>OZ005734.1:39626455-40226455 GCA_963930755.1 Eudasyphora cyanicolor | reverse complement strand
TATGAACGTGTCTACGCAACCTAAATAGCTTAAAAACCACATTGTACCCCAAAAATGTTAGTATTACACTATTACGTAACAAAAATATTTTTTTTTTTGGTATAATGTATGCTTAGCAACTTTATAGAAAATATTAAGGCCAATATTTTTGCGGAAAATATTAACCCTATAGCTCCCCCATATAACTGTAATTTTTGGACCCATTTAAACTAATCGTAAAAAACACCCCTTGAAATGGGGAGGGCGGGGATGACATTTTCTACAAAAATGTTGGCCATGATTTGTTTTGATATCCTATCCCTGAGATAATTTGAAGATGCATTTTCGAAATTCGTGCTTACAGTACAGATTGATATTTCGTACCTTGTGTGGAAAGTATGAAAAGAAGCTCAATTATGTTACCACTTCTGCATGGGATACAGTAATAATATATTTACGAAATTCGTAATTATTCGAGTTAAAGGGAACTTTTAAATTTCGTACCTTTTGTGAGATGATACGTAAAAAGACCCAAATATGTTAACCATTGTAATAATTCATATTCGAATTTCGTTCTTTGCCTGCGATTTTCAAATAATGTGTTTCCGAAAGACAAACTTATTAGAAGACCACTGATTTATATTGATCTTATATGATTTTTATTGCTTTTATATTATATATATTTTTATTCTGTCTGTCTTTCTTTTTTCACTACCCAAAATATAGTTGAAAACCTCCAGGCGCACCTACAATCTGTATGCCATGAATGCCAATCTGGCCCAGGAGTGGATAGAAAAAATCCAAGCTTGCTTACAATAGAGAAAAAGAGGAAAGAAATCTTTAAAAGAAAGTAATTGGAATGAATGTCTAGTAAAAAATATTTAGCCAAGTATTTACTCAAATTACAACAAAATTCCGTTATCTTTTGTTTTTAACAAATTGTTTTTGCCTCCCAATCAACAATTGTATATAATTTAGAAGAACGAAGCATTTCCGTTGCAATATGCAATGTATGTATTTATATTAATTAACAATTAAAAAAACGAATTGTGTTGTTTGTTTCTCCATTCTTTCCTAGAACTATACATATATTATATATTGTTTGCGTTATAAGTATTGATTTTTGCCCTCCTTCTATTTTGCATAATTCCCCTAGTGTTTTATGCAAAAAGTGTAATTAATATTATTAACAAAATGTTTAGTTTATAGAGCGCCCGCCCCACAAGTTTGTTTCTGTTGTTTTGCTTTTGAATAATACGACGATTTTATTTAAGCTTGATTTTTGCTACAAAAAAAACTACAAAAAAACATGAAAATATATCAACTACCTTCTAACTTATTGAATGTGATTAACCTCTTTCCCCGCCCTTGAAAAACTCCCCTTAAATGCAAATATTTGTTTACCCATTATAAACTAATATACAATTAAATTAAATGTATTATTATTCTTTATTCTAGTAAATATTTGTTTATCCCTTCTTTTTTTTTCCTTTTTTTTATAAATAATAACTTTATACTCGATGTTATGCCAAAGAATCGGTTAAAGAAATATACGTATATATACATATATCATTATCGTTTAGTTTGCTATAAGTTCTTTTTTACTATTACATCTCTTGATATAGTAAATAAAATTATTAAAAAAAAACACACCAATGATTGTTTAATGCAAATCAACTGCAGTTTTTTTTCGACAAACTAAATATATTTACATTTTTAAAACAAATGTGTTTTTCTGTGTAGGTAAGTTAGTATGCTCATGCGGTATGTGTGTGTGAGAGTGTATTATGTTTTAGAAAAATCATAAAATTAAACTTAGGATTAAAGAAACGTCGTCCAATACACAATATTTAGTATAAAAAATGAAAATGGAAAAAAGAAACGAGAGAATTTATCAATAAAAAGGGCTGTGGCATGACCATGACAATTATCATATTGTGGCTCTATAATTGAGGCGCGATGAGGATTCTAAAATCAAACAAAAAAGGATTTCATATATTAACAAATAAAAATTACATGCAAAAGTTTAACTAGTAATAGATGAAATTACATATGTGTTTATATCTAAAGGATCTTGACAGATGAATCAATACAATAGTCTACAAATTTTACAGGATTGACCTCGACCCGCATCGCTCATCACAGCCAATAGGATAAGAGTGATAAATAAAAAGGATGAATCGCTGTTTGATTTTAAAACTACTAACAATATAAATTAGTAACATGGGTAATACGCGAACGTTCAGTAATAGAGATATATCACAAGTTGTTGAACACCGATAATTTAGGGTGCCCTCATGCTGTTCATTTCCAGACCACAGCTTGAAACCCCTCACAATGAATAAAACCAACACAAAAAGAATCCTACGAGCACTGAATGCATTGAGTTTGATAAACAGGTCATCTGTAGTAGAGATATTGGGCGGTGTCAACTAGGCCACATCAAGCTACAAGATAACCACAAGAACATCAAGGTGAATATCTGCATAGTACTAAAACTGAACCGAAACTAATTTTATCTATATTTTCAGCTAACGATCGTGCGGAGATAGATACCAATGAGATACCACGCACCTGCATGTGCATGTGGTGTGGTGTCAAATTCCTTGTTTTTAGTGAGTTAAAAGGCTAACTTTTTGCATTTTCATTTTCGATTCCAACCATAAAAAATGCAGCAGTACAAGAGGAAGTAGGCGAAAATATAAAAATACTGCTCTCTGACAGGGCAAAATATTTTTTCAGAAAAGTTAACACCATAATATAGTGTAGGTCATACGTTATTGATTTAACACTGATAAAATGTAGAAGGAATCTTGTTTTGGGATGAAGTGGTCCACATATTGTTGTCTTCAGACCACGAACAAGTAGGAAGGAATCCCAGGAGGACTAAATCAGGAGTTGGTCCCTAAAATCAATCACATCTGTGAGAGGTTGAATTTATACTTAGTTGATCTTGCCAGTGAGGAAAATTAAGATTTCTGCCGCCACACTTCATTATATAGACTGCAGACGTACGGCTGCCTTTGAATGAGATAAGTCGTTGATAAAAATTCCCCTAGTTTTTTGCTGTAAAATTCGATATAGTTATTATATCTGTTATTTAGCGAGCGTACCATGTTTTGGTCGCAAATCGTAAGGCTACATGAATGATAATGAGCATTTGTGATGGATCAAAAAAAAGGTACGAGATTGGAAATAGTACAACTTCGATATGAATGTTTCATCCTACAGTAAATAGGTTCTCGAAAGAGAGTCACCAAGTCAACTCCAGTTTGGCAGAATACTCTTGGAACAATATGAGTTAAGATCCTGAAGGGCAATGTAATGTGGGAGGGGAGGAAAAAACTGTAAACAGTGTAAAAATGTAAAATAAAATAAATCAATCTTTTATTCTCCTGATTCTTCCTAAAAATTTCAAAACATTTTCTAATTAAGAAAAATTTTCCAAATTTTCTGATTTCAAAACGCCAAAAACATGTTATATGTTTCCACTTTTGAAGCTTTTATTCTTTCACATTTGACAAGTAGAAACAACGCCATTACTAAAAATGGAAATCTTGCAGTCACAGTTCGCAAAACTAAAGCATTTTGGGTCGTCGTGAAGCACCTTGGCATTTGGCTGATGTTGTTCTTCATTATTCCTCTTCTTTATGAAATAAACTTCCGATCATTTATCTCAAAAAATAGCATTTTTCTTTGAATACCAAAATAACACCTCTTGTTGGAAAACCCTTTACTATACTTTGTATAGTCTTCTTTTTGGAAAATGGGAAATTAAGAGACTTTCGGGTCTGTTCTGTAGCAAGGTGATTTGAAATCACGGTGATTTTAAAATCACCGGCGTCTTACAATCACTGTTGGAGTTCGAAATCGCCCGGTTTATTATTCATTGCCTCCCAAAAAATATTGTTCGAAATATGTTTGGGTGATTTCGAACTCCAAAAGTGATGTTAAGTCGCCGGTGATTTTAAAATCACCGTGATTTCAAATCGCCGTGATTACAGAACAGACCCGTTTATTATTTATTATGACCGATTTAGAGAGGTTACGCTTCCATTCCGTATCCTGAATCTTTCGCATTGTTAAGGCCCAGTTAGGCAAACATAACCGTAACGCCCCCGTAGCGTAACGAATCAGCTGATTCAATCTGCCATATGGAAATCAGTGTAAACGATTAGCCAACGGAAACAAAACGTAAACGGACGGCTGAATCTGTTGAAATCAGAATTGGACGTTCCGTTTACGTACAATTTGACAACAGCTGATACTACATGTTGTTTACAATTACAATTGTATGTTCACCGAGAAAAGTAAAGAAAATAATGTATTAATTATTTATTGTTTAAAAGTGCAAATAAACATGAAAGACGAATATTTGATTTCATTGGTGAAGTCGCACGAGTATTTATACAATAAATATAATCCAGCATATAGGATATCTGAAAAAAGCGAGAAGCTTGGAAGCAAATTGGCAAGGAGCTGGGCGTTACAGGTGAGTTTTATGAAGATCGCGGCTGACTCCATTAAAAATTAAATTTTAAATCTGCTTCAGGATTCTTTTGACGACAGTACGAAACAATCATTGCGCCAATCTTTTTCATTGTGGGTTAATTTGACAGCAATATAAGCGTCTCTACAAACGTGGACCTATTTATAGATTGAGATTGGATTGTATTTGGCTGAGTCCCCCTTCAGTGGAAATAGACATAAGTAAAGGGTTTTCCATTAAGGACATAAGAATTTTATATATTAATAAAACACAGAATATTTAAGATATAGAGTTCAAATTCCAGGTGTAGTGCAAATGTTACATTTTAAGAATGATATTTAATTTCGGTCATAAGACCACCACGAGCCCGTCAACAGCGATCTATTCTTTGGACCCAATTTTCCACCTCTTGGACACATTTCGACCGGAACGTTGGCAATTTCGCGTTGGATGTTGTCTCTGAGCTCGTCTAAAGTTGTTGACTTAGACCAAGGATATTCCTCAGGGGAAACGCCGCATCGCCAATAAAAAAATGAGGAAAGGCTTCAGAGGATGCTGACGATAATGGTTTACTAGGAGGTACAGGTACTGTACCTAAAAATAGCTGTATTTAATTTAAATTAAGAAATGGAAATTGTTTGTATTAAAATAGATTATAAATAAATTAAGTTTAATGGACATACCCCATCGTGTTGGCTGCCATAACTTCCAACATTAACTGATATGAATGTATAGTTAGCATCGCAGATTCCCAAACAGTTCGGCATATCCTTGAAATTCGTTGAAAATCATTGGCAATGTGTTTGTACTGCTGTGTAGTTTGTTCACTTAAATAAATCGACGAAAGCAAGCGCCACAAAACTTCACTGCATTCTAAAATAATATTTCGAATTGTTGTTTTCCCCAGCTTGTGACTCCATGCAATCGATTGTATGGAACAACCGTGACCCAAATATCTACAATTTTGAAGAATAGAATGTTAATATTTCCCAACTTGGAATCATAGGATAAAGCAATATTTGACATACAGTGGTGTTATTGCTAGTCTCTCTGCCGGTCTAATCCGTTGCTTTGGCGTAGTTAACTCATATTTTATTAATGTTAATAACAAATTAAAAACTGCCATAGGCATTCTAGTGTCCGGCTTTCGCCTAGTCATTGTTTATAGGACGTCCACCCCATCTTCTTATCCGACGATATTTTCTTGATTACTTTTATTGTAAATTCTGCACAGATTTAAAAAACACAAATTTATAAACATTCTTTTTAACTTCATTTGTAATAAACCTAAACAAAAAGAAATCGCGGCTTTTTTGTTTACTTATGTGTTGTTGTTGTCAGAACATATGACTCAACTCAACATATTTTCTCAACGTTGGCTAATCGCTCAAACGGGCAACGTTACGGCAACGGTAAAGATAAATTACGGTTACGTATGCCTAACCCGGCCTTTAATCATATAAACGCATATAATAAACACAAAAATCAATTACTCCACTGTACCACATTTTCCCCACTCCCACAGCCCACATTACTTAACTCTTACCAATATCCAATATGGAGATTTCCTAATCTCCTCCGCCTTGTGACATTTCATCCCCAATTAAAAATTAAGATTAAAATAAAAATTGTCTCAAAAAACTATTTATTAAAATTTTAATAATTATAAATTTATTTTTATTCGCTTCTTAAATAGAATTGTAATTCTTTCGAAATATGTCTCGGGCAATAGTTGAAGTCGTATGGTTTTGTACCGTTATTTATTTGGAAAAATCTCCAAATTCTTCCAAACAATATTTTAGTTTCCTGTATAGAAAGCGTTGTAGATTTTGTTACGACCTCGAAGTAAGCATATAAATTTTCCAAATAGTCCGTCGTTAAATGTGATAAGTAACCTTTTCCGGATATGTATCAAATACTGCCGATGTAAGGGTTTTTAAACCACATAATGTACCATTCCTCTGACACATATAATTTCTGCATTCGTGTCAATCGATTTCAAATACGAAATACATATATTGGTCAAATTTCTGTACTTCTCCCCTTTTAAATAAAGAAAAGAAACTATCAGAAGAAAAGTCTATGAAATTTGCCATAGTTGACAGAAATTTGACAGTATGGGCGTCAGTTTCATCAGAATTTTGTTCTGAATACCTGGGATAAGAAAAAAACAATATTATTTATTATGAAATGACATAATATACTTAAATCTTACCACGTTAAATGGTGCACTGTCACGACTACACACCGTTTTAAAAAATTGTTCGCAGTCAAATCCGGTGAAGTTATAATTTTTAATCTTAAGTTCTTGCCTCAGTTCTTGTTCAGATTTATCAATAACGTGTTCCAGATTACTAACATGAATATTTGTCGGATCAATTTGATGCGAAACAAATCTATTTCTCATGTTCTTCATAAGGTGGAAAATGTCGTAGATCCAAATTATTGGGGGGTTCGAGTTCCTTCACCCGGTGCTTCCTTAAGTATGTATGCACCTGTAGTAACGTCAAAGTAGCAAATACTTACAGCACTTACATGTGAGGCGTGCTGGTCACAAACTACGGCCCTTACGTACAATCCACATCTTCTGGCAATATTTATAGCTTTCTTTACCATTATAATTATATCAGTAGATGTAAAGGTAGACAAATATTTGTAATAAAAACAATAACTCCAGCTCGCCAGGATTCCTTTTGCCACAAATGAGTAAATATTTGTATGTGTTGGATGGTCCAACTCAGTTGAATCGGAGGATATGCATGTGTATTTCTCATGTTCTGGCATGCATTGCACAATGTTCGCTAAAATTTCCTGCATTGCACAATATTCGCTAAATTTTATGGGTTACCATAAATTTTTTTCGGAAAGGAGGACATTTGCACCAGAAAAGGAGGACATTTGTGACATTTACAAAGAGCCCGTAGAACCTTAGGATGACATTTCTTAAAATAAAAAACTAGCAGTAATTGGAAAATCAACATTTTGTTATGATCAACAATTATTTTTTTTTTAAATGTCATAGTCCTAAAGATATACATGTAGTATATTGCAAATTTTAACAATAAATTTTGCAAATGTAATAAATAGGATGAAAAAAAAACAAAACACAACGTTCGTACTAAAACATACTTTTATTAATTTAAAAGTATGTGATAATATTCACAGGTGACATCAATTTAATAATTCAGTATACGTTTGTTAGTTGAGGAAGATATCTGCTTTGATGACAAATACTTATAAAATTCTACAGAGGAGTACTGCCCTCTTAAGAAAAAACGTCACAACTCCATTTTAGTAGTTTTGAGATATTAATGTTTTAGATTTTTTAAATTTTGCGCTTTTAATATTAGGTTTAGGTTTGGGACCTAAATCGGTCTATTTGATCTGGTAAAACCGGCTGCCACCCTAACCTAAACATGAAGGCGCGAAAGTTAAAAAACGGTTAAACAAAATATCTCAAAACTAGGAGGACAGGGTAGCTTTTAAGTAAAATTTAATGCAAATACAGATTTTGTGGAACCAATTTGTAGACGTGGAACCTTTCATCTGTCCATTGGGGCGTTAATCACTGCTGTTTGGGCTGGTATAGCGAAAAAAAACTAACAAACATTCAGTAGTTGAAAGTATACTTCAGCTTTAGGTTCATTATTGGTGAAAAAGTCCATACCACGATTGGTGGAACTATAAAAATACATTTAAAGCAGTAACAAAAGGAGGACAAATCCCACAGTTTTTAAAACGGAGGGAGGACAATGGTAAAAAAGGAGGACATGTCCTCCGAAAGGAGGACGTATGGTAACCCTGTCTATGATAGTATTTTTCTGAGGAAGAGAATATCCGGGTACTTTGATTTGAATTCTGAATTTTGGCGATAGTACTCATTTTCTATGAATAAATGTTACCCTTGTTCTTGCATCTCCACATCTTGGCCTTCTTCACCTTGCAGCGCTTCACCTTGCCGCCCTTCACCTTGCCAGCCTTCACTTGTCGCCATTCATATTGCCGACCTTCATCTTGCCACCGCCACCCTTCATCTTACCATCCTTCATCATTTTGCCGCCCTTCACCTTGCAGCGCTTCACCTTGCCGCCCATCACCTTGCCGCCCTTCACCTTGCCGGCCTTCATCTTGCCGCCCTTCTTCATCTTGCCCGTCTTCATCTATAAGAAAAAGTTAACCCGAAAATAATTTTTCGAATTCAGATATATATGCATATATATTTATATATGCACTACTTACTGAATGGAATCTTTTCCCCGTTTTCATTAAAATGTTCATAATGGAACATAATGCAGTTTCTTGAAAGAGGAGTTGTTATTTCCAAAAATTCGCGCCATTCTGTAGGATCTTCGGGAAATCGATGTAAGATTACGCCGTCGCTGGCTGCACGATGGCACAACTTACACCTTCTTACCATTTTATTTATTAATAAAAAAATGGCTAAAGTGCAGTTTACCGGGGGCATCACGAAAATTTAAAAAAGTAGCCTATCCCGTTCAGTTTGGTCCAAATTGGGGCTCGGACCCATGGGGCCCTCACGACCCAAAAAATGGACCCGGTCCCCGACAAAGCCAATATTATACTCAAACGAAAGGTAACGCCACGTCGACCCTAAATATGAAAAATATAAAAAGTGGATCCAGTAGCCCCCTAGGGTCCACAATTTTGGGGGGCTTGGGCTCCCAAAATAAACATTATACTCATACAAAAGGTAACGTCATGTAGAGTCTAAATATGCAAAATATATATGAAAAGTGGATCCAGTAGCTCCCCTAGGGTCCAATATTTTGGCCGATTTGGGCCCCTAAAGTCAATATTATACTTAAACGAAAGGAAACGGCGAGGAAATCCCCAATAGTTATATAAAAATAAAGTGACTTACAAAGAAAAGCATTTAATTTTTAAAAAAATTTCGCCTGCAGCGCTTTTTGTGGACACTACCATTATAACACAAATTTCTATCTGGTACTTATCAAACTATCGTCATATTCATATTACATGGTGTCCAACTTTTTTTTGCCATAAACTTCATTTCCAATACAAAAAATTTTCGCCAGCGGCGCTTTTTGTGTACACTAAAATTTTAACTAACAATTTTCTTTCTGGTACTTATAAAAGTTTCATAACATTTCTATTAAATAGTGTCCAACTTTTTTTTCGCATAAACTTAATTTCGTATACAAAAAGTAAAATCTTGCGATTTATTTTTTAACAAATTTTCTAATATTATATTATTAAATTACAAAAATATCGACTACAAATTCATATGTAACACTCACATAACATTAAAAAAAGTGCCCAGCATTTGTTACCCATAAACAAACATTATTTTCCACTTATATTTTTAAATTTACAACAAAAAATTACATTAATTTACTTTATTTCCTTCATTTACATATTTTGTGCCTTTATTTATTAAAATAACATTAAAAATAAATAGTGTTCAACTTTTTTTTTACCTCAAAAGTTTTCTTGGTTTGTTACATTTTATTGGCACTTCACTTGCGCTTTGAACTTTGAGCTGACATGTCGTCAAAAATAATTCCAACTCATATAATTTTGTGGGGAGCGAAGGGAGAAGAATTCATATTTGCCCTATGGGCCA
Source organism: Eudasyphora cyanicolor (assembly GCA_963930755.1). NCBI lineage: Eukaryota > Metazoa > Arthropoda > Insecta > Diptera > Muscidae > Eudasyphora > Eudasyphora cyanicolor. The sequence continues at coordinate 40,216,382 of OZ005734.1, read as the reverse complement.
TGAAAAGCCCATGTCCCTTAATGTTGATGGGTTCCAATGGAGGTGCTACAAAACCATAAAAAGCAAAAAGGGAAAAATTGACATTTCCCATTTTGTTTTATTATGGCTGAAAGGGCTAAATTTACAAATAATTGGGGAATTTGTACGCATTAATTCTAATCATACTCTCGTCGTTTGGTCTAGTTTTTGCCGAGAGGTGACGTACGACGCTGCCATTGACAACGCCGTACCCCTTGGTGGCCCCGGTAAAACCGTGGAAATCGACGAAAGTAAGTTTGGAAAGAGGAAATACCACCGAGGAAAGCGGGTGGAAGGTCTTTGGAGGCTAGGAGAAGGAATCTGGAAGGTGTTTCATGGTAGCTGTTGAGAAGGGGAGGACGTGGACCTGGAGGTTCAAGGGGTCTTCAATGTCGGCGTTGGGAGGAGGGAGATGACTGGGATGAGGGCGAATATCAATAATTTATTGATATTCCTTCTCATCCGAGTCCGAAAAAAAGACGCCCAATTCCGTGAGTAGGAGTATACTCACGTTAAAATGGGGATTAAAATTTTACTATTACCTCCACGCGGTAATCCCTGGGTAACGCCAACGATAGCAATAACTGAGCCGTAGCTCTACTGGATCCATGTTTTTTTTTCCTTTACGTTGACTATAATATTGATTTTCTACACTTGGGCCCAAATTTTATTGGGTCTCATGGAACTACTGGATCACTTTTTGTATATTTTTTCATATTAATGCTGTATTCGAAATTTCCTTTCGTTTAAGTATAATATTGACTTTAGGGGCCAAGTCCCCCAAAATTTTGGACCCTAAGGGGCTACTGGATCCACTTTTCATATTTTTTTTATTTAGGCTCTACATGGAATTACCTTTCGTTTGAGTATAATATTGACTATGTCGGGGACCGGGTCAATTTTTTGGGTCCTGAGGGCCCCATCGGTCCGAGCCCCAATTTTCGACCCCATTATCGTATTCCTGGGGTCATTTAGAGGGGGGGGTGAAAAAAAATTATTTTTTTAGCGATGCCCCCGGTAAAGTGCACTTTTGCCGCACGATGGCACAACTTACACCTTTTTACCATTTTATTTATTAATAAAAAAATAATTTTCCGCACGAATATTCAACTTTACTTTTACTTGTTTACTTTCTCAGAATTTCTTCTTCTTTTTATTCCTTGTTTGTGTGATTTCCCGAGATGGGATTTCCCGGTTTTTCCAACCGTAATACAGCCGATTCACACGAGGAAACTTAATTGCGACTGTCAAACTTGATTTTAAATGTTTTATATTGTTTATTGATTCGAAAACGCGCATAATCCATAATCCGAAATATGGTATATCACTAAATTTCGCTATGATTAAGGACATTTGCATTTCTGTAAGGCAACCTCAAAAATTTTTAATTTTCAGTTGCCACTCTTTAAGTGATAAGGATTTTCAATAATTTTTTTTGTTAAAATTGAAATATAAGTAAATATGTATAATATACAAAAAATATTTATCGAAATGGACTTAGTCGGTTAGCTCTTTCCGCCTGCCTCTCTTCTACAAACTTTGCCACTTGCTTGGAAAAAAATTGCCGATTGTGAATCAGGACTTCCGATAAACGGGTAAAACGCTTAACGCTGGTAACACTGACCTGAACAGGTGACTGATTTGACATTTAAATTTCACTTGATTTTGAAATTTCAAACGGATTTCGGATTTCCTGATACTTAATTCTTTCCTTTTCCTCTTTTCCGGATTAATATCAATAAAATATTATTAATATGAATAAAAATAAAGGAAAAAGTAAGTAGAAAGTTTTAGCCGTACCCAAATACCAAATACAATGGACTTTCGTTTCAGATGATAGAGGGAAAAAAATTTTTACTCTGAGGAATGTAAGCATGAGTTCACGAAACGGCTACAATTACGAAATTGCGCCCTCAAAGCAGAAAAAAGCTGTAAAAGGAGAGACCAAATATGGGATGAAATGGTGTCTGTCATGGCGACACGTTTTCCAAGCGTTAAAACAACTGTCCAGAATTTAACAAATCTGGAAATATGTTTAAGAAAGAAGTGTTGACATCGGAAACACCGAGTTCATCTAAAAAAATGTTCGAAATTTTAAAACCAGAATTCATTATAAATCAAACAAAATAAATTTTAAACCAAAGTTACGACCTGCAGAACAGCAGCAGAGCGCTACCACAGGGCCAAATAATATTGTACTATATTATTCGGCCCTCGACCATATTGTACTACTGACCACAATGCATGTACTGCAATATCCTCGGGCGCGTCCGAATATACCACCCCACATGCAGATGCAGACCAGATCCAGATGCCGATTCCAGATCACATCATCACAGGTAGTGATGATACGGACGAAGCGGAAAATGTGTTGTTTGAAATGTCCAATTGGAACTCGCAATCAAAAATGAAAATTTAAACTGAAACGGCCTTTAAGAAAGCCGGGCAGGCGTGCAAAGTTGATCACCATGTTCATTTCGGTAAAATCGAAAAAGAAGACGATATTTCGAAAGATATTTCCTCGCAACACTCTTCGAAAAGATTGAAAATCGATGAAATCGTAATTTATAAATTACGTTCAATGGAACCAACACAGGATCTTTACGCCGAAAAAATCATTTCAGATATAATTTATGAAGGTTAACGAAAAATGTATCTCCGGCAGCAGTACAACATTGTTCGAATTTTGAAAAAAAAAATAAATAAAATGAAATAAATGTTCTCTTCCAATTTGATTTCCCATTCGCTTTTTTTTTGTGAGATGATCTAATCTAATTTATACACCGATCTACATTGAAGTTGAATTCAGAATTTAATGTAATACATTCTTTTTTTTCCAAACACCAAACTAGAACACAGAAATATTCAAAAATATTTAATTCGACACATCCAATCAGTGGATATTCTGAAAGAATGAACGTTTCCATAAATTCTTCGATTTCTTTGTCAATAATATTTTCTGGAAACTGAAGTATTGGATCAAGTATTGGACTAGACAGGCTTAGTAATGGCAAATGGTGTGGATTGAAGACATTTTTGTTGAGACTGCCGAATTAAGGGTGGCTTCAAAAGTAGTATTTGATATCTGGTATTATATATGCAATGTATGTATTTATATTAATAACAATGAAAAAAACGAATTGTGTTGTTTGTTTCTCCTTTCTTTCCTAGAACTATACATATATTATATATTGTTTGCGTTATAGGTATTGGTTTTTGCCCTCCTTCTGTTTTGCATAATTCCCCTAGTGTTTTATGCAAAAAGTGTAATTAATATTATTAACAAAATGTTTAGTTTATAGAGCGCCCGCCCCACAAGTTTGTTTCTGTTGTTTTGCTTTTGAATAATACGACGATTTTATATAAGCTTTTTGCTACAAAAACGACAAAAAACATGATAATATATCAACTACCTTCTAACTTATTGAATATGATTAACCTCTTTCCCCGCCCTTGAAAAAATCCCCTTAAATGCAAATATTTGTTTACCCATTATAAACTAATATACAATTAAATTAAATATATTATTATTCTTTTTTTCTTTTTTTTATAAAAAATAACTTTATACTCGATGTTATGCCAAAGAATCGGTTAAAGCAATATACGTATATATACATATATCATTATCGTTTAGTTTGCTATAAGTTCTTTTTTACTATTACATCTATCTCTTGATATAGTAAATAAAATTATTAAAAAAACACCAATGATTGTTTAATGCAAATCAACTGCAGTTTAGTTTTTTTTCAACAAACTAAATATATTTACATTTTTAAAACAAATGTCTTTTTCTGTGTAGGTAAGTTAGTATTCTCATGCGGTATGTGTGTGTGAGAGTGTTTTGTGTTATAGAAAAATCATGAAGTGAAACTTAGGATTAAAGAAACGTCGTCCAATACACAATATTTAGTATAAAAAATGAAAATGGAAAAAAGAAACGAGAGAATTTATCAATAAAAAGGGCTGTGGCATGACCATGACAATTATCATATTGTGGCTCTATAATAGAGGCGCGATGAGGATTCTAAAATCAGACAAAAAACAGGATTTCATATATTAACAAATTAAAATTACATGCAAAAGTTTAACTAGTAATAGATGAAATTACATATGTGTTTATAACTAAAGGATCTAGACAGATGAATCAATACAATATGTCTACAAATTTTACCGGATCGACCTCGATCCGCATCGCTCATCACAGCCAATAGGATAAGAGCGATAAATAAATAGGATGAGTCGCTGTTTTATTTTGAAACTACTAACAATATTAATTAGTACCCTGGGTAATAAGCGAACGTTCAGTAATAGAAATATATCACAAGTTTTTGAACACCGATAACTTAGGGTGCCCTCACGATGTTCATTTCCAGACCACAGCTTGAAACCCCTCACAATGAATAAAACCAACACAAAAAGAATCCTACGAGCACTGAATGCATTGAGTTTGATAAACAGGTCATCTGTAGTAGAGATATTGATGTAGGCCACATCAAGCTACAAGATAACCACAAGAACATCAAGGTGAATATCTGCATAGTACTAAAACTGAAACAAATCTAATTTTGTCTATATTTTCAGCTATGGGGACCTAACGATCGTGCGGAGATATCAATGGCAAAACAAAAATTGCACTGGACTTAGAATCCATGCAAATCGAGTCATTGGAACAACGAGGGACGAGGTGGTATAACACGCGAGTAGTAGAAAATTGGACCTTGTTATCTGCTGCGACAACAACACACTTCACATCCATTTGTGGCTACAATAATAAAAATAAAAGTGGTACTGTTTGATTTTATTACTACTAACAATTACAAAATCAGGGCAATACGCCAATGTTGAGGATATTAATGGTGTTATCTTTTGTGCCAAAAAATGCTAAATTTGTTCTGCCTTCCGTCCCAAAAATTCCTTTTGGTTTGTAAAAAAATGCTGCACTGCGAAAGGGTTTCGTTTTCTTTTTAAAAGTGCCACACTTTCGCGGTGCAAAAATGCAACATTACAGTCCTGTATTTAATCAAAGGGATGGACGCTGCTCCACAAAAAAGATGTTCTTTCAGTGTCGTGCGAATCTCCTAAATACCTGCGTGTGCATGTGCGTGGTGTCAAAGTATTTTGTCTAATGAAGTTTTGGACAGATCTTTATTTAAGTTAGTTAAAAGGTAACTTTTTGCATTTTCGTTTTCGATTCCGACCATAAAAAATGCAGCAGTACAAGAGGGTGGTGTGGGCGAAAATATAAAAATGCTGCTCTCTGACAGGGCAACAACTTTTTTCTGAAAAGAAAACACCATAATATAGTGTGGTCAGACGTTATTGATTGAACACTGATAAAATGTAGAAGGAATCTAGCTTTCGGGATGGAGTGGTCCACATATTGTCGATTTCAGACCACGAACAAGTAGGAAGGATCAATGACATCTCTGAGAGGTTGAATTTGTACTTAGTTGATCTTGCCAGTGAGAAAAATTAAGATTTCTGCCGCCACACTGTTCATTATATAGATTGCAGATGTGCGGCTGCCTTTGAATGAGATAAGTCGTTGATAAAAATTCCCCTAGTTTCTTGCTGTAATATTCGATATAGTTATTATATCTCTTATTTAGAGAGCGTACCAAGTTTTGGTCGCAAATCGTAAGGCTACATGAATGATAATGAGTATTTGTGATGGATCAAAAAAAGGTACGAGATTGGAAATATTACAACTTCGATATGAATATTTCATCCTACGTTAAAAGCTGCAGAATTTATAAACCAAGGCATTGTCGTACCAGTAAATAGAGTCTCGAAAGTCAACTGCAGTTTGGCAGAATGCTCTTGGAACGATATAAGTTAACATCCTGAAGGGCAGTGTAATGTTACGGCAACAAAATTACAGATAGCAAGCTTAGAAATGTATATGGAAGTGGTTAAAAGATCTGTACTTCCAACTATCACCCATTTCTGTAGAGCTCAAGTGGAATTCGTCTTAGACAGACTAGGCGTGTTTTCGTTACACCATAAGTGCTTAATTTGTATTGGGAGCTAAGCACTATTAGTTCCCGATGAAGTTTGGTGCTTGTGTTCCTGTCTTAATCGAGTATGATGTTGCCAGATTGGGCACCCTATATTTAGCAATATGGCATCCCATTTTTGGAGAGATTGTTATCAATGATTGTGAATTAACGGGAAGAAGAAGAACAAAAATGGGAAATTATTTTAATATTTGCAAAAAGAGTGTAAACAATTGAACATAGAATTGTAAATATATGTTTTATAAATACTTTTCACGAATTTTTTGTCTGTTTCGCACTGCTCTTTCTTCGCAACTCATGACACCATTGCTACCAGATAGTGAAAATCCGCCACTTATTGTTTATGTGCCAGTTAGTGGAAGTCAATTGTTTTCGTTGCAAAGTGCTAAACTAAAATTGCTAGCTTGTAACAAAAACATGCCTACTATAGGAATAGTAAGGAAGATTGTAGTTATCAAGGACCCTATCGCCCAAACTGACCTCTTGTACTGGTCTAATACTCTAAACTCGAAAGACAAAGTATCATGGAAAAATAAACTTTTAACATTTTCGGTTCCTAAAGAGTTATACAAAATATACCTTAAAAGGAGACTGAGAGATTATTACGAAACGCATAAACATATGTATGCAATTGCGCAAAGTACAATTGTGATAATTTCAAAGTCGTATGTTTTTTAACAGGTCACGCGTCTGTGTTGTACTAAATCTAAAGACTACATATATAAATACAGCTATAACAAACATTTGTATGGATTATATTCCAAATGAGATGCAATACGTGTGGCTCGTGCAAAATTAAAAAAAACTTACTTTAATATCATCAAAATCTGTTATATTCTCATCCGAGTAACCTTTCATGGATTTCGTTGCCACCGGACCCATATAGTTATTCACTATCGCAAACTCCATGAGCGATAGGAAAACAAACACCGAACATGAGGACATCCACACGTCAATGGCCTTAACGTAGGACACTGGAGGCAGTAATTGTTGCGATTGAGTATTTTGTGTAGCCAGTGTTAGCAGCGACGTTACACCGAGAGTCACACGTGCCGGTATAGCCTCAGGCTTTATCCAAAACGATATCCAGGACATGACAACAATCAGTGCTGATGGTATATAGGTGTGAAGTAGATGATAGCCCAAACGTCGGCGTAAATTAAACACAATGGCCAGACAGGTAAAATTGCCTGAAATAAAATGCAAAAGCAAGTATACATAAATTCAAACAACAATTACAAAAGTAAATTTGATTGATAAACCTGTTGAATATTCTATGGTACAGTCCGTTGTAAAATTATTGGATATATCTAATTGAGGCAATTCAATTTCACTGCTGACCACCAGAGGATCTGTCATATTCCAAATGAATACCAAATCATTAACAGTATGTGATACTGGAAAATAAATAAATTATTAAAACTAAATAGATCTTCAAAATGCAGGGTTAGTTATGGATTACTTACAACTTTCTATCATCATGGAACATACTTGGGTGTCATGTGGATATGATTCGAATTTCATGGCGCACGATAGTACCAATGTCAATCTGGAAAAATAGAAATAATTGTAGACCATTTAGTATAGAAAGAACAAATTAGAATCATTTTGGAGGATATTCCCCCATTATTTAGGTGGCTGCGATATAACCTTCCGTACTCTTACTTGGACATGTATAGCAGCGTTTTGTCATGATACAGCCACAAATAATGATTGGGTATACTCATCTCGTGGAATGTAACCTTTTTGGCGTTTTTGAAAAAACAATCAGGTCGCCATATACTGTGTAGCCAATCGACATCTAATATACGATACTCTTCACTCATATTCTCAGGTAAACGTAAACGAGGATCACGCCAACTTTGTGCTAAAAATATATCAGTTACATAGGTCTGCAAAGCAAATGTAAATATTTATTAATATTTTATACTTGATTATCAACTATAAAACATACCATAGACTCTTCATTTATGGAATCTAAAGATAATACGGTCACATGGAAATATACCACCGTTGGTTGCCCCAGTAATTTGGGTGCTCGATTTTTATCATAGGATTTTGATGGTATCGGCAATATATCGGGTAGTGATAAACTTAATTCATAATGTTGTACCGTTTCAGCACTCTCTGTGCTGTTTCTACAAATGAACAGAAGCAGGAATAAGTTAAGACAAGTGTAAAAAAAATGGCACTACTGTAAGCGACATCGAAGGTGTTATAGGCATTTTAAGTTTTGCAAAAAATAAAATTGTGTATCCCATGAAAGTGTTTAGAAAATACATATGAATCTCTTGAAATGTAGGGAGTTATCTAACTTAGGATTATATCCTTGGCCCTATTACACCTCAATCTTATCGTAATTTTACAATGGCCTAATGTTCAAATGCTTTCGGATGTGGACAACTCACAATCTGGCATCAGGTCTCAAAACTGATTCCATGCGAAAAGTTGACAACATTACATGAGCGATGTCTCCGACATTGTTTAACATATGTGAAACATTGATTGTATATGGGCATACGTTCGTACGCTTTTGATGTACAAAAAATATAGAAAACAAAAATTTCCCCCGCATTTTTTTTGGTGCTTTGATAGCAAATTGGTAGCTCTATGTTAGGTCCAAAAGATGGGTTTCATCGAGTTTTAGTTTTCGTAATGATAGCAATAAACATGTGGTCACGAACGTACGCGAAATAAAGGGTCCGCCAAATAACTTTTTTTTTAAAACATCGCCCAAAACTTCGAGTGTAGCTTCGATGGGTTTCATCGAGTTTTAGTTTTCGTAATAATAGCAATAAACATGTGGTCACGAACGTACTCGAAATAAAGGGACCGCCAAATAACTTTTTTTTTGAAAACATCGCGCAAAGCATCGAGTGTAGCTTCGGCTGTGTGGCAAATGCGACAATTTTGCTTGTTTACATACCCGCCAAGATCAAAATGAGCTTCATCAGAAAAGATGATTTTTTGGCAAAATCGGCATCTTCTGTAAGCCGATCGCTCCCAGCATTGTTCAAGCGTATACACAACCATATTCGTTCAGCGGAAGGATAAAACTAATTATCTGTCAAATCAGACATGAGCTAAGTGTTACCATTCACGAAATAAGCACTAGTTGAAAAAAACGTTAGATGGCGGACCCTATAGAAGTCAACTTTGGCTGAATCTAGTAACATTCAAAAATCTGCGAAAAGGAACGAAATATTCTAAAGCTATTAATTTATTTTAAAAGAGGATTAATATAGCTTTCTATCGAGTATTTACACAATAAATTATCTCTATTGTTTTTTTTCTACTTAACGTACGATTTTTCCATGAGATTTAACCGTTAAATTAATCGTTAATCGAACTTTTTTTGGTCTCCTTGCATTTTTCTCTTCTTAATTGATTGTAATAGAGAAGTTTTGTAGAAAGAGTGCAAGCATAACATATGTTTTTATATGTAAAATAATTAAATATAAAAATGTTGTAAAAGTAGCTTAAAATGGAAAAAAAAATTTTTTTCAGTTTTAGGCAAATTTCCGCATGAAAACAACTGAGATAGGCTATGAAAATATTACATTTTAAAAATTTAGACATCTTGTATTCATTTTTTTATAATTATTCACAATAAAATACGATGATTACAACATTTTATCTTTCGGCCCTGGTTGACCATTCGGCGGAAATGCCCATATACAGTTAATACTAAGGCTTACAGGATACAGAGACTAAGAATTCTGGATTTTGTGAAGGTGTAAGATCAGAGATATACCAAACCTGTAACCAGTGCAGTAAGTCTATTAGGAAAGTGAATGGGGAAATAAGTGAAGTTATTTCAAATAAATCATAATCTCACTTTTCTTGTACGGATTTCGCACCTTCAGTGAAGTGAGGAAAGGTCCAATTAAGATCAACTAATTATTCATATGAAATATCTTGAAAGATGTCATTTGTTAATATCATTTACATTTATAGCAACTACCCTTAATGGATTCGTGCTGCACCCAATTGACTAAATGTAAACTAAATGAATGCAGGTTTAACAACTAGCACATGTAGTCGGTAATCTTGCGTCTTTCTTCATATCGCAATAACATCAACCTTGTAGTGTCAAACAAACTAGCAAATGACATGTTAGCATATCGACAAAAAGAAATACTGTGAAAAGAGAAATATTGTAAACTGCAGTATGTTTTAATATTTCACTTTGTGAATGCTTATAAATGTTCAAAATCATACTTATGTGTCAGTACATTAGAATAACTCACACTGTGCACCACGAAAAATGTACGTTGAAATTATTTCTTATAGAATCTTTCATCAATGGTACTTTGCAAATCCTACCGATTATTTTCCTGACAGAATAGTATGATTGCTAAAAATAAGATATCTGTGATGTTCTATAAAAAGTATGTTCTAAAATTGTGTTATCGTCTCTGTTAAAATAGGATAGGACGCTATGCACTTAAGGACCAACACAACAACAATTGTTTCCTACACTTGGACTATGTAGTCCACTGTAATATCATAGGGATGAAACGATGGAATATGGATATTTTCCTAGTCTATCCCGTCCCATCAATCCTATTGGTTTACAAAGCTCAAAAGTTGGCGATATCTAACATCAGCCAAAGTTTCTAACTCACCAAAGAAACGAGGGCTACTTTAAGCTCTCATATATCCCAAATCTATGGTGGATACCAAAGTGGTATTCATATCCAAAGCGGGAATATCGCACACTAGGCCAAAAGACTTCATAATTCTAGTGAAAATTTTAAAAAGGATCATAGATTTTTTCATTACTGAAAACCTCGATACAAAATTCTTGTCGGGAAACCAACATGCTTACTAGCGATATTTGTAAACAGAGATACTCAACAGGGAGGTGTACTGTCTCCACTAATTTGGAATCTAGCGGTGAATGGAATCCTGTTAGATGTGGAACGTTCTGGCTGCAAAGTCGTGGCATATGCGGTCGACATTGCAACCGCAGTATCTGAAATATTCCCCAACGTCCTCAGAGACATTAGGCGTGTTTTCGTTACACCATAGGTGCTTTGTATGGGGAGCTAAGCACTTTTAAGCATTATTAGTTCCCGATGAAGTTTGGTGCTTGTGTTCCTGTATTAATCGAGTATGGTGTTGCCAGATTGGGCATCATATATTTCGCAGTATGGCATATCATTTTTGGAGAGATTGTTGTCAATTATTGTGAATAAACGGGAAGAAGAACAAAATGGAAAATTATTTTAATATTTGCAAAAAGAGTATAAACATTTGAACTCAGAATAGAAACTTTATGTCTTATAAACACATTTCACGAATTTTTTGTCTGTTTCGCACTGTTCTTTTTTCGCAACTCATGGAACCATTGCTACCAGATAGTGGAAATCTGTCACTTACTGCTTATGCGGCAGTTAGTGGAAGTCTGTTGTTTTCGTTGCAAAGTGCTAAACTAAAATCGCTAGCTTGTAACGAAAACATGCCTATTATACAGGTGGTTCTGAAAAAAATTGGTCTGATGGGCCAAAAGCGTAAACACAATCAAGACAGAATTGATTCTCTTTGCTAGGAAGTATAAATTTCCATATGTGGACCCTCCTCGGCTAAATTGGTACAATTCTAGACGGGAAATTGTCCTTCGACGTCGCACAGTGCTCTGTCCCATTAACAAAAATTAATAATAATGTACTGGCTCACATAATGGCAAAATTGGTACTCGTCATATCTTAACAAACCAGTCAAGATAAATAATAACAATATTTTTTTATTTACCTCTTTTTGACACCGCGAGAGGGCGCCAAAGTCAATTGTTGTATACGCAAATTGACCAAAAAATAACTAAATGTATGTTGTAAAATAGCTGTATAAAATTCATCAATTGCTTTGGAAAATTCGTATTTTTTGTTAAAATTAAAAAAAAATTTCAATTTTATTTTAATCGAATTTGCTTATTATCTAACGATAGATTGCAAATAAATAAATAATTAAAAAAAATAATTTTAATTTGAATGAGAAAAATAAGTTGGAACAGATCCCTAAAATTGTATTCTTCAAAAACAATACATGTACTGTTACTATTAATTAAGAAATATAAAAACGTATAATAAAAGTGCACAAACTTAAAAAGATATATATATTTTTATGTCTAAGAACGTTATTTTCAAATACAATTTGTAGGGGTGTTTCAAAAACCGTCGCCAACGCTTAACGTGTAGACCAAACCCATAATTTTTTGCGCCAGATAGCTGACAGAATTCTTAAAAAATACAAAAATGTATACTTATAAATTATTGTTGAGAAAAACTTGAAAAAATCGAAAATCAAAAATTTTTTTAATAATGTATGGCATCGGAAAAAAAAGTTCGTAAAGATCCCTAATTTTTTTTCGACATATACTATTAATGATATGCCCTATTTAAACATAAAATATAAAAGTTCAAATTATTCGCGCACAAAATTTTGAAAAAGTAATTTTGCTTTAGGTCTAAAAATGTTTTTAGGTAGTATTCCGAAAACCATATCCTTTAACTTGTAGAACAACCCCATAACTTTTTTTGAGCCTGATAGTTGACAAAATTCTTAAAAATACAAAAAATTCATACTTATAAAATATATTTGAGAAAATTTTTAAAAAATTCATTATGGTGTTTTTATGTTGAAAATTTAAAAAAAAAATATATTTATGTCATCGGAAAAAAATCGTAAAGATCTAAATTTTTTCGCAAAAAAATCTTTAAAAATAAAATATAAAAGTTCTAATTACTCGTGCTCAAAATTACGAAAAGTACTTTTGATTTAGGTCTAAAATTTTCTTGCGACAAAAAAATTAACACACCCAAATAAAATTGTTTGCTGTTAATAACAAACAACGTCTGCTAATTTTTAGCAACCATTTTTTCTGCTAATACAGCACATTTTCTGCTGTAATAGCAAAAAGTTTGCAGTTTTGCATTAGCAATCGCACTGCTGAAAAATTTGCAGTTTGCTGAAAATTTTTGCTGTTAATCAAAATATGTGAAAATAAGACAAAAGCTGCAATAATTTACATGATAAAGTTCAACTACCATTGAAAATCAAAAGGGTTAAGGTCATTCGTGAGATAAGACAAGTATATTTAAAAAAAAATTAAATAATTATTCGGCGATATCTGTTTTCGAGTTACGGTTCTCAATATTTTTATTTTTTCATTAGATTTTAAAAATATTGGAAATAGGAGTCGATTAAAACTGCAAAAAGTAAAACACAAATCGATAAAGAATATGATTCGACGATTTCAAAATCTTAGTTCCGGACATACAATTAGAATTAATCTATTGTGTTTAGATTTTTGTTTATAATTTTTTATATTTTAATGAAACCAAAGCTAAACATTAATATTTTATGTGCGATTTGTAAAAATGTTTATAAAGTCTGATTCACACAAGGCAATTTTATTTCAAGCAAGTGTCAAAATTTGTAGGAAAGATACAAAGAGCACTTTCCGCTTGGAAGAAATTTCCTCGTGTGATCTAGGACTAAGTATTGTGTATGCAAAAAAAGTTAAAAAATGAGAGAATTCCTAAAGGCTTAGGGTGAGTATTAAGAGAAAATTTCGCAAGATAGTATCATTCTGTGCAAAGACGATTTTTATACGGTTTCCACGGCTATTCCTGTGTGTATTGTTGTTGTTTCAAAGTGCGAATAAAAAACAAAACGTTCAATCGAGTACGAGAGTTTTTTCCCCTCCCTTTCCAACTGCCTCCCCTACAAACACCATTAAACCGCTGATAAAATTGCCTCGTGTAAATTGGGACGAACATAGACACCACAACACACCCGGTAATTCGGCGTCTCTCTCTATCAAACTTTGACACTTGCTTGGAAAAAGTTGCCGGGTGTGAATCGGAAGATAATGTTCAGATTCACACTCGGCAAATTTTTCCAAGCAAGTGTCCAAAGTTTGATGGAGAGAGAGGCGGGCGGAAAGAGCTCTCTCCTACAAACTTTGACACTTGCTTGGAAAAGTTGCCGAGTGTGAATCTGGACAATGGGGAAAGTAGTTTCTTGTACTGGCAATCCGTTTTGTGTTTTTCATTCGCACTTTGCTGCCTTTATTTCCAACAAACACCGAATTGCCCCGTGTGAATCGGGACATAGACATGCTTTATGACGGAAAAAAGAAAATTAAAAAAGCGGCGTTTAATTTATATTCCTTACCACTGAAACCAATTTTTTCCATTAAAATGTGCTTGCGATAAGTTACACATATATTCATATTTGTGCAGATGACAAAATCTCATATAAAATGTTTATTTCGCTTATCAAAAAATATTGACAGACGTAATATGCTTTCACTAGCATTCAAGATTGCCTCTTTGACAGACATCGTGCGCCGACGCCGGCTATTTAAGTAACACCCTTTGAAGAATAAAATATTTTACGCCGAACAAATTGAATTGGATTGAAATTTTCGTTCTGTTTGTTAATTCGCATTAAAAAAGCATTCCGCGAAGATAGTGCAAATGATTTTAATAAGTAAAACGGTTCCGGGACAGCTTCGACAACACTTACAAATGGCTAAAGAAAAAAAGGCGAAATTGTGTATGCCTTAAAGGTTCAATTAATCAAGTTGCAACAGGTAAGCGTACACAAATTGCAAATTTCTCTATGATTGTGTAAGTCTTATTTCTGCTTGTTTTCATGATTCTCAGCAAGCTCTATGGCTCTGGACATGTACAATTACCGTGTATATAGGGTGAACCCAATAGGCTAACGTGTAGGAGTCACTGATCATCATACGGTCTTGGAGAACATCAAATATAACCAAAGGTCGTACGATGTATGTTCTTTATTGTTATGATTCGGACAAAAAGAAGATAGTTATAATGCCAGTGACCGGTAAGTATTGTGTGTAGATGCTCCTATTTATTTTTCTAAGTGATTTATATTTTTTGATCAAGCGTACACAAATGCACATAAAGGACCATGTTATCAATTAATCAAGACACAACAGGTAAGCGTACACAAATTGAAAATTAAATGTACTATGATTATAAGACTTATTTCTGTTTGTTTTCAAGATTCTCACCAAGCAGTGTCCTATTAAAATACGGGTATAAAAGATGATCTGAAATTTCGTAGCAACTACAATGTATAAATTCAGATAACTTGTGTCATGGATGGACTAACCATTTATTTCCTTGTCTACTTTTCCAAATCGCATACAACTCTTGGAAGTGTGACCCTAATGATAATACCTGCAACAACTTGTAAGTATTTTTTTTCCTTTTTGTGATTTGTTTACCGAAATGGCAACATTGATTATTTACTCTATATGTTCCAACAATGGTCGCTAATATCCGAATCACGAAGCAACCTTTTGGCACCAAAAAACTCAGGACAATTTAGTCTAATTTGGATGTAATCCATGGATAAGATCATTTTGCCCAATGATATGGCTCTGGACATGTACAATTAGATACCGTGTCTATAGGGTAAACCCAACACATTGGCCAATATTGACAGAGTTCTCGTCGATGTCGTACGATTTATGTTCTTTATATTTATTCTTCGGACAAAAAGAAGATAATTTTTAGTGCCAGTGACCGGTAAGTATTGTTTGTAGATACTCCTATTGCTATTCAATTTTATTAAATGATTTATTTTTCATTTATATTTTTAGATCAAGCATACATACAGATTTCACAGTTCGAAACGCTTATCAATACATGGGCTGAATAACTTCAGGTTGGAGTCCTGGTTGATATACTCTTCTCAAATATCAGGAAAATATAAAATTTGTATTTCTTTTATTAAAATAAAAAAGAACGAAACGTATGCTAGAATAACAAAAATAGTTTGTTCTCCCAGCAGCTTTTTTCTGTTAAATAATAGCAAAATTGTTTGCTAAAATGACTGTTCTAGTTTGCTACAGTAGCAGGCAAATTTATGTGCTAAAATAACAACCATAGGGTTGCTAAAATAACAGACGAAGTCTGCTTTCCCTTTTTCAGCAGACACAGACTGTTGAAACAACAAACATTTTTGCTAATGATACTCACAAAATTCTTTGAGTGCAGTAATGCATTTAAGGAGTTCCAAATAGCAACAAGGATAATAATTATAATTAATAATAATAAGGTTGTTTATTGAGGAAGACAGTCACAAAATTATCCAAGAAGCTCGCGTGTTCCATACCAGGAACAAATTTTCCAAACAACTCAAACAAAGGTTTAATGACGTACCTTACAAAAAAATGCTGATCCTATTATAAGTTCAATAGGGCTTAAAAATCTTACGATTGCCAATATTTTTAAGAGTAAAATACCAAGTATCCTTTAAACAAAGATATATCTATGCGGTATTTTTGATGACATTTTTGACGAAGATGATAATAATATTTTAGAAGTTAACGAAGGAAACTCTTTTGAAAAATACATGCATTAAACATTTAAAACGAAACAATACAGTAAAAACAAAAACACTATGGTCCACGTACCCGACGTTTGACATACAGACATTTTCCCTATTGAGTCTTCAACTTTTTCTCACCATATTTGTAATCTACGCAAAATTCCCTTTAATGCGATGGGTCTAACGATATATGGACCAAAAACCCATTTTTCAAGATCAGGGGGCTGTGTTGAGGGATCTTGAAACAATTCCTCCCAAAAATTGTGCACACTTTTACTCACAACAAAGCCAATTGCGCTTTACAAACTTTGGTCGAAATCCAGCGCCACGCTTGAGCGTTCTTTATACATATATTTATAAGTCCTTTGAACCCTTTGTGTGGAAGGTACCAAAAGGACTCGCTATATCCCGTCGAAATTTGGCACCGCAACTGATATATATGATATATTATGACATGTTAAATTTCATATATATACAATGCTCCAATTTAGTATTATAGTCTGGTGAATTTTTAAGGACCCGGAATAATTTGCATAGGGTTACGAGACACGCGGTCCGATTAGGTCCAAATTTAAAATTTTTCTTAACTATAACCAAATACAGCTTGGTACCAAATTTCATAGTTCTGCAATTACTCCTTCTGTGCACTGTGCGTCGCCTTTTATCTTGTAGGAAAGCTTTCGGGGCCCGTTGGGGCCTCTTTACTAAATCGCTCATTTGATATACATATCAGTAGTTCGGCCAATACTACTGTACGGAATTGTGGTGCGGCGTACTCGTACATCGTACACCTTCGAGAGGAACTTAGACACTAATGGCGATTTCTTTTCTGCAAAAAAGCGCAACATTTCCGTTGCCCTTTTCCCGAAATCTGGAGTTTTATACCATATTTTGGAATTTTGAAATAGGAGCTAAGTTTATTTCGAGGGACTGCATATGTTCCACCCAAAAACGGCAAATATTTTTCAGAATTTCGAGTCGACGCGGCAAAATTTTTTTCAGAATCGAAATCACCAAAAATCATCTCCTCTTCCATACTGATGGTTCGAAGCGTGATAAGAAGGATGGCTTCAGTTAAAACTGTAAATAACTTAGTCTTTCAAGTACACCCCAATATCACAAATTGCATACCACCCGGAATGCGACCTTTCCATACATCCACTCTATAATCAGTGTGTGATCATAAATGGCTGCAATTTACCTAGAATATTAAGAGGCAGCAAACTTACATTAAATTGTTCCTATAGCGCCACTGATGTACAGACAGGTCATTCTTCAGACATTACCTAGAATATTATAACAGGTCGACGTTTCGAGTGCCAGCCATCCACCAAACAATAACTCCGTAGAGTATTATGGGTCTGAAAAGTGGGGTTACAGCCAGTCTGTACGTATTATCATGGAGGACGATGGGTAATTGGTAATTAAGATATTCTCGTCAGGCTGCGAACTCTTCTAGCTGACACATTATGACAGCAATAGTAAGGGGTATTTTTTGCTTTACGCAGCTCTGTAATATCATCAAATGTTGTGGGAATATGGGCTTAATCCAGCTGAAGTGAATGAGACAGACATTCCGGCTACATTTAAACTGACTCCATATCTACAAAAGTAGATCAAGATATTGAAAAGTAGATCAGCTTTCTGAAGGGAATAACTATGGGTACTTATGCTTTCCACCGAATGGTAGTATTGGGAGAACATAAGCTTAACCCAGCTGAGCTTTCGGCCTCTCTCTCCTACAAACGTTGACACTTGTTTGGACAAAATTGCCTAGTGTGAATCGAACTTAGTGCAGATTCACACTCGGCAATTTTTTCCAAGCAACTGTCAAAGTTTGTAGGAGAGAGAGGCAGGCGGAAAGAGCTCCCTGCCTCTCTCTCCTACAAACGTTGACACTTGTTTGGAAAAAATTGCCTAGTGTGAATCGAACTTACAGGAATAAGAAAGTATTTTTCCAAGCAATTGCCAAAGTTTGTCGGAGAGAGAGGCAGGCGAAAACAGGTCTCTGCCTGCGAAACTTTGACACTTGCTTGGAAAAAATTGTCTCGTGTGAATCACAGTAGATCAACTGCTAGTTTTAAGTCAACTATGACCATGCTCGTATCTTAACGGATCATGCCTGCTTCTCAATATGCCCTAATTGTTCCGATAAGGTAAGAAACGCTGAAAATGCATATTTTTCAGCGCGAGATTTGTTAAAATCACATTGAGTGCTGCACCAATTTAATAGAAACAGCTGTGGGTAATCTGCTAAGCTCAGAAAGTAACTGGATCACAATAAATAATGTATTTATTCATACTCTTCGATTGAGTATGAGAGAGCTACACTATGTAAGACCAAAAGTGTGTAAGACCAAAAACTGTGCACAAGAACTAAAAACTTTTTTGTGTAGATTGATGCATACTAAGCAAAAGTGTGTAAGACCAAAAACTGTGCACAAGAACTAAAAACTTTTTTGTGTAGATTGATGCATACTATTCCTTAAAATCAAAATCAGAAAATTTTTAATGATAAAGTTTTTTGTTATTTTTTTGTATGGAAAGTACCTTCAGTATTTTGACTATATTTTTTGAAGTATAAGCCCTATATGCGTTAAGTTTACAGCAATTATATAGCTGCAAATATTGGAAATTTCTCTTTCACGCACAATGGTTTAGCAACAGTCCTAAAAAATGGAAAAACTAGTTGTTTTCCAAAGAAATCTTTTTTCTATTGTCAATCAGGGTATATGTATATAATTTGCTACCGGCAAAAAGTGCAACACATCGAAGGAGTGACCTAAAACCCGATGAATATGGCGCAAATCCGTTTTGGGCCATTCGTTCGTCACCCCGTTGAGTCATTCGTCCGTCTG
Organism: Eudasyphora cyanicolor; assembly: GCA_963930755.1. Lineage (NCBI taxonomy): Eukaryota > Metazoa > Arthropoda > Insecta > Diptera > Muscidae > Eudasyphora > Eudasyphora cyanicolor. The sequence goes on along the minus strand of OZ005734.1, from coordinate 40,197,112 downwards.
TTTATCTGGGTGGGAATTTTTTTCTAGACGGGCCATTTTAGTCCAATCCTTCGAGCTCCTCAAAGGGTTAAAATTAAGTTAAATATTGATTCTTTAATAACTTCTATACTTCTTAGCGGAATATCCCATAATTCAACACATAGTATTCAACACAGTATTAATACCTCTCACCTCGATAAAAAGGGGCGAAGTTGCCACGCCTCTTTTTGTACCTCCTACACACAGATACCATTTTGAATAAAAAAAGTTAACTGCTTATAACATTGTTTCCAGTACATGCAAATACTCGAAATTTTGTGCAGTGTAATGCTTTTATAATATGTACAATCCAGTGAAAATGGATGTTATTGCCACGCCCTTTTGCTACCTACCTCCCACACAAAATGTCTGAAATTAAAATTATGAAACATCATTGGTTTGCATTTCCCTTACTTTTACAAAATGGGTCATAACTTACACATTAGCCCATAGATTTTTTCAAGTTGGTATTGTTTTAAACAATTTAATCAAATATTTTTCTCTAATTTGGGATATTTCCAACATTTGTAGCCCTCATAATTTCCTTAAATTTAATGCATATCCCGGCTCTATGGGACTTAATAAAAATATGGTACTAAAGGTACATTCCATGAAAATTTTAAATAAAAAACAAATTTAACATAATTTTCTTTTTACTATTTTTTCTTGTTTGTGTTACCATATTACACCAGAAAATGGAAATTGAGAATCTGATTTTTTTATTTTTTTAATTTTTTTATTGCGAGGCATCCTTATACACGCAATCACACGTGCACATATGTATGTACTAAAATATTCCTATCAATATTTCAAACGATATGAGGCAATTCAAAAAAGGGACAAGCATAAAAATAGCAACATTTTGCATAATTTTTAAAATATTTTTTTTTTTTTAATTATAGTTCCATAGTAATATTTACCTATAACCATGAACACAATTGCACAGCAATATTGATTTTTCCAATAGATAACAATAAATTGTAATAATTATAAGGAATTTGTGTTGTTTCAATTGATTCGAAGTTATAAACATTTTCTTCTGCTTTTATATAGGTATGAAAATAAGCAACAAACACTTGTATATAATATTTCTTTCTATTTTCCAGATTTGTTTGTTTATTTCGCTTTGGTTTTAAAATGGATTTGCGACACGACACTTATCCGCGTATATTTTTTTTTCAGCGTGGCGATAGAATAATAGCAATTTTATAATGGTATTGTGAACGGGATTATTTCAAATGCGGGCTAGAATTTGTTAGATTCTTGTTTTCAATTATTTACACTATTTACACTTGTTATATTTTTTTTTACAAATTTCGATAATTTTAACAAAAACTGTTGGTTAATGTGAATTTTGTTCTGTTGATTTTTCTAAAGACTACTTTTACGCTCATTTTATATCAAGGTATGTTTTAAATTTAATTTCTATGGTTTCTTTATTTAACATTTCATGGATGACATTTGCAATTGAGACGAATGCGTTGACAATTGTACAAAATGTGAACGTAATAGTGGTAAGCGGTAAATGGGGTGGGGTGTAACTTGCGAACAATATAATAATAACAAAACAAATAATAGTGTTCGCGGGATATATAATGATAAATAATGATGGTTGACAAAAAATATAGTTTTGAATACTCATCACAATGTTTACTTTTGGTATACCACAATTTTAAAAATGTTTAATGATTTTTGATAGTTTGGGGTCATTAAGTTTTTTTGCTAATGAATTGGTTTGAATTTAAAAATGTGTGTTACTAAACCGGAAATGCATTTAGGGTACAACTCTGTGTTTAAGAGACAACTGCGTTTGAACACAGAGATGTATTCATCGGTTCGAGCAGTACTCGGCCGAGTGACATCAGTCTGACGCCGTTATTTTCAGCCTCTTCTTCTTTTTCATTGCATATATCGTTATTTATCGATAGTTAATTCCCCCAGCTGTCGATTGTACTATCGAATTTTGCAAAGGCGAGAAGAAAAATTCTTGTAGTAGTGCTCCAATAAGAAAAAATGTAAAATCCACCAATTATATTCAAATATTTAACATTTACGGTTTAACCAAAAGTTAAAAGTGTATTAGTATAAACAAATACAAACTAATATGGATTTTCCGCAACAAATAGAAGGTAATAACCGAAAAAAAGCATCGGATAGAAATTTTTTTCCCTATTCGTAAAAATCAATTTTCCTCTTTACTGGTGCTTTGTGTGAAAAATGGGTGGCATTGTTGGGTGGCCAGAGTGGGCGGTTGGGGAGTCTCCAATGTGAGAAATCTATTGTAAATGTTTTTCTTTTCACTTTTTGCCGTGTATTGTTGTTGTTTTTCTTGTCTCTTCCTTCTTTGTTCAAGTGATTACGGATTTTTTTTGGGAGTTTTTTTTAATTTCGCTTAAAACAATTCCAATATTTGGGCTAAAAAAAATTGAGGAACTGAAAAGATGAATTTGTCTGTCTGTGTGTGTATCTTGATTTAGGCAGATTTCTGCTGGCACCCATACCATGAGATGATGCTGTGTTTTGTATAGGGTTTTCCAACAAGAGGTGTTATATGAATCACCCGGTATTTCGGTAGCTGTCACTTTTGAAGCTTTTATTCTTTGTTATTTGACAAGTTGAAACTACGCCATTACTAAAAATGCAACGATACACGACCATCGAGCGATACAAAACGATCGAACAAAAAAACTATACGAACGATACAAAATCATCTTGACTGATGAGGCCCATTTCCACCTCGGTGGCTACGTCAACAAACAAAATTGTCGCATCTGGGGCTCCAAGAGTTAGCCTATCCATACTCAACGTGTGACTGTTTGGTGCGGTTTATGGTCCGGCAGGGTCATTGGACCTTACTTTTTCGAAAATGAGGTGGATCGAGGACATAGAGCAGCCACTTTGCGATTTGGTTATGGAAAATTTCATGAAAAGGATATAGTCCTGTAAGCGTGGTCGTGGTGGCCATTTGGCTGATGTTGTTTTTCATTATTAACGGCATACCTTCCACTTTATTATGAAATAAACATCCGATCATTTATCTCAAAAAATGACATTTTTCTTTGAATACCAAAATAACACCTTTTATTGGAAAACCCTAAATGTTTCAAGTGATTATGGATTTTTTGTGCCTTTTTTTAAATTTCGCCTAAAAACAATTGCGATTTTTGGGCAATTGCGTTTCTGCTAATAAAAAAATTGAGGAACTGAAAATATGTCTTTGTCTGTCTGTGTGTGTATCTTGATTCATGAACTAAGATGATGATGTTGTGTTTTTTTTTTTGGGGTGATGACGTTATTTCAATTGTTTAAAGTGAAGATTAAAACGATGAATTTCAAAGTTCCTAAATGTGCGATAATTTTACTGTGACTAATATTACTATCTGTACTACATTCATACATACTTAGAAATGACATTAAACAAGTGCACAGGGACAACCGACAGCCCCTTTATTGTTTTACCAAAAAAGGCATTGGATTGATATTTTCTACTATTAAGTAAGTTGTGTATCTTGACGATGCTTTGAGTTTTCTCTGGATCTTGTAACCGATAACGAATGTATTTCTGGACGCATTTTGATTATTGAGATAAATTGAATATTGCTCAACAATAATAAATGGAAGGGATTACTTAATGTGTATCCAAATCCACTCGGAAAAAATTTGCATTGACTGACCAAAACTCGTAAGCATCCATTTCTTTCAAAAGGATAGCAGCGCCAATCGCAAATCTAGACAATAAAAATAATAGTTTTATACATTAACTTAACATGTTTTTGCACTGATTTCAGCTGCTGCTGTTGTTGAAACAGGACTTTTATGGGAGAAGGCATGAATCCAGGAAAATGTCCAGCCTATGTAGGCCTATGGGGCACAAATTCATAGGTCTGTGGGTACATCTAAACAAAGGCGCAGTATCTACAGGCGTTTGAATTGTCCAAAGTACATAACTTCTGATAACAATTAAGAAAATTGTTCCAGCCAGCTCTTACTGTGCTAAGGTTTGTCAAGTCTGTCTGGAAAAATTACTCTGATGAGTACCGCAGTCAATGCAATGCTATCCGGTCATTCCTTTTACATAATCGGATGAAATCTTGGATGACACTGCGACAGTGCCGTAAGCAGTGTTGCAAAAATAGAGGACTCTGTCGAAGACCCTATTGCATCTGCAGTTAATGGCATTAGAGACCGCAGGGTTATGCAATGTTATCCGAGCATTCCTTGTAGACAATCGGATGAAATCTTTGATGACACTGTGATAGCGCATAGTGTTGCAAAAATAGAAAACATACGATTGTAATTTCAGGTCACCTTCTATACTACACAATTTTCGATAGTAATTGATAATTTACCGACTATAATTGAGAACATTTCATTTGGAAATTAAGCCCCCCATAGATGAGTTCTGCGGCAGGAACGGCAATATGTACATACATATGTATCAAAATACTTTTGATTTTCAAAATGAACACCCAACAATCAGATGAATTTTATTCATCATTATATGTCAGATTGTTCGAAATTTTATTATAAATTTATACCGAGGTTTTAGTGCTAAATTCGAGTAACTTAATTACCAAATTTCAAAAAAATATCACAAAAGTGCCGTGTTCGGAAAAAGGGCAATGAAAATGTAGCACTTTTTTGCAGAAAAGAATTCGCCATTAGAAAACAGAATGAACAATTTTCGTTAAGTGAGCCATTTTTATACATTTTCACAAAAGCTTTATTCGAAACGAATTGAAATATTGAATGACAGCAAACACAATGAAGAAAGTTTTACAAAAGATTGTTTTCTTAAAATTTTTGAACTATTATTGAAGCAAATTCATAATGTATGAACAAGCAAGTGAGAATAATAATAATAATAGGAACAATTGTATAAGTAAAATAATATAAAATAGCGACCGCTTAGATTTTACACTTGAAATTGTCAAAATTTGACATGAAATTGAGATTTTCCATTTGAATTCGGCTAAATGATATTTCATTTGGATTTAGAATATTTCCAATTTGTTGTATTTACTAACGATCCCAACGCTTCCAGTCTAACGCGCCCTTCCGACCCCAAAACTTATGGATTGCAGACACACCATGATTGAACCATGACGGGTTAATAGTAGAGGATGGAATACCAGCTACCGACAAATATCAACGGCCGGCACATGCATATATAGAAATAAATTCTCACAAATAATAAATTTTGAATTTTTTAAAGAAAAACGTACGTTATACTACACATTTAGATAAGATAATTCGAAATGTCAATGTGTTCCTATATCGAAGTAAATAAAATCGTATAAAATGTTAAAATCCACGCACAATCTAAAGATGGGATTTGCATACGCATAATTAGTACATTGAAAATCAATTTGTAATTATTGGTAATATCTGGATGATCTGAATGGTATACTAAATATAATCTTAGAAAGAATGTTGGCGGAAGATACATGAACCATCACCTGTTATAACCTTTAGAATCATTGCAGAGTTCAGCGTAATATTTCTGCGCCCAAGGAAGTCTTATCAAACTCAACCTACTAGTGTATGGTGGAAGAATAAAATCACTATTCCAGTGAAGGTGTCTCAAAGCAAATAATAAAAATTGCTTCTGAAAATATTCTGGAATAGGTCTAACAAGAGATGTATAAAGCTGCTTTGTTATACATGTGTCTGAAAATTCTTTCGCCATCGCTTAATAAAGCCTAGAACACCATTAGTTTGGTCACCATTGTAAAAAGGATTCAACAGTATCTAAATTGGAAACATAAAGACCAAATTTAGACGGGGGAGAAATACATGTGTTTACATTTCCTTAAATCAAGATCCATGCAATTAAGGATTAAGGTCCATTGGAAAAATTCAATTTGTCATTGAGAATGGGAAGTTTTACTTTGTAAAATATTTTTAAAAAGCTAAAAAAATGCAGAAAGCATTTGAAAATTTGATTGGAATAAATGTATACGGCTGGTTTTGATTGGGTCTCCGGCCTGTACATAATATCATGGCCTGTACATATATATTTCCGGAAAGAAATATGTGTGAAAATTATATGATCTGGGAAGCGATGTTTACGACCCTATTATGGCTTGGGATGAAATTCTTCCATCGCATAGATCAAGTCTTTCATGTTATGTTACATATGTAAAGGAAGAGTGAACTTTCTCACTTTTTAATGTAATTTTGCCAATTTCAAATGGAAAATCGCAATTTCATTTGAAATTCCAAATGTAAAATCTCAATTTGAAATTTATTTTATCCAATTTTAAATTGAAAATCTCAATTTCAACTGAAATTTATTCAATTTTAAATGAAAAATCCCAATTTTAATTAAAATATATCCAATTTCAAATGTAAAATCTCAATTTCAATTTAAATTTTGCCAATTGCAAATGCATAGTCGCAAGATCGTGGCATATGCGGACGACGTTGCAATCGCAGTGAGTGGCATCTCTTTACTAGGATGAATAAAGTCCCACATGTGGACCCTCCAACTCGGATAAATGGAACAGATCTAGTCTTTTCTGAAAGTGCAAAATTTTTAGGAATAATTCTAGATAGAAAACTGTTTTTAGACTTAACGTATTGTCGCGGTGGGGCCTCTCTCATAAAATCGTCCACTGGATATATGTATATAGCAGTAGTTAGTCCTATACTGCTATAAGGCATTGTGGTATGGTGGACGGCAACTGACAAACTAACCATCACCAACCTACTAACAAAGGTTCAGAGAACAGTCTGCCTGAGCATAAGCGGAGCCTTAATGACTACAGCGACCGGGTCTCTACAAGCCTACTCCATATACTGCCAATTAATATTGTGGCGAGAGAAGTTGCAACCAAAGCGGCAATAAGATTAAACTGCCTATCAATGTGGAGGTACAAAAACTACGGTCACATGAGGATATCAAAGTGTAGTGCTATGGTAACCGACCGAGTGGACTATGTATATACCAACGGTGTTCACCTTCGAGAGAAATTACATCACTATGATTCCCGCCAGAGATGAATGGGTTGGAAGAATACCAGGTAATAGAAACCATCTCCACTTTTACACTGATGGTTCGAAGTTTGATGTAAAGGTTGGCTTCGGAGTACACTGTGCAGAGCTTAGACTACCAGATACCTGCAGTGTCTATCAAGCCGAAATAATGGCAATATGGGAAGTAGCCAAGTGGCTGAGTAGCAACATAGTAACCAACACTGGCGTTGTAATTTACTCGGAAAGCCAGGCTGCCATCAATTCTTTGGAGGCAACATCCCTAAATTCACAAACAGCCCTCGACTTTCGCAGTTCTCTTAACGAGATGGCTGAGCAGTTTAATATACACCTCATATGGGTGCGTGGGCATAGGGATATCCCGGGGAACTGCAAAGCCGATGAACTTGCTAGGAAATTCTCGAAGAATTGGCATATATCGGTGCGCCACTATCCACGTGCACGCTTTGGCTTAGGCAAGAGGCAATCAGGCAGTCCAACGAAAGATGGACAGAAATCGGTACCTGCAAAGTAGCTAGACAAATCTGGCCAAGGTATGACCTGAGAAGATCAAAATATCTCCTCGCACTAGAGAGGCAAAGATTGTCTACGTTAGTATCAGTTCTGACGGGACACTGCTTGATCGGCGAACACGCCAAAAGATTGGATTGACTCTAATGACTTCTGCAGAAGCTGTGGAGATGAGGAAGAAGTGGAGAGCATTGAGCACTTGCTATGCGACTGCCCCGCTCTCAAAATGTGGACCGATGGTTTTCATTGCTGCTTGGAATGGTTCTGGGTAAAGTAGAATGGAAAACTCCGAATTTTAACCGAATCAGTTAGTATTTATGTTTCTATGTATGGAAATGGGGTACTGAATCAATTGAGGATCTGAAGAATTTGGTGTTATGAACTCTTGAAGGCTAAAACAGAAGATATGAAAGTAGCGAAAAACCGGCCCCTGGCTTAAATTTATGTCATGATAGGTTTGAACGTCTCCTCACATTCAACCGAACCCAACTCAATCATGTGATTATATTATATATTAGCGCTTGGCACGAAATCTAAATATTGGTCTATCTTCATGATTATGAAAGGAAAACCCTGGAATAAAATTCATTTGATAACGCTTACGCTGACAAGACTTGATTGTGGGCAATATATATTGGAAATGATTTAAAAAAATATGACGGGCGCGCTGTGTCTACTTGATCTCATGATGGGCAAACAATATCTGTTTTCGCATCTCCTTGGTGATCACTCTACGAGGGCGGTTCGGAAACTTCTTAGCCTATCAATGAAAGAGAATAGTTAGTTTTTCAGAAATATTTTTATTTTTCAATATAATCTCCTGAAACTTCAATACACTTAGTCCAACGCTTATCTAGCAATTCTATTCCTTGATTAAAATAGTTTTCCTCAAGGTCTTCAAAATAGTGGTTTACAACTGTAATTGCACCTTCATTTGAGGTAAAACGCTTGCCAGCAAGGATTTTTTTAGATTTGGGAACAGGTAAAAGTCACTGGGAGCTAAATCAGGAGAATAAGGTGGGTGGTCAAGCAACTCGTACTTTAATTCGTTGATTTTAGCCATTGTTAAAACACTCTTGTGCGCTGGTGCGTTGTCTTGATGAAAAATTATTTTTTTGTGTTGTCAGCCAGGACGTTTTTCTCGAATTTGTACATTTAATTGATCCAAAAGGTTGCAATAGTACTCTGAATTTATTGTTTTACCCTTTTGCAGATATTCAATCAATAAAATACCTTTGAAGTCCCAAAAAACCGTTGCCATAACCTTACCAGCCGATTGAATTGTTTTTGCCTTCTTTGGGGCACTTCCTCCAGCTTCGGTCCATTGTTTGGATTGTTCTTTTGTCTCTGGAGTATAGTGGTGGATCCATGTCTCATAAACAGTTATGAAACGACGCTTAAAATCCATTTTATTTCGCTTAAAACGATCCAAACAAGCTTGAGAAATGTTCATTCTTATGCGTTTTTGGTCGACTGTTAACAAGTGCGGCACCCATCTTGCAGAAAGCTTTTTCATCTGTAGTTCTTCATGCAAAATTAAATGGACTCGATCATTTGAGATGCCCATGATATTAGCTATTTCTACGTGGTTCATCTTCAATGCTTGTACGACCACGTTTAAATTCAGCAACCCAATTTTTTACTGTTGCATATGAAGGAGCACTTTCACCTAACACATTCACCATATCATTATGAATTTCTTGTCCCGATAAACCTTTTTTATGTAAATATTTAATGACACCACGCATTTCTAATTTTTCCATTGTAAAACAATCGCGGATGCGTCTTTTGTGAACACCTGTTTCTATATGAAGGAGTTGCCAGATCGAAACAAAATTTAACATGTGTTCATAGCAGAGATGGAAGTTTCCAAAACACTTAACTTTTTTCTGTTTATACCGCGCTTTTTGTGCTAGGCTAAGAAGTTTCCGAACCGCCCTCGTATATAAAAACATTTATAGATTCATACACATTGCCGCTGATTGTCTGGTTTAACCTCAGGCTGGACATACAATAGGCGTGTTTTCGTTACACCATAAGTGCTTAATTTGTATGGGGAGCTAAGCACTTTAAGCACTATTAGTTCCCGATGAAGTTTGGTGCTTGTGTTCATGTCTTAATCGAGTATGATGTTGCCAGATTGGGCACCCTATATTTAGCAATATGGCATCCCATTTTTGGAGAGATTTTATCAATTATTGTGAATTAACGGGAAGAAGAAGAACAAAAATGGGAAATTATTTTAATATTTGCAAAAGAGTGTAAACAATTGAACATAGAATAGTAAATATATGTTTTATAAATACTTTTCACGAATTTTTTGTCTGTTTCGCACTGTTCTTTCTTCGCAACTCATGACACCATTGCTACCAGATAGTGAAAATCCGCCACTTATTGCTTATGTGCCAGTTAGTGGAAGTCAGTTGTTTTCGTTGCAAAGTGCTAAACTAAAAGTGCTAGCTTGTAACGAAAACATGCCTAATAGCTATTTTCGCATCTACTTGGTGATAACTCTATATAAACACATGCATAGATTGACATTGCCGCGGCTACCCTCACACATCACAACCTAAGTACTTAAAAATGTTCTTAAGACTACATATATGTATTTTTCGTGTTTAGTCGGTATTACCTATTTGAAAAGTACTTTTTTGTAGCTTGTGATCAAGACGAGATCAACATAAACTGCAAAGATAACATTGAACATAACTTCTTAACCCACTACCGACCAATGCAAGTCACCACTTTTTCCACAGAAAGAATAATTATAATAATCATAAACCTGTGTGTCGTTTTTTGTTGTTTTAAATTATTTTTTGTTTAACTTTCTGTAAATGGACCTAAATTCAAGATTTATGTAGAAAATATAAAGGCATTTTTATAATGAATGACTGTATTTTCATTATGACTGCCTTTTGCTAATTATATATGAACAAAATTCTATAAATTTTTTTGTTTTTCTTTTTATTTCAAGATAATCATCACATAACATTTCCCACCACAATACAAAATAAATAATCGGCTATAACTAAGTGTAATCAAAATCCAAAAAAAATAAACAAAAAGTTTACATTAAACACTCCCTAAGTTCCTTTTAAACATATGTATATATGTAGTTAGAAACAAAAAACAGAAAGAAACTAAACATTATATTCCCCCTAAATTAAGTTACAAGTTTAACTATCATTTAACTCTGACACACAGAAACCTTGGTGGCTAGATCACCATCGGTGTATGATGTTGTAATGGAGTCACCGCTTTATGCGGCTGCTAAATTGGAACGTACTCACGGTGGCTTCAGTGTCCTGGATGGTGGCTTTGGCCATACAAAAATCGAATTAACTTCATCGGTGACGGCAGCAAGTAATTTCAATTATCTGGACAAAATGGCTTCGAGCATGAATAGTAGCACTACAATGGATGATACCACACCTAGTGATTCTGGTGTCCAAATGCTAGATTCGGAATCAAGCGAACTAATGATAGAGTCTATATCTTCTCAAACGGGATTTGAATTTGAAGAAAGCAATAAGGCGATTGAATGTTTGCAAGATAAAGGCCACAAAGAGGCTTTGATTGTGATACCTGCTGAGGAGACGACTGTCATAGATAGTAACTCTAATGTAACGGGAGTGACTGCTATACCACCCATCAATGCTGCGACGGCAGCTGTGGTAGAAGAAGCCATGACTATTAGTCAATGTTCCACATTTGATACAACTGAGAATATTGTTTATAGACGAAAGGTGCGTAAAACGCCCAGTGTACCCAAGGCTCCAAAGAAGCGGGTATCATTTCACGAGGATATTCTAAAAAATACTCGCACTGACAATATACACATTGAACATGGCTTTATTACTTATAAAGCCGGTGGACAGCGTAGAATGGCTCCCATGGTTGGTCAGGCGGGTCGCTATTCTTGGTGTTCAGAAGGTGATCGACAGCGACCCTCTGAACTTTGCAATTCCCAAGAGGGTGAAGGCGGCGAAACGGAAACCGAAGATGGCCCCAAACGCAGAGGTCGAGTAGTTTACCGCAATGCCTGCTCGGACGTTTTGGATTATGGCAATTCTGATGTTTATGATATGAATGAGAGCCAATGCTTGCAGTATGACAATTCGGGAGTATTTGAATATGTACCCAAAGAGAATGCAATGGAAGGTTCGGTGGCTCAAAAGCCCAATGCACCAGCAGCAGATTCTTCTGAGAAGGGTGAAAATAAACCAGAACTTTATAAATGTTCATGTTCCAGCTCCAACTCGAGCCTTGATTCCGATGAAAATGATAAAAACTCAAATGGTCAAAGCTACGGACAAGCTAAGTCCAGTTCTTGTGACTGTATTGGTATGAGTAATGCCAATAACAATATAATAGGTAAGAAACGTCGTAACAAATCTTAACTAAACATTAAATTACATTTTTTGCTTTTTCCCCCGACACAGGTGACAACTGTTATTATTCTGAGCCCAATATTGACTTTGATGAAAGCCCTCCTCGACAAAAATCCGTATGGAATAAAGAGAAGAAACCAAAATCCAGTTGTCTCAAGAAGACCAAATGTCAAACGAATATCATACATGAACAGGATCTCAATACCAAAGTAAAGAAGTTTAATGTTCACGATATGAACCAGTTACTGGATAATAGCAGCAAAATGATTTTTGGTTCATTAAAAAGTATTTTCACCATGCCTTTACCCGAACGTGGTGTTCCTGAGGGGTCGGAAGATTTGCAAGCTGTCATTGAATGTGTTCCCGAATTAGAGCAAACGCCCGAACATAAACCCAATAAAGAAGTGGAGAACTTCGAAGAACGTTCCGAATCGCCACCCTTAAAGCAAAAGCCTTTTCTAAGCAAAAGTTTAGACGGGTCCAAGCAACAGCCACCCATTAAAAAGTTTGTTCACAATGTTGATGAACAATTGCGACGCAACAAGGATGAGGATATCTATGCGGCCAGTCGACAGAACAGCGATGAACTTAAAAATGGTGTGAAAACCACACCGCAATTAGTGCGTCAAATGGAATTTGAAAGTGATGCTGATATTTTCACTTCTGCCACCTCAGCCGGAGCTTCGGCTGCCTCCTCATCGTGTGAACCGGCTGATCGTACGCCTTTTCGCAATAAATTCATCATCAATTGTGAAAGTACAGTGTTTGAACACACGGGTGTCTCCTATTGCTACGAAACATCATCGTTTAATGATCTCAATAATATGGAGGACTTGCATGGCAGTATTGCCAGTTTAATTGAAAAAGATACACCTATTGCTCAACCCGCACCGGAAGTTTTGAAAAGTGCATTCATGTCTGCTCCGATAGCTAAAACGTTTTCGAATTTCTTTCGCAGTTTTAAAGATACCGGAAAGGACAAAACATCACCAAAGAAAATGAACAAGATGCAATGGGAGTTGGCACAAAAGCAAGCCCGTGACGAAGAGGCTAAACAAATGCAGGAAGCCACGGAGAATTATTTTGGTAAGTTTAATTTTAACTCTAGACTTTTTAGCGTTCGCTATTGATCGAAGAACGAACGCTGCAAAATTTTGAGAAAATTGATATTTGAAAAAAAAAAACACACTTACTGTTAAGGAAATTCAAAAGTTTTTTATTTAATGTGAAGTACAACCGATACAATTAATATCTAAATAAAACGTCATTCAAATGGACTCTACGACTTCTTCTGCAGGAACAAATTCGATGAACCCAATTTTCGAGTACTTTTTCCATTAAGTCCTATGTCACGAATGGCACGTCCAATATTGACTTGTAAATCTTGAAGAGAGTCTGGTTTATTTCGAAAGACCAATGACTTCAAATAACCCCACAAGAAATAGTCTAATGGTGTTAAACCACAACTTCTTGGAGGCCATTCAATATCACAATTTCTTGAAATAATCGAATCTCCAAACTTTTCTCGCAACAATTCAATTGTTTCATTTCTCTGTGGCACGTAGTCACAATCGGTCAATGGCAAAAAGATAGCTCTTAACGAGGGCTAAAATATTGCTCATGGGTGTCAAGGTCGTAGGTCGACTGGAAAGTGTTTTTCTCGGATTTAAAAAAAATGGACTTAGTGCACGAAAAGTTGCAATTGGAGAAAGATTATTTTGATACTAAAACTGAATAATTTGTAAACGTTGTTCTTGCGTATATCTCTCCATGATGAAAATTTAAACCCTACCGAATACAAAAATCACGTCACTTCAAAATCATATCATCCCTGTTGGAAAACCCGTTATATAAAATATATCTTTCAATGTTGTGAATGTGACTCGTAGTGTACTTATTTTGTTAAATGTTTTAGGGTATCATATAGTCGGCCCCGCCCGACTTTAGGCTTTCCTTTCTGGTTCTTATTGAAAGTGGGCCTATAGACCGCCCCAACCGTTTTTTTGATTTATGACTGGGAAGCCACAAAGTTCATTCACACCAACAATGGTCATCACAGGTCCACAACCGATTTGAATTCCCAGAGTTCAGAAATATCAACTCGTTGGGGTGAATTTCAGTAATTTGGTTTTTATTTCAACCAAAAACCCTTTAAGTGAGCAATAGACCTCTTGGTCCACAATTTGATATAGCCCCATACAAAGTTCCCAAGCCATGTGACTTCTTGGCGCCATAGAAAAGACAAAGGCCTGTCAATAGAGCTGACAATTTTATAGCATGCGTCTCATTTTATCTGAAACTATTCGTCAGAGTTTTAATTCTTCAATTAAATGTTTAACTGCAATCCTTGGTACCATAAAAAATTCTTTAGCTTGCCGAGACGTTTTGGTGCGCAGTTTGCGAAACCAATTCTCCAACCAGATTATAATGTCACAAAAAGACGTCACCGTTTAATTGAATTCGAAAATATTGCTCGAAAACATCTTCAAAACAAAAAAAACTAGTTCGAACATTTTTTGCTCATCGAAATACCCAATGACTCCACTGAGACGCTTCATCTTTTATTTTTTCTTATTTTTATTATATCTGGAACTCTAGACACTCGAGGGTCGAAAGCAAACAAAGCTTAAACTAGAGCTATGTCGAATTACTTTGCATAAAGCCCGTTTAATTGATATGAAAAATATTTTTCTTTGCTTTATTTTAATTTAGAATTCTAGAAAAAAACCTTATATAGATAATTCCAGTATAATTACTATTATATGTATATGATATTAGTATTATAAAACACATACCCAATAAATAAATTCAATTTAGAATTCTATAATTCTAGAAAAAAAACTTATATACGGGTCTGTTCTGTAATCACGGCGATTTTATATCACGGTGATTTTAAAATCACCGGCGACTTAACATCACTTTTGGAGTTCGAAATCACCCGAACATATTTCGAACAATCTTTTTTGGGAGGCTATGAATAATAAACCAAGCGATTTCGAACTCCAACAGTGATTGTAAGTCGCCGGTGATTTTGAAATCACCGTGATTTCAAATTACCTTGCTACAGAACAGACCCGATAGATAATTCCAGTATAATTTCTAATATATATATATATGATATTAGTATTATAAAGCACATATCCATTTAATTCTGATTTATCTTAAATCATATTCCAGCACTAAAAATGCCGAAAAGAAGTAGTATCGCCACCACAACAGCTCCCCTGGCTAGCAGCACACCAACGAAATCGGCTAAATTTCCCTCTACTACATCCTCATCGACCATATCGGAATTAACAACTAATACAAATACTTCCAATTCAGCACAAGCCCAACATCACAAATCGAATGCTTCCTTAACCAGTGGCATAGCTAGCGGCAGCGGTGGTGTACCCTCAACACCCCGCGGAGAAAGTCTTGCCATTGGTACGGATCTTCGTAATAATCTTGAGAAACAATCACGACATTTACCCTCACCGATTAAGAAGCGACTAAGTGTCGTAGGCTCTACACTAATACAACAACATCCACCACAACGTTATGGCATCAGTGCTCCTCAAGTACAACCCTCAGATATGGCCATGTTCAGTCCGGATATCTATCAATCCTATATGGGTGCTCGCGGTGGTAGTGGTCGTGATTCAAAGAGTACCATCTTAAGTGAAGAATTCGATGATATTCTAACCATAACCACAGACACGGAAAGGAATGAAAGTGATATTGTTATTGTGGACTATCAAGATGTCAATGATCGCCAGAGTGCTGCCATTGATTATGGTAATCTTTTGAAACCACCACAACCACCAGCCAAAACATCCTTGATCAATCGTTTCCTCCGCAATGTCACCCAGAAAAAAATACTCGAATCATCAATACGACGTAACAATTTCTTTGCGCACAAATTGAAATCGGAACAAAAACTCTTCACCGGCAATTTGTATGTGAAAGGTGCCAAGCCACGAAATTTGGAATTAATCGAAGATCTCAATGCCGAAATTGCTATGGAAATTGAAATGTCGGGCGTGAATTCACCACGAAAAGAATTGGCCAGCCTTGAAAGTGATTTACCGGGTGATTTGTCACGTTTTGAATTGGGCATCGGTGAAATTTCCATAGATGTTTTTGCTGGTGTCGAATTGAATATATTAAAAGATGTCACCGAACAATTGATGAAAGTCTTCAAATTATATACCGGTTATAGCAAGGAGGGTTATATGACACCCGTGTTAGTTTTGCTAACCGACAAATCTATATATGTTACCGATTTAGTGCGCAATCGTTTATGTTCCAAATTTATGTTGGCTTACAAAGAATTAGATGTTATATTGGTAAGTATACGAAAATATTAAAAAAAAGCAATAAGAAATATTCGATTATCAAAACAATATACTTATTTATATATTAATGACTTACTTAGTATAGAAATTACCTATTTCACTCGTTGTGCAGTTCGTAAATATCGATGGCTTAATTTTTGCATTAACAAAAAAAAGTTAGTTTTTTTTGAAACAGCCATCGTTATGTATCGTTTTCTACACAAATTTAGACCGGGACTCGTTCTACAAATTTTGCTACTCAGCTGCTGTATTCATTGATGAGACTGTCATCATTACCCATAGTCCAAAAATGATCGAGTATATCCTCGCTGGTGAAACGTACATCTGGATCGGATTGTAACATATTGGCAATAAGATCACGCACCCCATTGCCAATTCCCGACCAATAGGGATCAGTAAACTCATAGATACCCGAAATAATTGCATCAAACAGTGGTTCCTGTTGATTGTCGGGCGAGACAAATGGTGGGAAACCACAGAGGAGTATATATAATATAATACCGGCAGCCCAAACATCAATCTTTAAACCATAACCAGTTTCCATTAGGATTTCTGGAGCCACATAAGGTGGTGTACCGCATACAGCATATAGTGGCTCGGTGACTTCACAGACCAAACCGAAATCGGCCAATTTTAAAACGATTACATTGACGCTTTCATCGAGTTCAACCAATAAATTTTCAGGTATAATATCACGATGTACAATGTTCATGGATAATATATAATATGGAAAAAGAGTACTCCATTTTTGTGTGGAATCTGTATTTAATTGATTTTAGATTACTTCGCCAATAGGTATTAATCTATAGATGGTAAATTCGGATTCATCAGAATGAAAGACTTTCTGGACTGCGGACTGCCATGTAGAGGATCACTTGTACATCAGGGCCTCGAACTCTAGTTCGCGAATATACATATGTATATCCTGAAACTCTGTTCTAAAGAATATCTTGTATATCTCCTGATCTAGGTATGGGAAAGCCTATATACTAGCTAGTGATTAACATGTCTACCAAAGCAGCCCAAAAAAAAGCCAACGATATCACTGTTTCATCACAGGGGGAATGTAAATTGTTGTTTGAAAACATGAACGGCACCTAGTCGTATGTAGTTCTCAGGGCAGCGTTTTCACCTGGGCCGATGTTTATATACAGCATTACTCACGATCACTGATCGGGCTATCCTTTATAAGATATCAGCAACATTTTTTCACCGGAAACCTAAGCGATGCCGGCATTGGGCTTGAGGACACTGTTCCTAATTCTCATAGTATTGCGAAATGAAAGTTGGTAAATTTCCAATCAGCCTCGGAAGGAGTAGTACCTGCCAAGACTTCGATACCGGCAAGAGGAGGGAAATCGGACGTTACGACTCCAAACGCTACGGATGACTTGCGTTCCCTGATATGTTTGGTAGTATTTTGACTATTCAAACAGAATGAAGTTGTTGTAGCAGCGGGGCTTGTAAATAGTTTTCTACTTAAATGTTTATGGGCTTTCTTTCTCCGACTCGGCAGTGTCTAGAATCCGAAGTCGAACAATATCGCTTGGTTGGATCCAGGAATAGCGCTGGTGTGCCAAGTCTTATATACCGACAAGAGGAGGGAAATCGATATGACTCCTAAACTTTACGGATGAGTTTGCGTTCCCTGGGAACTTTGGTAGTACTTCGACTAACAAACATAAGTTCTTGTAGCAGTGGGACCTGCAAATAGTTTTCTACTTCATTTTTCATTGGCTTTTTTTCTCCGACTCGGCAGTGTCTAGGCTCCGAAGTCGTCATCGGTTGATTGGGTCCAGGAATTGCGGTGGTCTGCGCCGATGACATAAGGAGGGTGTCACATGCAACCCCTACGACTTTGGAGTGGTTTATGGTCCTTTACCCGTCCGTTTAAAGGAATTGGTAGTTCATTTAGGTACTGATCGGTGATTTCTCCGAACCCGTCCCTGTTAACTTTCCCCAGTCAGAGAAACTATGACGACCAGAGACAATAACGAAGGGGTCTATCTATGCAGAGGTGTATTTCGGGGTGCTCTGAATCCAGTGCAATGACGTACTGCCATAAGATGTCATTTATCGCACCAAGTGATATGATGTTGAGATCTGGAGAGTTATCATTAACAGCTCAAAAACAGAGATATCCCTTTTCCCAAGAAACAATTATTATGCCATCGATATGAATTTATTAAACTTCTTTAAAACACTCATAATTGGAGCCAACATATTTATTTGATAAACATTTCCCTTTTTCCTTTTCAGATGGGTCCTTACGGCAACACCGTTTTGCTTTCAAATAGTAATAGAGATAAGCAACAAGTACTTCTCGCCGGTGGTCCCTATCCAGCTGCTGGTCTGGTAGCTAATTTAGAATTATGTGCTCGTCGTAGTGGTTCCACTCTGCCAGCTGTGGGCCAATTAACTCTAGATCATTTGGCTCCCTTGCAAAATTTCGTTCGTGAAAATTCATGTGTTGGTAAACATGACGCCTGGGTGTATTATGCCGTGGTCAATGTGCCAGGAACGGCTTTAGGTGAGGCTGGCGAACAAGAACCGCTGGGACCACATGCTAAAGGTTTCCTAATGCATAGACGCATTAAAGAGCACATGAGTAATACAAATTCAAAACAACATCCTTGGAATCCTGGATATTTTCTTTTAAAGTAATGCGAAATAGGGAAGCTGCCTTTCTAAATTTCTCATTAATCATTTATTTATTTATATTTTTAGAGCTGGTGTTCTCTATATGTTTAATGATTCCACACAAAAAATCCCCAGTTGGGCCATGGCTTTGGCCGAATGTCAAGGTGCCCGTAGGGCAGTCAAAGCTCAAAGACCTCATTGTTTTGAAATAATGTTAAAAAACAAAATGTTATTACAATTGGCGGCACCCGATGAATATGTAGCTTCTGAATGGTTACAAGCTTTGCTACAATCGGCAAGTGGGGTATGATTCAATATTAACGTTATTTAAGACAAAATGTGTATCTGAACAAAAACTTTCCTTCCTCCCCTCTATAGCTTTTTGAAATGCAGGAGAAACACAAAACATTGGGCTGTACTTTGGTGGTGACACAAAATCATTTGATAACATTAAGAGAAGATTTTTCGGCTCCTCTAAGGAAGCTTAAGGATAACGAAGAAAAGGATTTACAACAGCCACCACAAGAATCGTTAGCTGCGAATACAACAAAATTAGAGGAAGATCAGTACTTACAAGAAACCGGAAGTTTGGTAAGAATGATCATTACATACATAATAAATCTTGCTATAAATTTAACTGAACAAATATTTCCCATCTCAAAACATTTTAGTTAAGTTCTGCCATGAGCACACCTACACGAAATACTCAACGCTCTGTGTCTTCTATAAATTCAACGCCAACCAAATTGTCGCAACTTTCACGCTCCACCACCACATGCAATACCACCTTGGCTTCATCGTCTTTGGCCAGCAATAATGTTACACCCGCATACCTCTCGACTCACACCTCCAGGCAGCAGGCCATACATGCCACAGCAATGCAACATGCAGCTGCTGATGGAGCCCACTCGTCTACTATGAGCCAACACGAAAGTACTAATAATAATAGTATGAGCAGTGTTTATGGCAAAAATTCTGGCCTAGAAATTCTTACATGTGCTGATATTAAAGAAATGACCGGTATAAAGATACCTTCACATAATGATACATGGTGGTGCATTTTGGAATTCTCATGTCAAGAGGTGCGAGAATGTTCCGATGATTTGGTGATATTCTTTGCCAGCAGTATGGAGATGCAAAGGTTTCTGCGACTATTGGAACAATTATGGCAGGCTAAAAATGTATGTATAAGTAGATATAATTTGTCTTTGGTTAGATTAGGTTAATTTGTCGTACTATTTTCTTAATTTGCAATCGATTAATCTTGTTTCTCTTTGCTTTCGATATCAGAATGACTTGTTCCCCATTTGTGTTTTGGATGAAGATGATATTATAGCGGAACAATGTACTATGCTCTATATGGATATAAATCGTTCTTGGGAGCCACTGCTATCGGCGGCCCTGGGCTATCCTCTCTAAATTGCTTGTTACTTACACAAAAGACAAAGAAAACAAAATACCAAACCAACAATAATTGAAAACAAAAAAAAGAAAAGAACTAACTGAAATAATACTGAACAATATTTTTGAAATAATATCTCCTCCAAAATATTTATACCAAACGCCCCCTCTTAATAATTAGAACAAATGTTTGCTGCTTGACAAATACATAACTCTCAAAAACAATACTAAAATAGATAACAGTCCAACTCTTCAGGTGAAAGTTAAGCAGTGTCATTCTAAAAAAGGAAAGGACAACACGAAGAGTTTAGCTATCTAATATTAATCAAAACCTAGCTAGTCACACAAATACACATACAACACTTTCTTGTGGACTATATACATGCATATTTATATATATTTACATATATATATATATAATTTACAAAGAATTTTGGGTTTTCCAGTCAGTGATTTATTTTACATTACTTTATGTTCTTTTATTCGAATGAAAAGAAAAGTATTTGAATCTGTAATTGTTCATTGAGATCATTTTGTAATTTGAAAATGTGATATTTTTAATTATTGTTTTTTTTACGGATTTTTATTTTTATATACATATATAATTTAATTTAAATGAAGATAAGCAATGGATTCTAATTTTGTTTTATAGAGTAAGTTTTCCCCGGATTTGTATATAAGAAAAATGAATTACATATGTTTTGAGAAGAACAAATGAAAATTAATCCATTGCATATAATGAATTTTTTGTTAAGATATTTACTTTTTTTGAAATGTATTTATTTTTTTTTACTTTTACACACGTAATGCAACATTCTCATTCATGTCTGGTACATATTTTAGTTTTCATTTTATTTTAAGCTTTCAAGTTTATTTTTTATTTGTTTTAAGAAATTCAGCCTAGCTGTGAATATTAAGTTTTTCTTGGTAATGATTCCAATCATTTTAATTTTAGTAATGCAACACATAATTTTAAACAGAAACTGGCACAAATTATAATTTTTATGAAATAAAAATAAATTGAATTTGTACAAAATATTATCATTTGTTTGCCTCATCTTCCTTCCATTCCCCCACCGCCAAGCATTTGTTAAGATCAACAAGTTTTTTTATAATTTATCATTTTTTTTATTTATCCCTTGCAAGTATGTAGCAACTAGACACATTTGTATTGTTTCCATTTTTTATAGGAGCTACAGTTTGGGAGAGATAGAGAGGGAGGACACTGTGCTTAAGTGGCTTTAGTGTTTGTTTTCTATACATTACATTTATGTCTCCAAATGCCTTAAATATTTTCAACTTCTACTTAAAAAGGGCAATTTGAATAACATTTTAGTGCGCTTCTTTCATAAAATCATGGGTTTTTTCTAATGTTTACCATATAAAATCCCCCCCTATATATGAGGTGAATCTTCAAGTAATCTTATAAACAAAAAATTAAAAAAAACAAACATATACTAAATATTAAATAATATTATTATCAATAAAAGAAAAAAGTGATTGTACTACATGAATACATATAAACCAAAAAAAAAAAACAAGAAATATTTTTTTTATAAGGATATTTGATGAAGGTGAGTATATGAGATTTTCATTAAAAATTGTGTCTGAAAAATAAAATTTTTTGGATATTTAAAACAAAGCAACAAATTTTAATTTAGAAAAAATTGACTAAAAATCAAAATTGGAACGAGGCTCATACCAATCAATTGTACTCGCCGAATGAAATTGTTTGTGTTAGACTTTGTCCGAATTAAGCAGGAAACACTAAAATGTTTGAGAAATTCAAAAATCAAGATACATTTTCTGAAAATGCAAAAATATTAAGTTATCGATCACAATATGAATTGGATTACTTTTTGGCAACACTGTTTTCTGGCAGCTCAGCTGTTTTCGTGTAACATGTTACTGTCAAACATGTTCAGTTTGGTCTACAATTTAACCATCAATTGACTTACAAACGAAGAACGCTTGCGTATTATTGAACTTTATTTAGTTTTATTGAATTTTGAGTTCGGTGAACAGTTAATTTAACGTTTGGGGATTTATTTTGTGTGGAACTATGTTAGGTCTCATGTCTATAGGGTCAAGCCCGCAACGGTTGACGCAATGAAAGCCAATATTGAAACGATTTTAGAAATATTTAATTTCGACGAAATCTTCGAGAAAAACCCATTTCGGCTAATTTGCCTACCAAAAAACTATTTATACGAAATTTTCTAGAAAAATTCAATTTTCATAAATTTAAAAAAAAATACAATACAAAATGTAGTTTCGACAAATTTGACAACCAAAAACCTAAGTATACGAAATTTTCTAGAAAAATAAAAAAAAACACATTTAGGGAACTGCTAATTTTCTAAGAATATGCTAATTTTCAAAGTGTTAGAAATTTACTTTTTCAATAGCCTTTTTTGACAGATCACGTGTGAGTCGTGTCATGCAGTCATGTTATTTTTGTTAAGTATTGTTTGGCATTTCATCATGGAAAGACTTACGCCTGAACAACGTTTACAACGTATTGACAACAAATTGACAATTGATTAATTAGTGTAATGTTAGAGATACTTTTTTCAATAGCCTTTTTTGACAGATCACGTGTGAGTCGTGTTATGTTGTCATGTTTTTTTTTTTTTTTTTTTTTTTTTTTAAGTATTGTTTGGCATTTCATCATGGAAAGACTTACGCCTGAACAACGTTTACGCGTGTCATTCGCCAGTTACCAGTCGAAATGCTTGGACTCAACGGATGGACCATCTGAGACGTAGCCGCGGCAACATTTGATAGACATAAGCCCATGTGATGACAATCGCGTGAGTTCAAATCGCAAAACGCAAAAATTTCCCTTCAAATTTTAATGGTCTTCGAAATTAAATTTTAATAAAATGCTCACATGGATGTTGTTATTTATCACTGCAATTAATAATTTGTTTTTAATAAATCCAAATTGTTGTGCTAAAAAAGAAATCAGAACATGCGTTTTGCGACTTGAAATCACAATCGACACTTTTAGGCGAAATGCGATTGCCATCAAATGGACAATCTTCAAAAAATAAATGCCAAAGAATGTTCTTTCAAATGATAATAAACATTCCCCATTCAATTTGAATTTTCTGTTTTTTCTTTAAAAAAGTAGGGAATTTCGAAATGGATCACCCTATATATATATTTTTTTTTTAAATACTCTTATATAAATATCATTATAAACTAACGAAGTATTGCTGGACACCCTAATTTCTTTACTAATGAATACAAAATGTATACTCATAGTGTTATTGCTAAGTTCTGCGCTTTAAAAACGAGTATATACGATGATTTTCTACTCTCCTATATACAGGTTTTTTCGTCGCTTCGTTTTTTCCCTTCTGCTTTGACGCTAGTGGCAGCAATATTTCGTCATTTTCTATGCCTATATGGTCGGTATTATTATTTTTCCCAAATAAGCAGGAAAAACTGGCAATATGCAGATACACGTATAAAAATAAATAGGAATTTATTAAAAATGCAATATTTCCTAAAATATTGAGTTTTCAAAGAAAACAAAAATTGCACAGAGATCAGTAAAAGATCCGCTATCATCCACCAAAGTTTTAAGGAAATTTAAAATTGTTCGATCTTCACAAAAAAAGGAAAGTGGTTAGTTACACTGTCGAAAAAAATTGGCTAAAAATCAAAGTTTGGACATTTTTGAACGAGACACATACTCGACTGTGGCCGCGGAAAAAAACATATGATGTTTACTTTGACCCCAAAAAGGGTTAAAACCTTATATATTTGGGCACATTAAGATGAAAAGTTAACATAATTATTTTTATCCCCTCACCTTAGAGAGGAGGGTATATATCATTTGCTACGAACCAAAAGTGTAACACATCGAAGGAGTGACCTAAGACCCTAAGTATGTTCGGCGGATATCCGTTTTGGGCCATTTTAAGTCGAATGAGCAATGTCCGTCCATCCATCTGTCTGCTGGCTGGTGCGCACGATAACTCTAGAAAGGAGTAACCGATCGACTTCAAATTTGGTATGTGGTAATATTTTCTTCTATCTCCGGCTAAGTTCGAAGATGAGCCATATTGATCCACTCCTTCTAGTACCTCCCACACAAAGGGTTAACATTTAGTGAAATATTGATTATTTAATAACTTCTATACTACTTATTTGAATCCTCTGAAATTCTACACATAGTATTAGTTTATTAGTCACTATTACCTCGAGAAAAATGGACGAATTTTCCACGCCTACACAAATGGTACCTCCTACACAAATGGACAATTTTGAACCAAAAATTAATAGCTTATAACTTTATTACCAATACATACAAATACTTGAAATTTTGTACACTGTAATGGTTTAATAGTAACTACAATACAGTGAAAATGGGTATTATTGCTACGCTCCTTTTGGTACCTCCCACAAAAATCAAATGGACCCTTTTGTACCAAAAGTTACCAGCTTATAACTTTAATACCAGTGCATACAAATACCTAAAATTTTTTACAGTGTGGTGCTTTTATACTACCTAGAGTCCAGAGAAAAATTGGCATTATGGGCCCGCCCCTTTTGGTACCTTCCACACAAATGAACCATTTTGTAGCAAGTTATTAAATGCATTTAAAATTGATAATAATTGAAATAAAACAAAAAATAAATAAATTTACTAAAACTTTTTGGAAACTCAAGGTGAGGGGATTCATTAGTCGGTTTACCCGACTGAACTTTCTTACTTATTCTTTGAATTAGTTGGGCATTTCAGAAAATCCAATAAGAATTTTCATAGCCCTAAATAAAGTAGACTTTCACAACTTTCATTTAAGCTATAATTTGTGACAATACACCAAGTAGTTCCGAAATTATGGACATTTTAAAATCACAACAACTTCAATCCGCATCAATCTTCATCAGCATCAAACGCACACATCAAGCATCATGCATTTTCTTCATTCATTCATTCATGTAAACGAGAAATCAAAAATTTACAAAATGCACATAAATATCAGGCGCCCATGATGAGAACCACAAAAGCATTTTCTGCTGTGAGTGTCTTCGCTAGAAACACCATCATACCCGAGACACCAACGATTTTAATTTGTCAAATTCCACAACATACTTTTGGGGATATATCGGCTGAATGGCAAAAGCGCTCACGGAAGGACGGACACAAATTGCTACTTATAGCCTGTTTTTTTCAGGCGGAGGATATATATCCTTTGCTACCAAAAGTTTTAATGCATTGTAAGAATGACATAGGACCATAAATATGTTTTAGGGACATTCGGTTTATGGCATTTTAAGTCATTCGATTGAATTACTTGCATACAAATGTCCGTCTGTCTCGTTTTTATGACTGGCATTAACTATCAATAGGATTCACCGATTGACTTAAAATTTTGTATGTGGTAATCGCCCTTATTCCAGTTGGCGTCGTCGAAGTCGATTCTTAGTCGAGACTGTTTAGATTGACGACTTCATAAATTTTGAAATTTTTTTAAATATTTTTAAGTTATAAAAAGGATTTTTGTTAGTTCATGGATCCCAAAAACATTCGTTTTAGGGGAAAAAATGACAAAGCTAGAACTTCATAGATATGACGAAAATGATGTTGCGACGTCGACGACGCCAACTGGAATAAGGGCGAATATTTTCTCCAAACTCGGTTCAGCCTTGGAAAATGGGCCATATAAATGGTTAACATTTAGTAAAATATTAATCTCTTGAAATTTCTATACTACTTACCGTAATCTTTTGTAATTTCGCACATAGTAAAAATTACTTTGTCTCCTTCAGCTGGAGAAAAATGGGCGTAATTGTCTTGGTACTTTTGGGGCCCCTCCCCCACTCATTTTGCACCAAAATAAGTAGAAAATAATGTAATTTTCTATTTTTTATGTCCACCCCCCGATTAGATAAAAATCAAGTAATACACTATAGTTGTTTTTGTTTTTTTTTCTTGTATATTTATACTCTTTATTGAATTTGAAATGGTTACAATTTAAATGTTCTTTAATAATTTTTTTGTCGGTTTTCCGTTTCTTCTTAATTGTGTTTCACTTATAATAATTAAAATAAATGTATGTATATATATATGTATATATCATTACAAAGTTATATAATAAATTTTTCTTCTTGTTGTTGTTCTTGGGTTTTATAATTAGTATTATTATTTAATAATTCATTATAATACAGTAATTCATAATTTGAAGTGAGTTTAAAAAAACGGATTATTATTTATTTTGTTTTCTCTTCTTTTTTTGTTTCTTTGAGGGGGGTGATTTTTATAGATTCTCGTTATACTTGTAAAGAAATCCATAGAATTTTTTGCATTAAACGATATTACATACATATTTTATGTACTTAAGAATTTGTTTTGTATATATGTTTATACTATTTATAAAAAAATAATTTTGTTTTCTCGTATTCTCATTTCTTATAACTTGTAATTTTTCATTTTAATTTCTTTCTTTTTTAAATAAAAAATACGTTACGTTTAATTTTGTTTCTGGTGTTAAAAATAAATGATAAACAGAAGTAGTAGAGAGCCTAATAGACACGAATGCTCTCTAGATAGAGTTGAAGGGGGTGGGGGAAGAAAGAGAAAAAGCTGGTTGGAACTTAAATTAGAATAAAAAACACTAAAAAAAATCTCTCTCATTCCAAGAATTGTGTTCTCACAAAAATACTAAGCATAGCCTAACCTTACTTTTTTTTGAAATCTACTTCACATTTTTTTAATTGGATTTTTCATTTGTTTTTAATACTACTTCGCCTTAATTTTGTTTTTCAGTCCATTACATATTCACTTTTTTCGTTATTTTCTAAAGTTTTATAAAAATTATATGTTTGAAAAAGAAAAATTGAAAAAAACTATGTATGTATTTAAAAAAATCTAAAATTTTAAGATAATCAAATATTTTTGTGTTGTGTTTGTTTATAAACTAAACTTGAGTTCTAAATCTTTTTTTTCTGAAGTTTTATTAAAGAAAGAAAATACATGTTTTTTTTTTGAAAAATTAATTCTGTTTACTAAATTGTTGAAACATGTTTTCGTTTTTAATTTTGTGCTGTTTTATTTTGCTTTTTTTCTTCCTTTTATAAATGTCCTTAACTGGGTTTGTTTGGGTTTCCTTTTAATTTTATGTGTTTTTCTTTTTCTTCGTTTTTGTTGTTCATTAAATGTTAATTTGGGGCTTTTTTGTTTTGTTTAAAATACTTAAAATGTGTTTTTTTCCTTTTATTTTGTTATTCTTCAAATATTGCGAAATTTTTATTATTTTGTTTTGTTTTTGTTTTCTTCTTTTTGGAGGCTTCATCCCTGAGTTTTGAATTGCAAAATTTGTTTTTCTTTTGTCATTTTGTTACCATAATTGTAATAAAACTTTATAAATAGTTAATGGGATGAATGTTTTGGGTTTTTGTTTTCTTGAGAAAAAAAGAAAACAAAAATGGTAAATGTTAAAATCAAAACACAAAAGAAAACAAATGATGAGTTTCTGGTGTAATTTTTGTTTTTGAGTTGCAGTGAATGTAATAACTATGTTTTGTTTCTTCATTTATTTGTAATATATTTAACCAGTAGTTTTGCTTTGACCTTAAACGAATTTGTAGATTTGTATGCTTTTGTTTTGTTGCTTTTTGTTTTTGCTTTGACTAAGTATTTATGGAAAGATTTGTACTTTCTGCAAGTATTTCTTGTTTGTTTGTATTTGTATTTGTTGTTATTGTTTATGTTTATTCTATAGTATGTATTGTAGTTTTGTTGTTGTTGTTTATTTGCATTAGAAGACTCTTATTCATTTATTAAGTATTTACGCAGCTTATGGATTTGTTCTATTTTATTTTTGTCATTGTTTGTGGTAGTTCTGGTTGGGATTTTGGCAAACTTAAAAAAGTGAATTCACTTAAGCACTCAAAAAAATTTAGAAAAAAAACACACATTTGTCGCTTCTTTTTTTCTGGGGGTTTTTGGGTTTTTAGAGAGAGGTTTGTTTCACTGTAAACGACTGAACATTTTTTTCAATTACAGTTTTCATTATTTTATCCTGTTTAAAAATTGGCTCGATTTGATATTGGTCCGAAAAAAGTAACTTACAACATTTTTCAATTAAAAAATTATAAAAAGTTATAATACTAACAATTAAAAGATTTATAAACTCATTTAAAGCGGCGATTCAATAATCTTTAAAAAAATTAATTAATCTATTAAAACATTAATTTAAATGAGTAAAAAATGAAATTAATCAATTCAAAATTAATTGGAACAATAAAAAAAAATTGGAACAATTAAGAAAATAATTGAATCAATTAAAAAATAATTGAATCGATTAAAAATTAATTGAAATAATTAAAAATTCATTAAATCAATTAAAAATTAGTTGAACAAATTACAAATTTAATTGAAACATTTAAAAATTAGTTGAACCAATTAAAAATTTAATTGAAACAATTAAAAATAAAAAAATTAAATTAAGTGAAAAATGATATTATTCAATTAAAAATGTATTGGAATATTAAAAAAATAATTGAAATAATTAAGAAAATAATTGAATCAATTAAAAAATTATTGAAACAATTAAAAATTAATTGAAACAATTAAGAAAATAACTGAATTAATTAAAAATTTAATTGAAACAATTAAATAATTAATTGGAACAATTAAAAAAATAATTGAATCAATTAAAAAATGAATTAAACCAAATACAAAAAAATTAAATTAATCAATAAAAATTAATTGGAACAAATTAAAATTTATTGGAACAATAAACAATTAATTGGAACAATTAAAAATTTATTCGAACAATAAAAATTAATTAAAAATTTATTGGAACAATAAAAAATTAATTGGAACAATTAAAAATTAATTGGAACAATTTAAAATTAATAGGAACAATTAGAAATTTATTGGAAAATTAATTGAAACAATCAAAAAATAACTGAATCGATTAAGAAAATAATTGAATCAATTAAAAAAATAATTGAAATAATAATTAATTAATTAAAACAAGTAAAAAAATGATTGAATCCATTAAAACATTAATTCAATTAAGTAAAAAATGAAATCATTCAAATTAATTGGAACATTAAAAAATAATTGGAATAATTAAGAAAATAATTGAATCAATTAAAAAAATAATTGAATCAATTAAAAAAA
Organism: Eudasyphora cyanicolor; assembly: GCA_963930755.1. Lineage (NCBI taxonomy): Eukaryota > Metazoa > Arthropoda > Insecta > Diptera > Muscidae > Eudasyphora > Eudasyphora cyanicolor. Next base: position 40,167,671 of record OZ005734.1, on the reverse strand, counting down.
TAATTGAACCAATTAAGAAGATAATTGAAACAATTAACAAATTAATTGAAAAAATTAAAAGATTATCTGAAACAATTGAAAATTAATTGGAACAATTCAAAATTAATTATCACAATTAAAAAAATAATTGGAGTAAATTCAAAAATAAATGAATCGTTTAAAAAATTAACTGAAACAGTTACAAAAATAACTGAAACAATTAAAAAATTAATTGGAATAATTTGAAATGCAGTTTCTGAATAATCGACCTTTATTCTGTAGTAGTTTTTAATTATATCATTAATTAAAAACAACTAAAATTAATTGGAATAATTAAAAAATAACTGAATTAAATTAAAACATAAATTGAGTCAATTTCAATAATGAATTGAAACCATTATAAAAATAATTTAATCAATTAAAAAAATATTTTAATTACCGAAGATTTCAGTAAAGCTAAAATGGCCAAAAAATTCAACACTGTGAACTTACAACGATGTGAACATACAATTTTTGTCCTGCAACGTTGGCAGAAAATTCGTCGTCAATAAATTCTAAGACATTGTAAGATGTGCATGACAATGGCGTCATTGTCAGAGAAACATTTTATTGGCAACACTGTCTATAAAATACATTTTTGATATTTACAAAATATAGGGTGATCTTAGTAGAGATACTTTTTTCGATAGCCTTTTTTTGAAAGATCACGTGTGAGTTTTGTCATGCTGTCATTTTATTTTTGGTAAATATTGTTTGGCAATTCATTATGGAAAGACTTACGCCTGAAGAGCTATCTTTTTGCCATTGACCGATTCCCTATCCGACGTATCGGAATCATCGGTCCATACTTCATCAAAAATGATGCCGGTGAGAACGTAACCGTCAATGGCGACCGTTATCGTGCCATGATAACCGACTATTTGATGCCTGAAATTGAAGCTCGTGATCTCGGCGACATTTGGTTTCAACAAGACGGCCGCCACTTCCCACATATCGCATCAATCAATGGATTTATTGAGAGAACACTTCGGTGAGCAGATAATTTCACGTTTTGGGCCGGTCGATTGGCCACCAAGATCGTGTGATATCACACCGTTAGACTTTTTCCTGTGGGGATATGTAAAGTCTAAAGTTTATGCGGACAAACCCGCTTCGATTCAGGCCTTGGAGCAAAACATCACGCGTGTCATTCGCCAGTTACCAGTCGAAATGCTTGAACGAGTCATCGAAAATTGGACTCAATGGATGGACCATCTGAGACGTAGCCGCTGGCAACATTTGATAGACATAATCTTCAAAAAATAAATGCCAAGGAATGTTCTATCAAATGATAAAAAACATTCCCCATTCAATATGAATTTTCTGTGTTTTTTTTCTTTAAAAAAGTAGGGAACCTCGAAATGGATCACGCTATATATTGTAAATATATGAAATTGTAAGGTTTTCTTGCAATCGTCCCTGAACTGTCAATTCGCCTTTGCCTAACAAATTTAATTATACTGTAGAACAAAATGTTCTACAAAAATATTTACCATAATATGCTACACCATATTACCATAATCTGAATACACCAAAACCCAACTTAAATGCCAGAAATAAGTCAAAAATCCATTTTTAGATTAATTTCGTACTTTTTTGCAAATTGGTTACAAACCTAAAAAAATATTTTAAGTTTTGACTTCTTTTAGGTATTTAGGTTAAGTTTTGAGGTTTGGTGTTGTCAGAGACTTAAAGTAGAATTTTATGGCAAATATTTGTGTAGAACATTTTGACCCGTTAAACACTTGTTTTAGGGGTGATTTTTACCCATCTCCACAAAAGAGACCAAAAAGAACCATAGGCTGAAAGCTAGAGGGTTAAAATGTTTGACAAAAATGTTCCTCGTATTATTCACAGTAATGTTGCTCAACACATCGTATACCTAAAATATAAGTATCACACGGTTTCATATGCCGATTCATCATCATAAGAATGTGTAAAATGGGGAAATGACCACCATATACATGCATATTCTTTTTTACCCCCTCTATCAGAATCCGTTTACAGAACCTTGTTATTTTTTTTGTGTTCCACAGTGTTATTATATAAATTATAAAAATTCCAAAAAAGTGTATAAGTAAAAACACTTCGAAACGATGGAACATTTTCAGTGTCACTGCCCAGCTTTTACACATGCAAGATCACTAAATTTCGGGTCCGTCGTATTACCAGACTTGACTCATCTCAGAGGATATGACTGGAAGATACTGAGAAAATTCGTGTCTAGTACCGATTTTCTGTAACTCGTGAGGTATAACAAGTAAAAGCGTTAAGTTCGGCCATGCCGAATCTTATATACCCTCCACAATGGATAACATGCGACCTCACAAAATAACTCAAACCTAAAGAAAATAACACCAAAACACACACAAAAAAATATAGAACGACAGTAGGAATCACAAGTTAGATGCTATATCTAAATATGGACCGATTTTCAATCCCAAGTTACCTGCAGCTATAAGAAGTATCTATACCAAATTTCAGCCACCTAGCTCAAGTATTATAGATTGTAGCGTGAATACAACAGACGGACGGACGGACAACCGGACGGTCGGACGGACATGGCTAAATCGTCTTAGAATTTTAAGACGATTAAGAAAATATACTTTATGGGGTCTCAGATCAATATTTAGAGGTGTTACAATGTTGGAGGGTATAAAAAGATCATAAATAAGGAGCGCACAACAGGCCGAACCACTGGCTTAAGTGTTTGTCCATGGACATGAGACGTTTAAACGTCTCCTCTCTTCAACCTAACCTAACCTAAAAACACTTCGATGTAAAAACACTTTCTTGACATAGTGTAAATGTTTTTATTTTATTTGTATAAGATAAAACTTTCCGCAAGCATCTAAATATTACATGACCTCTGGGTCAGGCTAGACTTTAAACTGGACTGCTGGAAAAGAGCAAAATAAATTTGTTGAAACCAATTGTTTATATAGATAAAAAAAATTCCCTCATATGTCTGAAACTTCACCAAAAAATGACTAAGACTTCACCCGGCAAATCAATATATCGAAAATGGATTAGATTTTCAATTCTTCTAAATCAATTACATTCGATGACAGTCCAAACCTCTTCATAAAACCCACAGTTTAATATTATAGGGTAAGTCCATGTGAAACGTAATACCCGTCAAGCAATTATATCTATAAATCTAAAACATGCCAAGTCGACTTCAAAAATTTGTGTTTATCCGGGTTGACGGTTGATTCAAGTTATTTAAATTCATCAAACTTTGATCGCCACTACCTTTTTGCACTTAGCATTGTTTAGAATGGAGATATCGATTAATATATTCTTATTAAGTATTAAAGTACCCGGAAATGTAGTAGCTTTTTTTCTATGTCCCTTAATCATTAATAATAATGTGGATCAATAAAATATGGCTTATACAAAATTCATCTAACGGATGGTTGTTTTCATGAAAATACCCATTAATATTAATTAATCATGTAACTATGTACATATGTCTACTAAAAAATGAATGGTATCATTTTTACGAAAAGTGGTCTAAAAACCAATATGGATAGACCACATTAGTATAGCGACATACTTGTATATACGTAGTATATTTACGTTGAGGGATAATGTCTATATTTGTTTTGTTAAAAAAAAATCAACATTTCGACAAAGATTTCTTATTAAAAGTATTTTGTATGAATGTATGTATGTGGCATGAATGTGGTACTATATATTGTTTTTATGGTAATAAATATTTTGGTACTATGGTTTTTTTTTGTTCTTATGGTTGTGATTTTTTCTGGTATGAACTATTATTTTTGTTTTTATTGAGATTTGAATATTAATAATATATGTTTTGTATGTATTTGTATTTTTAATGTAGTATCTATTTTATGTAGTATGTATTATTATGTATAATAGTTTAAAGAGTATATATCGTATATCGTATTTAGGTTTTGTTCCTGCTGACAAAAATGCTGTTTTCGTAATTTGTTTTATAGTTTTTGTTTTTGCTTTGTATGTATGTAAGTATGTATAAATATTGTTTTTGTATTTTGAACTTTAAATTTTCGGTAAATGGTAATCTGAGAGAAGTTTACTTTATTTTTCCATTTTTTCTTTTGCCTTTTCTTTGCAAATCTTTAGCGTTTTTTGGGATTTAGTACAAAAAAAATTTGTATCTCAATTTGCCTTAAGTTTTGGAAATTTGTATTTTCTTTTTTTTGTTTGTTTGCAATTTGTAGCTTGTTTTGCAAAATATATGTACTCGTATGTATATATTTTTGTGTGTGTTTTTTGTTCTATTTAGTTAACTCTATTACATATTTGTTTGTTTGCTTGTTGTTTTATGGTAATATTTGTATTTTTTGTTGTTGTATTGTTGAACATTTTGTTGCATTTTCAAAGTTGTTGTTTGTTTAGTTTGTTTTCATTGGGGAACAGATGTGGGTGGTGGGGCATGGGTACAGAATTAGCAATTTATGGTTATACTCATTTGTTGCAATAGCTTTTTTTAAAACTCAAAGATTAAAGTTTTACAAAAAAAAAATGAATTGATTTTATGTTTTATGTATGCAAGTATGTAGTTGTGTGTGTAGAGGTATGTTTCTTTTTTTGCACTTTTATACAAGAAAATCCAAGTCTAAGAAAAACAGTATTGTTTCACTTATGCTTTCCTTTTTATTTTTGCTTGCATTTGTTTGTTCTTATCAATGCCAAAATTAGTCAAATAAACAATTTGCTTTCTTTTCTCTTTTATCTTTCATCGGAAAATGTCTAATTTTAACTTATAACCTTAAATTACATAAAGCATAGTAAGTAAGCCTTATTAACATCTAGATTTAAAACTTAGTATTCGTAGTTAAAGAGAACTTTAAGAAAACTAAAACAAAATTGTCTTTTTTGCTCTACACCATGAAAAATGATATTTTTACTAATGAGAATGCTAAGTCAATGTACATAATTATGAAAAGAAAACATTTTGTGAAAAATTAAGCAAAACAAATCATTTGTTGGATTTGCATATTTTGTAAATTCTGATTTCATTTCATAGAGAATGTTAGGAAATCACATTATCAGCTATGCCATCAATTCCTATAAATTGTAATTCGAAAAAATCAATTTAATTTCAAACAAAAATTCACAAAATCGACAATGAAACTCAAAAATTTTCAATAAAATTCAAAAATTTCTTATGAATTCCCTTTTCACAAAACGTAATTCAAACTAAATTCATAATATCAAAATAAGTCAATTGAAGTGAAAAAAAATTATGTATAAAATCCAAAAAAGCTAAAATTAAATACATTTTTGAATTTCAAATAAATTTTTTTTAATTAATTCACGAAAATTCACGAAATTCACAATGAAACTCAAAAATTTTGAATAAAATTCAAAAATTTCTTATGAATTCCCTTTTCACAAAACGTAATTCAAACTAAATTCATAATATTCAAAATAAGTCAATTGAAGTGAAAAAAAATTATATTTAAAACTCAACAATTTTGAAAGCCATAAAAGCTAAAATGAAATACATTTTTGAATTTCAAATACACATTTTTTAATTAATTTTTGAATGTTAAAATTATTTTTGTAATTTCAAATATATTTAATCTCAAATTTGAAATATAGTTTTTTAATTTCAATTGATTTTCCATTGAATTCAAATTAAAACGTTTCGAATTTGAAATTTAAAAAACATCAATTGATTTTAAAAAAATTACTGAAATTTCATTTAAAAATCATTTAAGTTAAAAAATTTTATTGTTTGCTATTTAAATAAAAATATTTTAATTTCAAGAAGTTTTGTTTTTTAATTTTAAATACAATATTTTGAATCTGCCACAATTCACAAGTTTTGAATTTCAATTTACGTGTTTTGAGTTTCAAATAGAATTTTTAATTTTAATGGAATCTTTTGAATTTCAATTGATGTTTATAAATTCTTTATTTAACATTAAAATTAAATTTCTTTATTTAAAATTAAATTAAAAAACTGGAGTTTTGTAAAAAGAAACAAGAATTTTGTCTGACAGACAAATTAACTTTTTTAAATTTAAATTAAAATGTTCAAAATTTTAATAAAATTGATTATTTTTTAAATTTCAAGTTACATTTTTTTAATTTTAAACGAAATAATATGAAATTCAAACCTATATTTCTTTTTATTTCAAATATATAGTTTGTTTTTGAATTTTTTTAAAAATCAAATCGAATTTTTGAATTACAATTGAGTTTTGAATGGCCATTTAGGCGATTCAAATTTCAATTGATGTGTTTTGAATATCAAATATAATTATTGAGTTCCAGTAATTTAAAAAGATAAACACTTATTTTATTTTCTTTTTTAATCGGATTTTTTGGTTTTCAATAGGTTTCAATTGAAATGTTAGTAAATTTCAAATGCAATAATGAGTTTCACAAGTAAGTTTTTTAATTTCCAATAAAAATGACTGAATTTCATATAAAATGAGTGTTGATCACCAATTTACTTGTTTCTAATTTCAATTGATCTGTTTAAATTGGATTTTTTTTAAATTCTTGCAACTTTTGGAAGTTTTAATAAAATGAATTTCAAATGTTTTTTTTTATTTTATTTTTTAAATTCAATCGAATTTTTGAATTTCAATTAATGGTGATTTCGAATCTGTAAAAAATTTTGCCCTGTCGACGCGAAATTCTGAATAAGAATAGCCCTTTTTAGGTGGAACTGATGTAGAATTAAACTTTGCTCCTATTTCAGAATTCCAAAATGTGGTATAAAAGTCCAGTTTTCGGGAAAAGTGCAACGAAAATGTTGCAATTTTTCGCAGAAACGAAATCGCCATAAGTTTTTAAATGCAAATTTAGACGCTTCGAATTTCTATTGATGTTTTTAGAATTTCAGATGACAAAATTCCATTTCAATATTTTTTTATTTCAATCGTCATTTTTTTATCTCAATTAAAAAATTCTATAATAAATTTCAATATCTAAAAAAATTGTTTTGAACTTCAAATCGAATTATTTGAATTTTTATTGAATACCAAAATGGTTCTTTGATTGATCTCGATTTCTGAAGTCCAAAAATTTTTATTGGGAAATTTAGTAGTGATCATTTTGTTTCAAAAGTCAACTTTATAAGGAATTGTTTTTTTCTATTAATATTTACCATATGTATCATAATTTGTAGAATTGTTACAAAATTCTATCAAAATATGTCAGATTTTTATGGGTTTTCCTAAATTGTAATAAATTGAGGAAATTGAAATTCAAATACTATACAACTACTTTGTATAACAGTTTTAATATAGCCATGTATCATATTTTCACTTTTTGTTGCGTAGTGCTATCAGAATTATGTCAGTTATTTATGGTTATTTCTAAATTGTTTTTCCATATTGAAGAATTTCAAATAGATATACTATAAAATTTACCAAAAACGTAGTATAACAGTTGTAATATGACATTCCTCTGTGTCTGTTTTTAGGCTTTCTCCAAATTATAACATATCGAAGAATTTCAAATCAAAATATTATAAAATTACCCAACAATCTTAGTATAACAGTTTTAATATGACTTTCCTATGGTGTAGAGTGAGTCTCCTAATGAAGTTAAGACAATTTAGCGATCTATTTGTTGTTGCTTTCCAAAAGTTTTGTTTTTCAACATATGCATGTAGATGAAAATATGTATGTATGTATGCAAAGAAATTTAAGTATATGTGTAAGTGTAATACCTTAAAGAAATATATGTAGTATGTATGTATGTAATTAATGAAAATTAAGGTATATATATATATAAAAAAAAACGAAAATAAAAACGAAACTAAAAATTTATTTTAGAAAATTGCACATGAAACTTACTATTTATTATACAAAGACAATCAAATGTGTCATATATACTCGTATGTATGAATGTATATATTGTTTTCATCATATCATATTTTTGTTTTGTTTTAGCCAGCAAAGATCACAGTTATAAAAATGTTTATGACTTTTGTTTTCTTACCACACACAGACACAAAAAACACACATACAACGATAAAATGTTAACGTGGGCTTTTCAGCTGGCAATGTTGGTTGTTGGATTTTCTTTTTGTAGTTGTTTAAAGATTTACGATGCGCTTCTCATTGAGAGACTGAAGAGACTTTCGTGTTTTTTTTTTGTTAAAAAAAATATTGGTATTATTTTGTTTTGTTTTTTGTAATTTGCTGTAAATTTGTTTTTTGTACATTTTAATTGCTATCATTTCAGTTAAATTTCCTTTGTAATTAATTACTTTTCAGAATTTTGGTAGTGTTCTCTTGTTGTTTTATTTTTGTTTTTTTAAGCAATTTGTGCGTTTTTTGTGTAATTAAAATACGTAAATTAAAAATCGAATCAAATAATGAAAAAATAAAAATATATAAAAAATTTATTTTTTTCAAAATATGACCGCTTAGCAGGACATTCGGTAAAGTTTTATAATATTTCAGAAATGTATAACTCTCTTTTTTTCTTCCACAATACATAATACATACAGTTATGTAAATATGTATGTATATCATTAATGTGAACTGAACTGAATAAATACTCTTTAAATCTCTTTCTTTCTTGATATCTTTTTCTTTAATTTCTAATTGAGAGCATTATTGCAAATTATCTCCTCTCGTATACATTTTATAAGAGTATTATATTGGTTCTTTTCACATTACAAAAAAAAGAGTTATACATTTGTTTTCGAGAAATTTTATAACAATTTACCAAAAGTCCTTGTACGAACCTCAGGAACCGTGTAGCGAATTGTTCTGATTACTGTTATTGTTGTTGTTGCTGTTGTTAGCGTTAGTGCCACTGCCAGTGGTGCTTACGTTTTGTGCCGATACCTCGGATTTAACGCGACGTGCAATGTGAGAACGCGTGTGTTTGCGTAAATGATCTTTGCGATAGAAACCTGCAAAGAAAAGAAGGAGGTTAGAGATGCAATTAGGAAAATTTGTTTTGAATGAACAGGAAAATGAAGCAGTTTCGGTAATAACGCCTTCGAAAAAGTATTAGTTTTACTTTTATTCTTGATATGGAAAAATAATTCACACAAATTTTGGAGATAATTGAACTGGTTGGTATATCGTCACCTAAAGTGCCCAAAGACGTAACCCTCAGTACAGTACAAACCCAAAGATGTATAGATAATCTATAAGTATAATGTGAAAAAATTGCGTTTGAAAAATATCCTCTTCATTCTATAACTTGTTTTGCTTGTACTTTACTAATGGTTACGACTTTGGGCATTTCAGGATTTTTTCGATTGGTAATGATATAACTTTTTCGTACTTTTCTCACCATCATTTAAATTCGACAATAAATAATCGTTCCAAAAAGCTGTATATGACTGATTCAAATTTCCATGCATAATAAAGTTAAAAATAAAAGAATTTCAAAAATTCCATCAAAAACACAAATTTCCTTCAGAATCAAAAGACTATTTTCCAATCTAAATTTTAAAAAATAAATATTTCAAACATATGTATTTCTGAAATTATTAAAAATCATCAATTTACATATTGGATGAGTTTATTAACAAGAATCTTCGTATAGAAAAGTACATATGTATACGAGAATGTATAACTTTTTATTCTAGGGAAATTTTTAGTTCTTAAGGAATTTGATTGGGATACATTATTTTCAATTCTAGAATGAAAAACAGTAAGGAAAGTCGGGCGGGGCCGACTATATAATACCCTACACCTCCCTAACAATGCGATAAGGGTAGAAAGATATTATCTAATTCTGATCGGACATAAAATAACATTTTTACATCGTTTACATGTCAAATCGGGGATAACGGATATATGTGGGCTATATCTAAATCTTGACTGATTTCTTCCAAATTTAAAAGTGTTCATTCATATAATAGGAAACCTCTTTCTGGCGATTTTCATACTGATCGGATATAAAATACAGTTTTTACAGCCCTTACATGTCAAATCGGGGGTAACATATACATGGGGGCTATATCGAAATCTGAACCGATTTTCTCTGAATTTGGCAGTATTCCTTCATGTAATAAGAAATCTCTTACTGCCGAATTTCGCACTGATCGGATATAAAATAACATTTTTACAGAGCTTATATGTCAAATCGGGGGTAACGTATATATGGGGGATATATCTAAATCTGAAACGATTTCTTCCAAATTTAAAAGCGTTCATTCATATAATAGGAAACCTCTTTTTGCCTAAATTCGCGCTGATCGGATATAAAATAAAGTTTTTACAGCGCTTACATGTCAAATCGGATCTAACATATATATGGGGGCTATATCTAAATCTGAACCGATTCTAACCAAATTCAATAGGGATCGTCCTTGGGCCAAACAAAAGATATGTGTAAAGTTTCGTCGAGATCGGACCATAATTGCGACCTGTACTTTGATTACAAGAATACATGGACAGACAGACGGACATGGCTAAATCGACTCAAAAATTGATTCTATGACGATCGGTATAATAAACAATGGTTCTATTTCGTCTCTTTTTGGGCGTTACAAACAAATGCACAAAGTCATAATACCCTGTACCACAGTGTGGTGTAGGGTATAAATACATCATCTAGAATCAAAAACGGCAAATTTTCCTTTTGGGAAATTCTAATTTCCATGAATAATAAAGTTAAAAATAAAAGAATTTCAAAAATTCGATCAAAAACACAAATTTCCTTCAGAAACAAATGATAATTTTCCAATCTAAATATTAAAATAACGTCAATATTTTAAGGATATTTCTGAAATTATTAAAAATCATCAATTTACATATTGGATGAGTTTATTACCAAGAATCTTCGTATAGAAAAGTACATATACGAGAATGTATAACATTTTAGTTAAGACAAAATATTTCACGCTCAAGTTTTTAGAGTTTTCTATAGTTTTTTTTCTACAGAAATTTTTATTTCTTAAGGAATTTGATTGGGACCCATTATTTTCAATTCTAGAATGAAAAATACATCATGTGGAATGAAAAACGGAAAATTTCCCGTTTGGGAAATATTTGTTTTCAACGGAAATTCAAATTTCCATGCAAAATAAAGATAATTTCAATAATTCGATCAAAAACACAAATTTCATTCATTGTTAATTAACATATTTTTAAAGTATGGCTATTTCCCATATGTCTAGAGAAAAAAACCTCTTTCTCTTCCACTTCATAAATTTGGAAGCTTCGCTGATGTTACGAATTATCGAAGAATCGCAAAATGAGGTATAATTTCAAATCTTTCAGAAATTGGTTACTGAGATTATATCTCATAATGTATTCTCTATTCTAAGTCCGTTCCAACATGGATTTCGTAAGGGTCTTTCAACTGTGACAAAATTTAGTTCAATTTACTTCTGAGGTAATAAATGAGTTTCCACTTGGTAATCCGACAGATGTAATTCATACACATTAAAATAAAGCTTTTTAAACTTAAAAAGCTCCTACTATATAAGTTGGATTGTAATAGCATGGACCTTAATTTGAAAAAATGTAAACATATGTATTGTAATTCTAGATCGAGGGCCATTCCACTCTTGATAATTCTAATTTAGATACTGTTGACTCCTCTGGGGATCTTGGTATATTAATGGATCCTTAACTCAATTTTAATAATAACATAATTACAATGGTGAATGAGGCCTTTAGTGTTCTTGGTCTCATTAGGAAATGGTCGCAAGCATTTTCAGATTCATATATAAAACAGCCTTTTTCGCCCAGGGCCGAATGCGGGTCAATTAACAGTTTTTTTTGGCGAAGGCCGAAGCCGATTAATCGCTCGCTCAAAATCCTCTCTCATCACTTACCTTTGCCACACTCAATGCAGACATGTTTCTTTTCACCCGAGTGTATTACAATATGAAGTGTCAATTGCTCTTTGCGTTTGAAGGACTTCATACAAATCTGCAAAGAAAAATAAAAAACCACAAATTATTATCAATAAAGAAAATATTCCTTCCTCTGCCCAACTTACATTGCACACATGTGGCCTATCGGGTATATGCGACAACTTGTGACGTGTCAAATGATCCTTACGCTTGAGAGCAGCATTACAGATATCGCATACGAAACGCCGTTCCACGGCATGTGATATAACGTGCTGTTCGATTAAACTGCGATCCGGATAGGCCATTTGACACTCGGGACAACAGTACAAGGTGGAACCATCCAATGCCTTGGTTTCACGAATCTCACCGGGTTTTGGGCGGGGTTTCTTCTCCTTTGGGGGCTTCTTCTTTTTGCCCTTCTTAGCCTTTGTCGTGGTGGTGGTGGTCGTAGTCGTAGTAGTCGTGCCATCAGCATTAGTGGTTGTTGTACCATTGGTGCCCGCCGGTGCAGTACTTGTCACCACGGTCGTTCCATTAGCCACACCGTTGGCATTGGGCGCACCATTAACTCCCCCACCATTTGTGGCCATTGAATTGGTAACCATTTGTCCATTGTTGACATCATTTAGATTTGGTATATGACCACCACCATGATCCATATTAACCAGGCTGGCTGTACCATTACCATTGTGGGCGTGATGATTACCATTGACAGCATTAGCATTGCTCGGTGTCAAGGCTACACCGCCCAAGGCCAAACTCGCCAAATTGGTGCCATTTTTGAGAACATCATTTTTTATATTAAAGCCGGATGAAGAGTCCAAATTGCCCAAATTCAAATTCCCTGAGTTGATTTGTGAGCCCACAATACCTGAGGATTCCTTCTTTATTGTTTCAGAATACTTAAGGAAGTGTTGTATTGAAATTGGCAGTGTAGCGGAGAGCAAATGCGATGAATAGTCCACGGTATTGGCCGTATTGGCCAATGTTTGCCACGATTGATTAACATTTTGGAGAATTTGTTGATTGAGAACTGCAAAAACAAACAACAAAAGGAGAAAACATAGGTTTGAATAAATGATTTAATTATAGAAAAATTATTGATAATAAAATAATAATAATTCTGAGTTGTAATGGTAGCTTTTTTGATGAAATTGTGCCAGCTTCTCAAGGAATACATAAAAACGACCTCATTAAGTATCGGACGTTAAATTTTGAAAAATTCAAAACTCAAAATTATGAGAAAAGAAAACCGAAATCAATAATCGGTACCTTTTTTAGTTATCAATAACTACCTTAGTAATCCGTAACATCTGTAATTATCGCTTCCATGCAAAGACACAATCGTCCGCGTAGACGTCTTTGAACATACCTCAATGATAGTTCTGTGCCTCAAAGATAGTTCTGTGGTTTTCTATGTCAAAAATGTTCGAATTCGGTATTTTATCATAAATATATTCAGCTAATCATTATCTATCGATCAAAATATGGCACTCCTATTTTAATTTTTCGAGATGTGCTGCTATTCCAGAAAACCACAGAGTTATCGAAAAATTGTATTTAACTCTTCTTCATATTGAGCTCATTTCACAAATAGAATAACATATTTTCTCCGATTTTTTTAATATTAACCTCCGATAAATCGACAACTAAGCGACTTAATTTTTCTTCTTATTTAAGGTATTCTACCCGAGATCAAAGGGCCACGGATATGACACTCTTGCCAAGTTTTGATAAATTTTGTTATCGAAATTTAAAGCTATGATTTGTACGGTAAATCGGGTCATATTATTCCCATAATTTGTTTCAATTTGAAGAACAGGACATCTTTATATATTTCATTTTCCATAAACTTTGTTATCGAAATTTAAAGCCAATTTTTTATGCATTAAATATGATGTTTTCTTTTAAATAATAGAAGGGGATATCTTTCATAAATTAGTAAAACAAACAAATTATTAAAAATTTTGATAAATATATAAGAAGTCTCACCTTGAGTCCCAAAAAAATATTCGTAAATTTATTTATTTTTTGTTTAATTTAAATTATCAATTTAAATTGCATTTAATAACATAAAGTATGTTCTGCTATTAAAATTAAAAGTTGTTTACATTTGGTACAAAAAGGTCAATTTGTGTGGGAGGTACAAAAACGTGCGTGGCAATAACGCCCATTTTTCTGGACTCTAGGTACCATAAAACCATTATACCGTACACATTTTCAAGTATTTGTATGCACTGGTATTTAAGTTATAAGCTGGTAACTTTTGGTACAAAATGGTCCATTTGTGTGGGAGGTACCAAAAGGGGCGTGCCAATAACGCCCACTTGAACTCTAGGTACTATAAAAGCATTACACTGTACAAAATTTCAAGTATTTGTATGAACTGATATTAAAGCCATAAGCAGTTAACTTTTGGAGCAAAATGGTCCATTTGTGTGGGAGGTACCAAAAAGAGAGTGGCCACTTCGCCCATTTTTTTGACTTGTTAGCGACTAACAAACTAATACTATGTGTGAAATTTTAGAAGTTTCGAGTAAGTAGTATAGAAGGTATTAAAGAATTAATATTTCACTAAAAGTTAACCCTTTGTGGGGGAGATAGAGCAAAATATTATCGCATACCAAATTTGAAGTCAATCGGTTACTCCTTTCGAGAGTTATCGTGCGCACCAGCCAGCAGACAGACACACAGACAAACGGACATTACTCAAATGACTTAAAATGACCCAAAACGGATTTCCGCCGAACATACTTAGGGTCTTAGGTCACTCCTTCGATGTGTTACACTTTTGGCTCGTAGCAAATGATATATACCCTCCTCTCTATGGTGAGGGGATAATAACAAATATTTATCGACATGGAGAATTCGCACGATTGAAGTATTAATGAAAATAGAAAAAATGTAAATTTTTTGAGAAAAAATTAAATATTGGCCGATTCATTTTCGATAAATTTTGCTATCGAAATTTATTGACATGATTTATACGATAAATTGGATCATATTATTACCGTGATGATGATTTTTCAATTTATAAAATCATCAAAGAAATATAATAAAAATTCGATAAATAATACTACGTTCCCAACATATCGTTGGTACACTGTATAAATTGACAAAATACATCTTTATATATAAAATCCTTTGTACGTTTGTTAGTAACTCATGACCTCCGAAGCCATAAAAGCGAATGGGCTGAAAATCGAGAAATATATTTAGTTTGGGGTTATTTGTGTTTTAGAATTATTTTCACCGCGATAAATTGCGGAGTGGTCAAGTTATTTGCAAAATTCGCATTTCCAGAGCGATTTGACTGAAATTTAAGATGTATGTGTGAAATATCAAAAATCAATCAAAACAGGACGGGCAGGACAACGTCTGCTGGGGTCAGCTAGTTTTCTATAAATATTCTAATAGGAATTTTAGCCCGAGATTTTCTCTGTAAATAGTATTATTACAGATATTTATCGAAATATACATATATATATATTATTGTTAAAAAATAAATAAATTTCGTTAAAGATGTAAAATTTCGTATAGAAAATTCGATAAAAAGTATTTATCGGACATCCGAATACCCACTATGCTCAGAAGAAATATCAGTTTTAGAGATATCGGACGTTAAAGATTTAAAAAAATCTAAAAATATTGTAAAAAAAATTCGATAACGCAAATGCGAATAATAGTTTGACCCTTTAGTACCAATAAAAGAACTAAATTGATACTTTTCCCGGATATTCAAGTATTAAGAACGTTTTCCATATTTTTACCTCCTGGTACCACGAGGACATATTTTTCAACTACATTGAAGAGAAGTGGAAGAGGTTTTCATTGGTATTAATATCTTCAAAATGTGTGAAGCGAATAAGAAGATATAACACTATTAACAAATGGAAGCGAATACTAATATATCTTTTTGCGAAAGCGAATGAACCAAAGATGGTTTTTGCGAAAGCGAATAAACCAAAGATGTTTTTTTCGAAAGCGAATTTCAAAATGATGCAAATAATTCGCGTTCGCATATGCGAATGCGAATATTCGTTATATCCCTATTTTGAGTTATCGAAATATCAAAGACGACTATGCAGACCAATTACTCTTTGCGTGAAATCGATTATTATGGAAGTTATCGATTACAAAGGAGGTTATCGATAACTAAAAAAGCAAAATGTTATCGATTTTTTTAATTTTTTTCTAAATTTTGATTTTAAGTTCAAACTTCAACGTTCAATAACTTGATAACTAAAACGGTTATCGATAACTAAAAAAGCCAAACAGAAGCTATCGATAACTAATTTGTTTTGGAGATTTTTCTAATTTTCGATGTTAAGCCTATTAGAACGAAAAAAACTGATTTTTCTAACTTCAACGTCCAATAATTCGGTAACCAAGAGAGGTAGAAAGTTATCGATAACTAAAAAAAAGTTATCGATAACTAAAAAAGTTGTGAATAAAAGTTATCGATAACTAAAAAAGTTGTGAATAAAAGTTATCGATGACTAAAAAAGTTACCGAATTATTTCTTCTAATTTTCGATTTTAAGTCCATTAGAAAGAAAAAAATCGATTTATTTCAAACTTTACCGTCAAATAAATCGGTGACTTAAAGAGCTATCAATAACACGCCCTTTAATATTTCTTCTTATTTTGAGGATATCATACTCTCCCCATTATCATCGATATCTCCAACACTGAGATTAAAGTTATTTTTTTTAAAGCTTCCAATTGACCTTTTTCCCTCGTTTCTGGTAAATATTTAATTTGTCTCAAGTAACTAAGAAATGCAGGGGCAAGACATTTTTTCCAGGTACATAATGGAATCAGGCCAAAGGCTTTATTGTAATTTCCTGTCCTACTTTAAAAACATTTTTTACCCCAAAAGAAAGCAAAGAACAAACAACAAAGTTGTTTAAAAATTCCCAAGTTCCTTGAATTTAAATTTGTTTGTTTAATTACACAAGCAAACACATACACACGAACGCACATGGCAACAACCAAATGGACCATCAAGGAACTTTAAAAATCCCCAAAAATAAATCATTACATAAAGTAACATCTAGAAGACAACAACAACAGCAGGAGGAGAAGTCTTCTTAAGTGAAATAAGAAAAATATTGAATTCCAAGAAAACCTACCCCAATAGAATGTACTCGTGGAACTTTCTTCTATGGCAACAGCAAACAACAAAAAGTCCCAAAAAAATGTAATTTACTTCCTATAAATCCCAGGCTATAACATTTTTAGGCCTTCTTTGTCGTTGTTTTTTTTTCGTCTTCTTTATTTGGCTACACAATCTATGTAGGTATGTATGCAGATATATACTCGTATGTTGGTATATGTTTAACATATATACTTATTTACTAACTCAAGGCCATTTACTGTATATATTTACAGCAATAAATTATATGTGTATGTATGTATATAGAGAAACACACATACATATGCAAATAATATACTTGATATATGTCTGTCGTTTCGTTGTATGTGTATATAAGTATATCATTTAAGATATAAGAATAGGACACTTTCTAGAACAGCCAGCTATGGCAACCAAAACGTGCTAGGAAATTCAACTAATTATGACTAGGTTTATTGAAAACTGATAAAGGAAAAAAAATACTTTAATAAGTCAGCAGTGTATGTAGTTACATACATACATAAGTATATAACGAAAGCCTTCTAAGAAAATGTATGGGATAACCATTGACAATAATCAAAACAATCATTCATAAATCATTACCACCTATATAACATTACCATCAGGATTCTTGTCCGCCTTCTTCTTCTTCTGTGAGGTGGTCTCTACAGTGCAACACGAGACCTATTTACTATCTATGCAATCGAATCGATTTGTTGCAACAAAATTTAGTGCTGCTCTGTCTGATTAGAGAAACGTTAGAGTCTGTTTTTTATTCGGTATTGAATTGAGGAAACAAATTCAATTTTGGGAACCTTTAAATTTATATTAAGTAATAAATGAATAATTCGGACAAATATCTATAAACAATTGGGAAAATCTTTCGACCAGGCTTACATTAATTTTTTTATTTTTGGATACTGTATTTTTTGCTTAGCTGCCTCGCTTACTATTGCAAGGCATATTGCACATATGCCTGACCAGACCCCTATACAATTCAACCCGTTTGGCCATGAATCTTTCTTTGGAAGGCCGTTAAATATACCCAGCAACATGCTACCTAACCAACAAAGCGGCCCTAGTACACTGAGTTCCAGAAAGGATTGCAGAATTTGTTTCACGCAAGGCGAAAAGCTGCGTAGGAAGACACGTTTTTACTGCACCAAATGCACTAATCCTGTATGCCAACAACATTCTAAAGTTGATTATACTTTATTTCATGCATTCCACAAAATGAATAAAACATAAAAAATTTTTTACATTTAGTCTAAAGACCAAAATAATATACGAACATACTTAGAAATTCAAAGTTACTGTACCCTTTTTTCCATACAAATGCATGAAAACAAATGCATAAGTGACTGAATAAATAATGCTTTTAACTGAAATGTGCACATAAAGGAAATGCACGTAAACGTAATATTTTCTAAAATCCAAACAAAGTACAAAATATTTTCCCTTTTGTGCAGGTGCCGTGTCTTCCAATAGGGACATAACAATTTCGTATCTCTATGTAAACGCACCCTCAAACAGTTTTAATGATCTTTCAGTGCCAAAACGTTAGTCGAAGTCAACATTTTCATCATGGTAAAGTTCACTTACGTGCAACTTTTCGAAATCGTTAAAAATTACTACCGAAATTCTGAGTCTGTGGTCGCAACTTTAAGAGCGCTTACTTAAATTGTTGGCCATAATAATCGATGAAGCTCATTTCTGGCTGAGTGGTTTTGTAAATAAACAAAATATGCGTTATTGGACAGCAACAAACCCTCATTTGCTCCAAGAGACACAATTGCATTCGCCAAAAATTACTGTGTGGTGTGGTTTTCATGCCGGAGGTGTGATTGGGCCGTATTTTTCGTCGATGAAAACAATCGTCATGTTACCGTCAATGGAGAGAGCTATCGTGTCATGTTAGAAAATTTATTTTTGGTCAGAATTGGATGAGCTTGACATCGCCGATATGTGGTTTCAACAAGACGTTGCCACTAGCCACACATCACGCGTTACAATCGTTTTACTGAAAGGAAAATTCGGTGAACCTGTTATCTCGAGAAATGATTTCTTTTCATGGGGCCACATCAAGTCATTGGTCTATGCCAACAACGTTAGATGAGCTCAGGTACAACATCCAACGCAAAATTGCCAACGTTCCGGTCCTAATGTGTACAAGAGTGGTGAAAAATTGGGTCCAAAGAATAGATCGCTATAGACGGGCTCGTGGTGGTCATATGACCGAAATCTAATTTCATTCTTAAAATGTAATATAAGTATTTGCAATATACCTGGAAGAAATTTTAACTCTATATCATAAATATTCTGTATTTTATTAATATAATATCATATTGTTATATCCTTAATGGAAAATTCTGTAAATAGCACTTAAGTGCAGTGCAGCTAAGCGAAAAATAAATAAACGTACACTGGGCAAATATTATATATTTATAGTTAAATATACATTATTTGAAAATCAATAAGAAAAGTCGGGCGGAGCCGACTATATAATACCTTACACCTCCCTAACAATGCGAAAATGGGCATTGCGATAAGAATTTGGCAATGTTCATTAGGGTGATGACTTTTTGATTTTTTTTCTCAAAAATTATTTCCTGTTGCAGGAATGAATGAACTTTTGCTAATGACTAAAATAACGTTTATTCCATTTAAATATTGAAAAAGGTCACGCACAAACCAGTTTGAAATGACATTTTTGTGAAAAAATTTTATTTTTTTTTGAGTCATATAAAACCAGAACGGAAAAAAGTATCAAGTCATATAACTTTCACGAAAAGCCACATAACCTATGAACAAAATGAGACATTGATTATAGAAATCGATGAACATCTTTCGTTTTTATTTACAATTAAGTGAAGGTATCTCATTTTGAATCTTTGGAAAAAACGTTGACGACTTTTTTATGATTCACATTTTTTCTGATTTTTTACAGAAACCACATTTATGAGCGGTCATTATTTTGAAAGTTTTGAAAAAATTAAAAAAAAAAAAATTAAAAAATTGCCCTAAATGCTGATAAATAAAAATTTTAAAATCATTTTGTGCGTGAGGTTTTTTTATCGAATCACCTTATACGAGTATGTAAGATTTTATCTAATCTTAAATAAAAACTCATCTAAATATGATACAGGGAAACGAGGTTGTATAAAAGTTATCACCCTAGTGTTCATACATCTAATAAGAAAACTCTCTACGCACTATGGCCCATTCATGTAATAAGGCAACTCTATCTGCCAAATTTCTTACTGATCTGATACAAAATACAGTTTCTACAGCGCTTCGATGTCAAATCGGGGTAACATATATATGGGGGCTACATCTATGTAAATCTGAACCGATTTTGACTAATTTCATCACAATCGGACCATAAATACGCCCTGCACTTTGATTACAAGAATACATAGACCAACAGACGGACATGGCTAAATCGACTCAAAATTGATTCTATGTCGATCGGTATAATAAACTATGGTTCTATTTATTTTCTTTTTGGACGTTACAAACAAATGCGCAAAGTTATAATACCCAGTACCACAATGTGGTGTAGAGTATAAAAATCACAAACAAAATATGTTTGAGAGCAAAATATAAATAAAGTATCTATTTATTGAAAATATTTTATATATAAAGATACCGAAAAAATGTTTGAACATGTTTGTTTCACTTAAAGAAGTGAAGTCCCCACAAGGAGGAGTGATCCCTGATTTGAAACGCAACGACTTCATCTTATTCGTTCACATCAAGAAAAAGCTGCTTGGTCAACGTTTTTCGACGCCCGAAGCAGCTGTTAACGCGTTCAAAAACCATGTTTTGGAGTTGAATTTTCTCACTGACATAGCGTTCTGAGTGAAGTTATGCTAAAAAATGTCATACTTTCCAATGGAAGTTGCAGTTCTCATCTGGCAATACTAGTATTGCCAGGCACCGAAATATAAATAGCAACCCTCGTATGACCTGAGAAGGTCAAACTATTACCTCGCACTAGAGATGAAAATTTGTCTACGTTAGTATTAGTTCTGACGAGACACTGCCTGATCAGCGAACACGCCAGTAGGTTAGGTATTGATTCCAATGACTTCTGCAGAATCTGGGGAGATGAGGAAGAAGTGGAGATCATTGAGCACTTGCTATGCTACTGTCCCGCTTTGAGTAAACGACGTCTGGACATACTGTGGTTGGCCTTTCTAGGTAGTTTAACAGATCTTTCCGGTTCCGATATTAGTACTATCGATAACTTTGTATAACAAACATGTTGGTTTCGATCAGGGGCATTTCATGGTAACACTAGGGACCCCAACACTCGGAACCCTAACCTAAAACTAATTTCGATAAATATTTCTTTATATCGAAATTTCAAACATAGATTTTAAATGTTTATCGGATATCCATCTCTAAAAGTGAAAGAGCATCCTGTAGTGATATGAACCAATTAGACTTGTAAATTTTAGTACTAAACTTCCATAAAAAATGTATAGCAAATTGTTGATTGTCTACGTTAATATCAGTTCTAACGGGACACTGCCTGATCGGCGAGAACACGCCAGAAGATTGGGTATTGACTACAATGACATCTGAAGAAGCTGTGGAGATCAGGAAGAAGTGGAGAGCATTGAACGCTTGTTATGCGACTGTCCCGCTTTGAGTTAACTACGTCTGGACATACTGGGGTCGGCCTTTCTAATAGATTTTTCCGGTACCGATATTCGTACTATCGATAACCCTGTATTCATGGCAACACTATGGACCCTAGCACTAGGAACCCTAACACTCGGAACCGTAAACTAAACCTAATTTCGATAAATATTTTTTTTATCGAAATTTCAAACAAAGATTTTTAATGTTTATCGGATACACACCTCTAAAAGTGAAAGAACACCCTGCAGTGATAGAACCAATTTGACTTGTAAATTGTAGTGTTAAAATTCAATAAAAAAAATTGTATAGAAAATTGACTTGGTCAGTTTATACAGTGGCGGGTACGTGCCCTCGATACACATACAAATGTATTTCCTCCATTTACATTTCTAATTTCCAATCGTTGGGGGTTACCGAAATAAGTCTCTGATATCCGGGTAACCACGTTGTCAAGAATATATAATTTAAAATTTCCCCCAACACTAATGATGGCACAAGCACACACATACACATTCACCCAAAAAGTAACTGTTGTACATTTACAGAGAAATGTACATTTATCAGCAGTAGATATATATGTATACAAGAAAGTAAGTTAGATTTTGGGCATGTATATGCACGTCCTTGAAACTCTTTTATATATCTACAACAACCATACACCCATACAAACACAGACGTACGTATATATGTATAACAGATATAGAGACCCGAAATGATTATTATAATTATTGTCAAAATGATTACCATTTGTAATAATTTGGCGCTTGTATGTGTTTCTGCGTAGGTGTTGGTGTAAGTAGGCAGGTCTGCAAGACGATTGATTGAGTGAGAGAATTGGTTGGGTAGGTCCGGTTTGTGGACGGGATGGGGGTCCGTGGATGAAAAGTGATTAAGTCGTTATTCCCATTTAAAAATTAAGTAATAATTTCACACAATTATAAATTGGGTTTTTGGTTTTGCTTACCTTCTTCGCGATCCCTTTCGATTTTCGGATGTATTTTTCCTTTATGATCCACTGAGGCGGCGGCATTTAAAAAATTCAAATCGGTTTGTGGTTGTGAATAGGGTATGGATATATTCTGGCCATACTGCATAGTATTATTAGCCGCTGAAACTAAACGAGAGAGAGAGAGAAAAAAGAAAAAACAGAGAACAAAATAACAGCGATTAATAATGAAATTTAAAAATTATGATTTTTCTTTTATATTTGCAATTATTTACACATTATGGAGGAATCTTATGGAATAACTAGGTATAGCTCTACTGATGATTGACGCTTTTTGCTTGTTATAATGTATATTTGTCACAACACTAGTCAGGAATAAGAATAAGAAGAACCACAAATCCACTACTACTACTACTGCGATTGTTGGTGCGTGCGTGCGTTCGTACGTCTGTCTTCTTTTGCCGTCTGTAAGTTACGCACTGTAGCTTTACCATTTACCAACTGAAAAGCGGCTTATTGTTTGAGGCCCATGTTACCCAGCTGACGCCGAATTTCGTATGACGGCCTGGCTGCTGTTGTTGGTCGTCTTGCCTCTTCGCCTTCGTCTGCAGTCTTTTCTTTCCTCAGACACATTTGGAAAACCATCCTCAACATCAGCCGAATCCTTGAAACGAAGGTACGAACAACGACGACGACGCATGGGTATAGGATTAACCGGGCCAACAAAAAAAAGCACAACAGAGGAGCAGGCACATACGAACGAACGGACACGGACAGAAATGGCACCGACAACGAGACCACCAACAGCAGCAGCAGCCGGAAAAAACAGTCAACGATAGTAGTAATGCCACAGTAAACACAGCACCAAGCAATTTCACACTCCTCCCTTCCCCCTTTATCTTTGGCTGAGTAGGGTTGGGTAGGCCGAAAATGTTAACTCGCTGCGAACCTAAATGTAGGTCAGTACCTATCGTAGTATGGTTTAATAAATCAGAACCTAAAACATATTCCTATACGGAGAACATTGTCGCAAATCAAATATAATTTTCGTCGCCATTCTACACAAACTGACCAAGATCTTTTACGATAAGTTTTGCTATCGAAATATCGGTACAGCGACAGTCATTTAATTTATAGAGGAGGGCATCTCCTATATATTAGTAAAAAAAAAAATAATCAAAATTTCGACAAACATGTAAAAAATGTAATTGAAATTTCGATTTATCGAAAAAAAACATCGAAATACGATAAGTTTTGCTATCGAAATATCGGTACAGCGACATTCATTTAATTTATAGAGGAGGGCATCTCCTATATAGTAGTAAAAAAAATAATCAAAATTTCGACAAACATGTAAAAAATGTAATTTAAATTTCGATTTATCGAAAAAAATTATCGAAATGGAGTTTACATTTCGATAGCAAACCTTATCGAAAAGGAACTTGGGCAGTTTATGGAGTAACGTTGTATAGTTTAATAAATCGTAATCTAATGGTAATTTCGATTATGAAAAAAATGTAAAAATTCCAAAATTTCGTATTAAAATCCAGAATTCGGGAAAAGGGCAACGAAAATATTGAACTTTTTTGCCGAAACGTAATTGCCATAAAACACTTTCGGACCAGAGTGTGATATCCGATGCTCCTCAATCTGAACACATATTTGGATAGAGCACCACCATGTTATCAATATCGATAACATATCGATGAAAAAATTAACAACATAAATGTATTTTGTTTGTATAATAAGCTCAATATAAAACAAAAAACGGAATAGAATAAAGCATTTCGATAACTATAATCGGTGATTTTTTGGAAACTTCCTTTTGACAACACTGTTTTTGGCAGCTCAGCTGTTTTCGTGTTTCCATCTTTAAACATTGTTTTTCATCTTTTAACATTGAATTCTATGGACCGTTCTATCGACTCAAATAACGATTTCATACATTTCTCTACATTTTATGAGTTTTTAAATCAAATTCGAAAGTTAAAAAACACTATATATCGAAAATGAAAATTGATAACTAAGTACCTTAGTGATCAAAATAGAAAAACATTTACCTACAAGTACCCTTTAGTAATTTGAACGGAAAAAAATTTTGGAAAATTTTCGATGACTTGAGTTATCGAAAAATATGTCTTCTCTAGATTATGGCAACGTGGGACAAAGTGTCCTTGGAATCAAAGTTATCGATTACAAATGCAGATATCGATATTTAAAAAGTTATCAATTTTTTTCGATTTGTTCCTTCTAATTTTTGATTTTAAGCCCATTGGAAAAAACAAAAAATCGATTTATTTTCAATTTTACGTCCGATAACTCGATAACTAATCGAGATATAGATATCATTAACATTATTTGTTCTTCTTATTTCGGGGGGCTCTATCCAAATACGTGGTCGTATCAACAGGGACCTCGGATATCATACTCTCTCGCTCTTTCGTATTGGAATAGTAAAGTTGACATACTGCATAAACTGTAAGTTCATTATCGACAAATCGAAATGTAATTAATAATAACACCATTAATTGGGTCAAATCATTACAGTGTTTTGTTTGAAATATTAAGGTGATATTATTTATCGTCATGGTTTAAACCAAAAATCTATACAGTAGGAAGGCTTATTTTAAATATTAGTAACGAAATGAATGAATAAGAATTTTGATAAATACATATCGTCATCAGAAACAAAAAAAGGGCGTAACAACAAAAAAAATGGAAATTAAATTTTTTGTGGATTTCGGTAAACAGCATCAAACTACACATCCTGACAAATTTTTAGCGGTGTAATATTAAAAATTTATCCTGAAAACCCCGTTTTTCTAACGACAGCACTTTCCATTTTATTTAGTTTTTGGCTTCTCCTGTAAAATTTCCAAATATGATGATAGGCCCTTTTTCGTTTCTGATGACGATATGTATATTCAGTTTGTATGACACAAGTTCATTTTCAATAATTTTTTTATAGAAATTTAATTTAACATGTTTTTTCTAATTATTATTATTTTTTCTTTATGTATGGGAGATTACCTCTTCTATAAGGTAAAAGATAACAAAAGTTATTGTAAGTGAACTTAGTCAGTTTTGGGGTAGGAAGGCAACTTCTATAAATTAATAAATAAAAAATAATATAAATTTCTATAAATATATCCAGGTTATATCGCACAAACTAACCAAGTTAATGTTCGATACATTTTTTATTGAATGTTTAGGGACAATTTTATAAATTTGTATAGAATTTGTTTTCCTCTAATAGTTTAAAGAAAACGATGTAACGATATGACACTATTTGTTGTGTAAATCTTGGCTTTATATTTCGATAACAAAGCTTATCGAAAATTAAATTAGTCAGTTTTGTGGAGTTACGTAGTATTGAGATAGTATCGTCCGCATACTGCTCACATTTTAAAGTTCATTATCGATAAAGTGTTTTAATTGAAACTTAATGCCATAACAACCCCACAAATCAGTTCTGACTACCGGGAAAAGATATATCGAGATATATCGATTTGAAGTTAGTAAGTATCATATAGGGTAGGCCATTTAAATTTGAACTACCAATTACTTTGACTTGTGATTTGAGCCCTTTGGATTATTTTCTGTGGGAGCCATTAAGGATAAATGTTACGCAAAGCAACCAGAGACAATTGAAGCGTTGAAAGATGAAATCGATGTTGCCATTGAAGAGATTCGACCCGAAACAATCGAAAATGTACTGAAAAATTGGTTTGATTGGATGAGGTATTACCGAGCCAGTCGTGGTAGTCCTATGGATGATATTGTGTTCCATTATTAAATGACAAGGTTCAACCTTTCCAATAAAACCAGAAATTTAAAAAAATTATCAGTACTTTTTTTATAGCCGATTAAAATTTTAAATGACCCACTCTTGTCACGTTCGGGAGTATTGACATAACTCGAGAACGACTATTCCAATTTTGCTGCAACAAATTTATAAAAATTAGGAATTACAATTCCTACAAAATTTTATACTGGCATTTCCACGTGGAAATAGAAGTTTATTAAATGTCGATAAAACCATTAGTAAAAAATTTTTTTTTTTATTATCGTTTTTTTTTGTCATCGCGAAGAAAGGCATAAAAAATCTCAAAAAAATTTATAAATTTAGAAATTGTGACCCATATTGTAAAAGTAATGGAAATTCAGAAAAAAAAATTAATATTTTTTATTTTGACTATTTTGTTTCGGAGGTACCAAAAGGGGCGTGGCAATACATTTATGTGTGGAGTGTAATTTATTAAGGATTTGTATTGGCTGGATTAAAAGTTATACGCAGTTAACATTTTGTGCAAAATTTTCCATTTGTATGAGAGGTACCAAAAGGGACATGACAATAGCGCCCATTTTTCACGGGATTTTAGGTACTATAAAATTTGAAGAATTTGTTTTGGCTGGAATAAAAGTTAGTGCTTTTCGTGCAAAATGGGCTGGGCTCCCTTTGTGTGGGAGGTAGCAAAAGGGCTGGCGACTCTTAGCCTACTTTGGCGACTTTCTCAAAGTGGTATCGACGGAGAAACTAATAATATTTGTGAAATTCCGGAAAATTCCTATAAGTAGTATAAAAGTTATTTAAGAATCAATATTTCACTAAATGTTGACCCTTCGTGGGGAACGTACTCGAAGGAGTGGACCAACATAGTCCATCTTTGACCCTAGCCTGAAATAGAAAAAATATTGGCACATACCAAATTTGAAGTGAACCGGTTAATCCTGTCGAAAGTTATCGTGCGCACTAACCAGACGGACAGGCGGAAGAACATTGCTTAAAAGACTTAATATTGTCCAAAATGGATTTCCGTCAAATATTTTTGGAATATCTTAGGTCACTCCATCGATGTGTTGCCCTTTTGGCCCTCAGCATCTGATATATACCCTTGTTCACAATACAACTATTGGTATGAAAAACGGGTTATGTTGAAATTCTTATATTTCTACCAAAAGTGCTATAATATTTTTTTCTAATTAATTAAACAACAGTTACCAAATTTCTGTCTCGACGTGAAATGGTCATTACTAACATTTGTAGTCCTCATAGCTTCCCTTAATTTAAAGTAACGGGTTTTCCAATAGGGATGATATGATTTTGAAGTGACGTTTCGGCCATTTGTAACATGTCATGTTCTGTCATTTGTTTTTCATTGTATTCAGTAGTGTTTACAATTTCATAATGGAGAGATATACGCAAGAACAGCGTTTACAAATTATTCAGTTTTATTAACAAAATAATCGTTCTCCAATTGCAACATTTCGTGCGCTAAGTTCATTTTTTTAAATCCAAAAAAAAAACACTTTTCAGTCGATCTTGACAAACATGAGCAATATTTTAGCTCTCGTTTAGAGCTTTTTTTGCTATCGACTGATTGTCCCTACGTGCCACACAGCAAATAAAACAATTGCATTTTTGCGAGAAAAGTTTGGAGATTCGATTATTTCAAGAAATTGTGATATTGAATGGCCTCGAAGAAGTTGTGATTTAACACCATTAGACTATATCTTGTGGGGTTATTTGAAGTCATTGGTCTTTCGAAATAAATCGGACTCGAATTCGTTCCTGCAGAAGATGTCGTGGAGGCCATTTGAATGACGTTTTATTTAGAATTTAATTGTACTTCACATTAAATAAAAAACCTTTGAATTTCCAAAGTGTGTGTTTTTTTTTCAAAGAAATCATATGGATCTTATTGGAAAACCCTGTATATCTCGGCTTTATCGAACAAAAAATTTGATCCAAATACCAATGTCACCTTCCAAGAAAATGGGAATATTAAAGACAAATTTAAAAACAAAAAATTTACCATAATTTTTTTTATTTCTTTTAGTTTTTGGGACACCATATGACTCCAGAAAATGGTCAAATACTAAAGGCGCCTTCCAAGAAAATGGGAATATTAAAGAAAAATTAAGGGCCTGTTTCTGTAACTTATTTTCGTTCGTCTACGGCGAACGATCAAAATTCTCTCAGCTATTACTTGGATTCTATAAAACGCAGGTTAGAAATATTTTAGGAACAAGCTTTTTACATGATTTTCTACGGACACAACGAATTATAAACTTCTGTGATTTATAGATTTCTCGGAATAATTGAGTGATTTTTGATCGTTCGCAGTAGACCAACGAAAAAAGTTACAGAAACAGGCCCTAAAAAAAAATTGACATACCCAACTAAAGGTCGCCTTTTGAACTACGGGCGCCTCGCAGCTACGATTTGACTCCGTTGGACTATTTTTTTGTGGGGAGCCGTTAAGAATAAATGCTACGCCAACCATCCAGAATTGATTCATGATTTGAAACACGAAATTGCAGCCATAGAGGGCTGTTGAAAAATTGGATCGACACAGAACGGGTAACTGCAAGGCCAGCCGCGACAGCCATATGAATAAAGTGGTGTTCCATCATTTACCGGAATGTTGAGGCATTTCAATAAAGGCAAAAAATAGGGGTTTTGACAAAAATGACAAATAAGTGTTAATTTCGCAAAAAAAAATATGTTTGAAATTTTTTTATTTTCTTAAAAATATTGAAGAAAAAGCTATCGAAAACACTTTGGCAAAATTTCCTAAATACCATAGGCAACTAATTAGTTATTAGAATGGGAAAACAGGGCCGTTTGATCAAAATTCAACACCCTCCAACTCGGACAGTCCTTAACCGATCTTGTTGAAATTTTGTGCCATAACTACAATTCAATAGGACTAAACTTGGTGCAAGTTTCATCCCGAGCAGAAGACATCGCTTTTAGAAATTGACTCACTTAACATGGAATCCCTCATATATTAAATTTCAAATATTTTGAATTTCAAACGGAATACTTCGAATTTCAATTCATGTATTTTGTACAGGGTTTTCCAACAGGGTTTTCGGTAGCTGTCACTTTTGAAGCTTTTATTCTTTGACATTTGAGAAGTAGAAACTACGCCATTACTAACAAGTAACAGCGTTAAGTTCGGCCATGCCGAATCTTATATACCCTCCCCCATGGATAGCATGTGACCTCACAAAATAACTCAAACCTAAAGAAAATAACACGGAAAACACAAAAAATATAGTAGATGAGAACAGTAGGAATCACAACAAGTTAGATGCTATATATGGGAGCTATATCTAAATATGGACCGATATGGCCCATTTGCAATCCCAAACAACCTGCAACTATAAGAAGTATTTGTACCAAATTTGATCAACCTAGCTCTATTATTGCGGACTGTAGCGTGATTACAACAGACGGACGGACGGATGGACAGACGGACGGAAAGACGGACATGGCTAAATCGTCTTAGAATTTTACGACGATTAAGAATATATATACTTTATGGGGTCTCCGATCAATATTTAGAGCTGTTACAAACGGAGTGACAAAATGAATGTACCCCCCATCCTATGGTGAAGGGTATAAAAATGGAACGATACACGATTCAAGAATGCATTGAAATTATTAAAATTCGAAAAATCGAAAAATCATCTTGACTGATGAGGCCCATATCCACCTCGGTGGCTACGTCAACAAGCAAAATGAAAAAAAATGAGGTTGGATCAACAGTTACGGTGAATGGATTGCGCTATCGAGAGATGATTAATGATTTTTTATGGTCGGAGTTGGATGGTATTGATCTGGACAACGTTTACTTTCAACAAGACGGCGCTACGTGCAACACAAGCAACGAAACCATTGCTCTGTTACGGAAAAAGTTTCCGGATCGTGTTATCTCTCGAAGAGGTGATCACAATTGGCCACCGAGATCTTTTGATTTCACACCTTGCGACTTCTTCCTTTGGGGCCAGCCCAGCGTCGATTCAAGACCTCAAAGATAGAATTCGTGAGGCTATCGAGGACATAGGGCAGCCACTTTGCGGTTTGGTTATGGAAAATTTCATGAAAAGGATATGGTCCTGTAAGCGTGGTCGTGGTGGCCATTTGGCTGATGTTGTTTTTCATTATTAACGGCATACCTTCCTATCTCAAAAAATTTCATTTTTCTTTGAATACCAAAATAACACCTCTTGTTGGAAAACCCTTTATATAACTTAACGTATTTTGAATTTCAAGTGATTTTTTTATACCCTCCACCACAGGATGGGGGGTATATTCATTTTGTCACTCCGTTTGTAACACCTCTAAATGTTGATCTGAGACCCCATAAAGTATATATATATATTCTTAATCGTCGTAAAATTCTAAGACGATTTAGCCATGTCCGTCTGTCCGTCCGTCCGTCTGTGGTAATCACGCTACAGTCCGCAATAATATAGCTAGGTTGATCAAATTTGGTACAAATACTTCTTATAGTTGCAGGTTGTTTGGGATTGCAAATGGGCCATATCGGTCCATATTTAGATATAGCTCCCATATATAGCATCTAACTTGTGATTCCTACTGTCCCCATCTACTATATTGTTTGTGTTTTTCGGTGTTATTTTCTTTAGGTTTGAGTTATTTTGTGAGGTCACATGCTATCCACGCTTTTACTTGTTTTAATTTGAAACAGAAACTTTGAATTTCAGTTTTGAATTTCGAATGGAATTTTTGAATTGCGTGTGATTTTATTTGAAACTGTATTGATTTTTCTTCGAATTTCAGTTATAAATGATGTGGACTTTTGCAATGTAGCGCTCCTTATAGTGTTAATGTGTCATGTGTGCGTATATAGCCGATTTTAATGTTTTCTTCTTTTTACATATACATGCATATAGATATAAACGACATACAAACAATCACATGTATGTATGTAAAGATTAATTTTTTTTGGTAACAAAAAAACACGAACCTCTCTATTCTTGGATGGTGATGTATACACATTACCAAAAAAAAACAAAAAGTGAACAAATATTGTGTTTTTTTGTGTTGTTATGCTCATTGCTGTTGCCTGCCGATTGCCTGCCTGCCGATTGCCTGCCTGCCCGCTTGACTATCTCCTTGTCAGCTTTAACTTCCAAGGCCATTGAAATAAATAGGCCTATACACACACATATACATATAAACAGACTTACATAGAGACGTGTACATATTTATATACTAAACATACACATTGTTCTATTATATACGTTTCTTAGTGGGATAGGCTCTTACTTGTGAAAGGAAAATGTTGCCTCATCATATCAGTAACTAACTGGGAAAAATGTTTTAGGAGCCTTGTTATATATTACCAAAAAAAAACCGAGAAAAAAAGAAACAATAACAACAACAACAAGTACAACACATGGGATCAATCTTTTACATCATTTGTTCCACGATGTTGTAGCCACCACAGCCACGAATAAAGCCGATACGAAGCAAAAATGCCGGCTATCACACTGTATAACAGTATATAACAGTTAATAGACGACAATTGCACGCACTGTGATTTATTTATGTGTTTTTTCCGTTATTACATTTCCTTCCGCATTTTTCTTTTGGAATTTGTTGCTGCTACTGCTTTCTACGAAACGTCAAAAAACAATTGACAAATTCCTTCAGAAATATTGATGGTATTCATGGTAACGAGGGATAGTAGGTATGTACTTGAATATGTACTTTGGGATATTTTAGTAGCTTTGAATTAAAGTATTCAATTTAAAGTATTGATGTTTGCTTAGTTAATAGAAAAATCATTATAAAAGTTTAAAAATAGAGAAATGTGATATTTTATATTAATTTTGATTTAAAAAAGTAACAGCAAATATATGTTTCTGTGAATCAGAGAATCTATTAAACTTGTCTCAAATATTTATATCTGAAATTTTGAATTTTTTGACAGAAATCTAAAATCTATTGGTGGCATTAGAGGAGTTTTTTTTTTGTATTAAAACACCGAAGAATTTACCCGAAGTTAGTCAGTTAATGCTCCGACCTTGTTTTCAAATTTTTTTATACATATTTAGAAAAATCATTTTAAAAAAATCATCATAATTTGATATTCTTTTAATTATTATTTGTTGTTATTATGTATATGCATTTATAAAACGTAAAGCGAATACAAAAACCCACTGTGCGTATGAGTGATATTAAGAGGAAAGCACATGATATGGCGTCACTCATACGTAGGTGGG
Organism: Eudasyphora cyanicolor; assembly: GCA_963930755.1. Classification (NCBI taxonomy): domain Eukaryota; kingdom Metazoa; phylum Arthropoda; class Insecta; order Diptera; family Muscidae; genus Eudasyphora; species Eudasyphora cyanicolor. The sequence continues at coordinate 40,135,089 of OZ005734.1, read as the reverse complement.
CCCCGTAATAGTGACAGTTCAGCACGGTGGCGAATGGACGATTAAAAACAAATCAAAAGATTTGTGCATAGACCAGATTTACACTAGGGAAGTTTTTTCAGCAGCTTATCATTCAATTCTCTGTTGAACTTCCACGAAGAACTCAAACTCTCTCTCCTACAAAACGACAATAATCTGCTGAACATTCAGCCAGTGTAAATCGGAACATAACAAACCAGGAAGCAATAAATTTAACATTTTATATAATAAAAAATTACGAAATAATGAAAAAAATCTTGAAACACGAAAAACTCTACCACTACGATAATGTACGGTTCTTCGAATACTATCACTACGTCGTAGTGTTGGTGTTCTATTGAACAGAATACACTACGTTTAGCGTTCTGTTCTTTTTTTATATTCGACACCACAGGTCACAAATATGAAGTTATCTTACTGAAAATGGGTACAGAGGCATTTCTTAACCTAGGGATGATCTCTATTTAAAAGGGGGCATATCGGTCCATAAATTGATGTAGCTCCCATACAAAGGTCCCTTTCGATAAGACATATTTATTTATTTTTTAATCGATCATGCTGAAATTTTATGATCTTGGTTCCAAACTTAAAATGTACACTCTTGTTGAGACACCCTATAGAAGTTTAAATGCGTTTAGGTTAGGGTAGCAGCTGGAGTTAACAGCTTGAAAAGTCGCTAGTGCTTCCACGGGCCCAGTTGGCCCTCATCGGAACCATCCCATCAATAATACAAAATATAGTTACCGGCAAGTTCTGTCAGACTTCCTAGAAAGTGCGACCACAGTATATTCAGACGTCATTTACTCAATGCAGGACATAAACACAGCAGGTGCTCAATGCTCTCCACTTCATCCACATATCACCACATCTTCTGTACATAGAAGGCATTGAACTAAATTCCCAACCTTCTGGATTGTACGCCGATTAGACAATGTCCCGTCAGAACTTAGACAGTCTTTTTCTCTCTAGTGTGAGGAGATATTTTGACCTTCTTAGGTTGTAGTTAGGCCAGATTTGACCAGTTGCCCCTCATCGGAACCATCCCATCAATAATTCAGAATATAGGTACCGGCAAGATCTGTCAGACGTCCTAGAAAGCGCCACCCCAGTATATCCAGACGTCATTTACTCAATGTAGGTCAGTAACAAAGCAGGTGCTCAATGCTGATTTTCAATATGCTTTTTTTACAGGATCACGCGTGACTTATATCAAACAGCTTTGTCATTTTTGTTCAGTATCGTTTGAAAAGTCAACATGAAAGACTCATACCACAATAGCGTCTTCAAATGGAAATAGACTCAATGAAAATCCGGTGTTTTAACATGAGATTTTGTTCAATGATGAAGTATATTTCTGGCTCAATGGATACGATAATAAATAAAATTGCCGTTTTTGGGCTGATGAGCAACCGGAAGAGTACCTACCAAGATCTACCATTACATCCATTAAAAATAACGGTAAGGTGTGGTTTATGGGCTGGTGGAATCATTGGTCCATATTTTTTCAAAAATAAGGAAAATCTGAATGTATTATCTGAATGAATGTGATGTCAATGGTAACCGTTATCGCACCATGTAAACGGACGATGTGCTTCCTGAAATTCAAGCGCATGGTCTCGGCGAGCTCTGGTTTTAACAAGACGGCGCTACGAGCCATGCAGCGCGTGAAACAATAAACTTGTTGAGAAATAATTTTGGTGAGCACTTAATTTGACGTTTTGCTACGGTAAATTGGTCAACTAGATCGTGCGATTCATTATATGAAACACCTCTGGACTGAGTCTGAGGTCTTCAGGAATAACACAGCTACGATTGACTTTTTGGAAGGAAGCCAACATTACTCGTGTTATTTGCGAGAAATACCAGTCGCTATGCTCGAACGAGTCGCCCAAAAGTGGACCTTCCGAATGGACCACTTCAGACGTAGTTCTGGCCAACATTTACATGTTAACAGTAGAAGCCCTAAATTGTTATTTTAATCGATAATAACAATTTTAAGTTCACTTTTAAATTTATGAGTTTTACTTAACATTATATATTAAACCTTACGATGAATCACCCATTATATGTTAAACTGTTCAGCCATCTCGTTGAGAGATCTTTGGCAGTCAAGGGCTGTTCGATAGTAAGGTTCATATTTTGCAAGGCCAGCCGCGGCTGCCATATGAATAAAGTATAGCGTGATCCATTTCGAGATTCCCTACTTTTTTAAAGAAAAAAACACAGAAAATTCAAATTGAATGGGGAATGTTTATTATCATTTGAAAGAACATTCTTTGGCATTTATTTTTGAAGATCATGTCTATCAAATGTTGGCCGCGGCAACGTCTCAGATGGTCCATCCGTTGAGTCTAATTTTCGATGACTCGTTGGAGCATTTAGACTGGTAACTGGCGAATGAGACGCGTAAACGTTGTTCAGGCGTAAGTCTTTCCATGATGAAATGCCAAACAATACTTAAAAAAATAACATGACAGCATGACACGACTCACACGTGAACTGTTAAAAAAAGGCTATTGAAAAAAGTATCTCTACTTGGATCTCCCGTTATAACATTACACTAATTAATCTGTAAATTTTTTGTCAAAACGTTGTAAACGTTCATCAGGCGTAAGTCTTTCCATGATAAAATGCCAAACAATACTTAACAAAAGTATCTCTACTCGGATCACCCGTTATGTTCCATCATTAACCGGAATATGGAGGCATTTCAATAAAGGCAAAATCATTGAAAAATATTTATCCGTCCTTTTTTCTTACAATTTAAAACACAACTTTTTCGTGGGACACCCTTTATGTGTGAAATTGCGGAAGATTTCGATAATTTTGCTAAAATTATCTTGCTTTACAATGTTTATCCCTTATTTTTGCAACCAACTTATAGTTGCAAGCTACATATTTTTTTTTCCGCGACAACAAGATTGACAAACAGAATGAAAACAACTGATCGGCAGTAAAAGCAATGGCAATTTAAAGTATAGACATTAGGGCGGGTCAATTTAAAAATCGCCCATTGCTCAGTGAAAATCGTATTCTAGGGATCAAAATAAGAAACTTTGCCGAAGGAACCATACCTCTAAAACGAATTCTGATGTCCCGGAAAAAATCCCACTTTGACCCATTTAGAGTGATCCAATCGAGTCCAAATGTATGACCGACACCCACTCAGTGAAGTGCTCAGTGAAAATCGTATTCTAGGGATCAAAATAAGAAACTTTGCCGAAGGAACCATACCTCTAAAACGAATTTTGATGTCCCGGAAAAAATCCCACTTTGACCCATTTAGAGTGCTCCAATCGAGTCCAAATGTATGGAACCCCCTGGGGGTTTCAGGGGGTGTGCCACTGGCATGGGTGGGTCGGGCCTCCAAAGTTAGTGGGGGGTCGGTCATACATTTGGACTCGATTGGAGCACTCTAAATGGGTCAAAGTGGGATTTTTCAAAATTTGCCCCTACCCAAAAGTTCGACCCAAATTCCGGGACATTGTTTTCTGTGCATACAACAACACATTGACAGACGCAATTCCCCCGTATTTAAGAGATGCCCTTAAACAGCTGATTTGTAGTGGTGCAACCTAATCGAAAGCGTTCGGTGTATCGTATGTTAGTATTAAATTATCTTACAAGTCGTATTGTAAGATAATTTAATTTGATATGACTATGAAAGCTGAATTTTCGCTTAGTAAAAATAGCAGCAGATGTGCTTTACCATACAAAACCCCATTCTATGTAATTTATGTTTTATGTCCATTAAAATATACTTAAGTTCTGTGACACCAAATACCTGCACTGCATTAGAGTCTTGCCCTATTTTTATCGTCATGGATTCATATGTATGTATGCAATAATTTTCCTTTTAAATTTAAAGAATATTTGACCAAAGTTCAGTATATATGTACATATGTACTCGTATTTCATTCGAATATGTATGACTTTTCCAAGAATCTTTAAATACATTGTAAATAATGGTTGTCAAAAAGGTCACTCTATCTTTCTCTCTTTCAATAGAATGACTTAAGTGCTGACGGGTGACAAATTAATCAGGTTAATAATGATAAAATAATACATAGAAATAATACAAGAAGAATTGTGTAGAAAAATAGTAACATCATGTTGTGCCTAGTACCTGGAGGAAAAACAACGAAAAACCACAGGTTAGCCAAAAAAAATTAATTGCCCTACGGTATCAATATTAAACCTGTAAACAAAACAAACGCGTTGCGAAGTAAAACAAAAATATGCGGGAGAGTAGGCAAAAGGAAAACTAGTCAACGAATTCGTTTATTGTACCATAGGAGGAAAACGAGAAGGAATACGCGACAACCATGAGATAACAACACACAAAGGCCCGCACACACACATACTCTCATAGTACCTATAAACTGAATAGTGGAACACGGCTTTTCACTTTTCACACTTCACTTTCACATGGGAAAACACGAGGAACAGCAAACAAACCGAACGAACGAACAGAAACCAACAACACTTACTCTCACTAGACACTCAGGCCCACCAACCAGCATGATTGTGATGAAGCGCCAAGCAGCAGCAGCAGTGGCAGCAACAACCACCACCAACGAAACAAACCCCCACAAAACAACACGAAGAGGAAGAACACAACACAAACAAATGCGGAAAACAGAAGTAGAAACAGAAATAGAAAACGAAACCGAAGGACAAGAGACAAAGAGAAGAGAATGTAAGCCAAGTTAACAACCAACCTAGAATTTTAGAAATGTTTTGCCACAGAGTTGAGTCATAAGGAAGAAAACAAACTGGAACACTGCCGTGGCATAGTGTCAAAGTCACAAGCAGCACCAGCACATCATGCCAACCAACATTTGAGAACTGAAGAAAATGTGGGAAACGTAGTACAATAAACCCGCTTTTCAGCTGCTGTGGAGATAGTGAGCGAAAAATCCACTACATATTTGCAGTGTGTAATGACGGGAATGTGTGGTGAATTCTTGTGAGTGGAACTGGAAACTCAACCCCAATAGACAAGACACTCACCCTTAAGGGTGAGCTCTCATACACACACACTCACAGCGAAATGGGAGAAAGGCCTAAATTGAGCATGAGATGCGTGTCACAGCGAGGGGAGAGATGAGAATAAAAAAGTGAATGTTGACTTCCATGTAGTTAATAGAGGGAGAGCACGAGTACGAGTAAGAGAAAGTAATGGAATGATGGAAAATGAAATGCCGGTAGGTTGAGCAGCTAGTAACAATGTGTGTGTGTGTGTGAGAATAACAGTAGCCACGCCGAACTGGGAGCTAGAGAGAACGAGTGATTGTTTTTCCTCTGATATTGTTGGGGGGATGTAAACATACATGCATATGGAACTAAATAACACACACACAGACATCATAAACATTACATAGGCCAATACACGCGTATCTTACAGCAAATAACAGTGACATGATGGCTTGGAACTTTTTGCTGGCTTAGCAAATGTGTAGTAAAGTGAGAGTAATTACTCCTCTCCAAAAGTAAAGGGGAATGGATGGAGAAGGGGAGGGAGAAGGGGAGGGAACTGGGTATAGTCGATTGCATAGTTAGTACAACTAGTAGGGAAAGCAAAGGAGTTTGGAGATATTCTCAAGAAATCCAATCCTAACAAAACCACAACTACATATGTATAAAGTACATAATTAAAAAAATTAACAATAGTCATAAATAGATATGTAGATAGAAATAGGTATGTGAGGGTAAACATGTACATATATTTGCAAGGCAATAAAAAAGTTTATAGTACATATATAAGTGCATACACATGTACTCGTATGTGTTAATGTGTATAGATAAATGAACTCTCGAGCCTCATTTCACAGTGGAATAGTTTCGGATAAAAAATTTGGAAATAAATCTGTCGTTTCTTAATGGACTATCCGATTTTAAAACATTCTTTATAACACAGATATTCCGGAGTAATGGCCGGTACTACCTTCCACAGTTCTCCACTATCGGAGACCCCGCGAAAAGATGGTCGTTGTCGTTATATTTATTTTTTATTCTCTCCATAGTTCCTAAGAGGAGCATAGAGACGTGATATCTCGCTGGAGATTAAAAACGTCAAAAAAATATTGCATTTTTTTTTGTAAAATTAGCTTAATTTGAAAAAAAAAAATGGAAAGAAACTTACTAAATTTGTTCGATAACTACCTTAGTTACCGAAATATCAAAATTGAAAATTGAAGAAATTGTTTTATATTATTTTGATCTCATTTGAAGAGATTGAATACAATATCTCGCTAAAGATTGAAGACGTCGAAAAATATCGAATTTTTTGTGAAATTCGCTCAATTTGAAAAATGGATAGAAACTAAACAAAAATTTTCGATAACTGCCTTAGTTGTTGAAAATTTAAGATTTTTTTTTCTTTATCAAACCTTTAACCGATATAATCAATACTTAAAAGCAAACCATGTCTCTAACTTTAATTATTTTCTGCTAAATATATCATAATCTTAAAAATACCATGCGGTAAATGAAGTTCCAATTTACCTCAGTCCCAGTAAGGGTTAAATTGGTGACCATCACTGATCGGAGGACGTAGGGATTGATTTGTATCTATTAATAAGATGTATGTATATGTACCAAAGACTTTATTGGTGGCTATGGTATGTCATTATATGTGGTCAGTTGGGTTATCTAACGCTTAGTAGATGAAAAATTGGGTTATTTACTACTTAGTAGTCGGCCAGTTGGGTTATTTATTCGTTAATAGACCACATGATGGGTTATCTACTAGTTAGTAGGCGGCAAGATGCGTTATTTACTCCTTAGTAGCCGGCAAGTGGGGTTATCTATTTATTAGTAGGAGGCCAGTCGGATTATCTTTGTTCACGACCATTTGGTTATCTACTCGTTAGTAGATGACCAGTTAAGTTATTTGCGCCTTAGTAAAGGAACATTTAAGACCAGATTTCGGTTCTCCGGTTATCCTCCAGTTAGAGCTAAGCTACTGTTATAGCTGTCAAATCTTCTGGAATTTAACAATTGTAGCTATTGGTTAGCATTAACTGGAGCTGGTGAAAATAGGGGTTAATAGTAAACATTGGTTGTAACTAGAGGTGTCAAACGGGTTCGGTTTTCACAAATCCCGGGATTCGGGATATTTAAATTGCAAATCCCGGGATTTTTTCGGGATCCCGAAATTTTTAGATTTCCCGGGATTTTTCATTCTGAATAATGGGATATTTCGAAATGGAATACAAACATTTTAGTTCAGTTTTAATTTAATTTGAATAAGGATAAAAACAGCTAAAGCATAAATTAAATTTGGTAAAAAATACTAATTTTTATTAAAATATTTTACAACATCTTAGCTATGGAATAATTTTGGTCCACCTTCAGTTCGTCGTCTGAATTATTATTGGCGTTATAATTTTCTATCATTAAACCACGAAAAATATTTTTTCAACTTGAGAAATCAGTTTGACTAATTCCGTTTCTATGAGAACCAAATCGATGTGTCGATCCAAATCAGATTTTATATTAGGATTTTTTCTTAAATTTTAAAGAAAAGAATACAATATTCTTCGCTTTGTGGGACACAAGCACCATTTGTGGTTTTGTTTTAAGTTTACTATTTTTTATAATTCTTCTCCAAATTTCTTATTTTTCACGGGATTATGTCAATGTTTTTTGATGTTAACAATTTGCTTCATTAGTTTACCTTTTTGACAGAGTTTATCTATCTTTCACGTAATATTTTATACGAGACAGCTTCATATATTATTATTAAAATATCCTGGGATTAATTTTAAAAAATCCCTGGATTCGGGATTTTTCTGGATCGGGATTTCCCGTTTGACATCGCTAGTTGTAACTTATGCTGGGTGATTCCAACGAAACGGGTGTGACATTGTTACTGAGTATTTTCCTGATATTGATCTATATAATTTGTAACGACAATTCACAAAGGGTGGTTTATGTAGATATACCTAAGTGTTATCTACTGACATGCAAGGAAATTAAATAATATTTTTAATAAAAAAAATATGGTTGATATATCACCGTAACGGGTGTGACCTTAGGTTTTGATAAAATCTTGATCAGACGCTTTCTTTATTGCATACTGTAAAATGTTTGTATGTAATGACAACAACAAAAAAATGTTTTGGTATCTGGAGAGTATAGTGTATATTGTAGACTTCATTCGAAATAATTAAAATTATTATATATATTAATATGTAACGGGTGTGACATGCCAATGTAACGGGTGTGACATAGTCCCAATCTGGAGGAGTAATAAGTACAACGAAATATTGGTCAGGATTTATTAGCCAACATGCATTTGGTAAACCAGTTTTTTTTTGCGAAAAACAAAATCGAATTCGTTTTATTCACTAAATCATATTCATATTGCCGACTTTCTTTATCACATTGAGTTAAAACTTACAAACACAAAATTCGTTGCCAAAAACAAGTTTTGACATCTTAAAAACTATTTCTCTTTTATATCAATGTGTATAACAATGTTATTCTTTCATTTTCTACAAAGAATTAATTTCTGAATTAGAATACGCTGTACGTCCTGCTAGAATATTATAAGCAGAACTCTTTTCAAAATAAAATTTAGGTCGTTTATTTTTGATTTTTTGGTTTTCCAGCTATTTTCTAAAATATATTGATATATGTTAACTCCATTTGAGAAATATACTTATGCCTTTTATTCCAGAACCAATCAAAACCTTGTAACAATGAATGGGCTAATCTCTTAATGATTGCCCCTATACCATCTATTATTTTTTCAATTTATACCGAAATTTCAACTTTCTATTATTTAATTTCATACTTGAATTAAAATCAATAAATAGAAAATATTTTTAAATCGATTAAAAATTATTTACGGTCTTTGCGTAACGGGTGTGACAAATCATAGAATGCAAATTCTAGCGTAAATATTGCACTGATACTAAAACATTTTGGTTTACTTTATACTATATAACCTTGACCTAACTTACACAAAAGATCATATCGCTCACTCACTTCAAGAGTGACATAACTCAAAATTGAAAATTGTCAGGATGTGTAACTTTAAGTCAGTATAAAAAAATAAACAATATTAAATAAGACGATTAAAAAAGGTGGAATAATCCGAAATATGATTGTTTACTTATAAACTAAATTTCGTTGAGATTTATTTATGGATATTTGCAAAATTACCAATTCTGTAAAGCAACTTCAAAATTTTTAAATTTTGAGTTATGACAGTCTTGAAGTGAGTGAGCGATATATCCATATCTACATAAAATGTATTAAATGTAACTTTTTGTATATTTTCCGTATCGGGTGTGACAAGCAAAACACTACAAGATACAAAACCGTTTGCAGACACTGAATATTTTCCAAAAGTTACGAATTTTACACTAAACTACACTTAAGGATGCGTACTTTCTTGTAGTCAAACAACAAATTTCAGAAAATAAAAAATATGTCGAAAGATAGCTCATGTCAGTTCAACAGTAAAAGTAGTGCATCAAAAAATTTTATAATAACCTACAGAAACTCAATGGTAGGAAAAAAACTATTCCTAAATTTTACCAACTCTTCGCGATTTTCTGAAATTCAATTGTTCGTGATGTCCCTTATGGCATTTTTTTTTGCAAAAATCTGATTTATTTGTTTATGTGTGATGGGGTCAGTTTACGTGGAATCACCCTGCTGTAACTTACATTGAAGGGTCAATGTGATTTCTCAAATATTAAGTAAATTGGGTTCAATAAAAAGTGGAATTACCGACAATGGTGTTTGGCAAAATTAAATACAAATTTCTAAATTTTAGTCACATCGGTTAAAAGTGTCAAAAAGTCGAATTGCAAGGGAACTTCATAACCAATTCAAAAATGCACTTTGATAACTGCACTGAAAAAAATATAGTTTTAATTTTAAGGATTAGACACCAAAGAAGTCGTTATCTTAAAAAAGGCCATTTTATACATGAAATAAAAATAATTTAATTAATATTAAAGAAATGGTTCTCATTTCTGGTACAAAAAATCGTCATTTTAAAGATTATAATGTATATAATATAAGGTCAATATTTTTTCCGGTACACACGTGAACAAGCTGAGGGTCATGGTTAAGTTAAATCAAGGGTTAGCTAAAAAACGTCACATTTCTATCAACTTGTTTGCAAAAATTACCCCCACTGTAGGTTTTATTGTTGGTTGGTTGGAAGGTTGGGTACAGCGGCTTGGTGCCCATCATCTACTAGATGTGTGAAAGTGCAATATGACTGAGGTTGCTTGTCCATCCATGTGTCGATGTGTACATGTATGTGAGCGAGTGCTTATAATAATAAAACTCCAATAATATGTGCACAAAAGACACATTCACACATATTCAAGTACATAAAAATATACTTATGTATGTAAGTAGTACTCACTTCTAGACCTCACACGTATGTATATAGATATAGAATTTACTCATACTAAGACCACAACAAATCGCACTACAACTATGACAAACCTACCAACCAACCGAGTAGTATGTGTAAAAAACCTACTCCTATTTGTGATTGTATTTATGTCACAGTGTGAGTGCATATGCTCGTGTGTGTGTGGTTGTAATAGTCACCAGTACATGTACTCATCTTACTATGGTGGCAGGGTTGTTTTTGCACTCCAGTACCATGGGCAAGTGGAAGAGGAGAACAGAGGACCAAGTTAACGATGTTTGTGTTTTTGTATTTAATCATGAAGTTGTCATTGAACATAATCATTATCATGATCATCATTAATAATCCTCATCATATTTTATGGGGTGACCAGTAAACTGACTCTCTCTCCTAAAAACTTTGACACTTGCTGACAAGAAATTGCCTCGTGTGAATTACGACTATGAAGAAACAACCAAATACAACACTGTGGATATTTACCATAAAGATTGTCAAACCATGATACAATTACTGCAGGTAGTGTACATCGATTTACAATTTTTCCCGCACGGGTCTTGAGTTGTATAAGTATAACAACTCTGTGTATTGTTTTATACAACAACAACAACGAGGGATCTTTGACATTTCTACAAAACAAGCAACATGGATAATTGTCAACAAGTGATTTTTGACAACAGAAGACTCCCAGTGTTGATAAGATGTATATTTGGGCAAGTGACTTTACCTGTAGTTATTGTAACATGTGTCGAACTCAGCTAAATGCAACTTCATAGCATTATTTCCCATACAATATATGATTAAAGTTTCATGTTGGCCTTCTAAAAAAAATTAAGAGCTGATCGTTTGACATGTAAGTAAGTGGCACGAAAGCTATTCAACATTAGGGAACAAGATGGATAAACCAATCATTAAATCGTTATAAATGGATAAAACAATCATTAAATCGTTAAATCGTAAGTATTGTTCCGACATTTCCATGAAAATGTGTTAAAATACAACAAAATAAAACTTTAATCAGATGATCACTAGGTATTTCCATGACATTGATTTAAAAATAGAACCCTCTTTGTCTAGGAATATTCGTCCCAAACTCCCAACATTATAAATTCGCCATTTAAAATTATGGCATATATATAACGTTCGATAAATCGTTTGATTTTTTAGGCTTTTTCTTCGAAAATACGTTCTACACGAAAAAATTACGACAATCAATATGCACCAAAATATAAAAAATATTGCAGTTGATCGTTTGACATTTTCATTCCAAAAACCTATTCCAAATTAGAGAGGAGAGCAGAGCTATTGGTTATCGCCCCTTTAGCCATTAAGATAAAGTTTCGCCAATTTTGACATAATTTTTGGCATTGACGATTTTTTTGCTGAATTCAATACCTCAGATAGATATAATACATTTAAAAATAGCTATTCTAGTATCGAAGGCACACATCATTTTTTTTAATTTTTAACCGAATTATACGAATATTTTGAAAATATAGCCCCCAGGATAATGACGGGAGAGTATAATATCCGAGGCCCCTCGATCTGATGACATATTTGTATAGAGCACCTCAAAAAAAGAAGAAAATATAATGTAAATTTTATCGATATCTCGCCTAGTTATCGAGTTATCGGCCGTTATGGTTAAAAAAAATAAGATTTTTCAAATTTTATTGTCCGATAACTCGATAATATCGATATAATGTCCATTAATTTTTCATCTTATTATGAGGAGCTCGTACAAATATGGCATGAAATCGAGGATTCTGGTGGTCGCCCTTTATATTTCCCTTGTAAATCGTAATTAATGTTTTTCGACGAATTTTTTCAAAATTTATTGTCCGATAACTAGCAATATATCGATAAAATGTCCGTTTATTTTTCGTCTTATTTTGAGTTTATCGATACAAATATGAATTTCAATCGAGGATTCTGGTGGTCGCCCTTTATAGTTCTCTTTTTAATCGTCATTCCCCTGCCATATTTTTGACAGGGAACTGTAAATTCAAAATTGACTTATTTTAACGCCAAATCAGATGGATCATAAACACGGGGGCTATGTCTAAATCTGAACCAGCAATGAGGAACATTGTAGCAAAAAAACTCCACCCTGCTAAATTTCAAAAGTATTGAATGTAAAATACAGCTTCTATAGCGCTAAAAGTCTAAATCGGATGGAAAATATACACGGGGGCTATATCTAAATCAGAACCGATTTTCACCAAATGCAATAGGGTTCTTCCCAGGTGCGAAAGTTCCTATTCCCAAATCTCAGCAAGATTTGAGTGAAATTGCGACCTGTACTTAACGAACAACTTAAGATGGATAGACGGACGGACGGACAGACATGGTTTATCGACCCAGCCAGGGATGCCAACTTAGTGCTTTTCGCACCAGATTTAGTGCTTTTCAGACCCCCAATACGCGAAAAGGGTTCACTTAGTGCCAAACGAAAAAAAAGCACTAGGTGTACGCTTTTCATGTTTTTTGTTGGTGCTTTTGACGCTTTTCATACATTTGTCAGATTAAATCTGGCAACGTAATGAAGTTATACTATTTTTGCTACTCCGTGGTATGAACCTATTTATATGCACTTACATTTTACTCTCTGATTTGAATATTGCTGTTATCACTTCTGCAGTTTAAATTTGATTGAAATTTAGACTTACAAAAAGTAAAAGAAATAGCTTTTTAATACCACACAAAAGTATTGCCGAAAGCGTTTTTGCCGGAATATTATGGTTTTATAAGAACACAATTCTGCGGTACAGTGTATAATACTTTCGTTTTGTAAGGCCCTAAAATATTGGGTGGCATGTCATAACGTCCAGGGACATAATGTCCATGGATCTTATGACACTTTGGCCCGCATAAGCGGCTGTGGAAAAGATTTTTAATCCCGGCCGAAGGCTGGCCACGCAGGGTCACGTTGGTCCGCGTAGCCATCGTTGGAAAAACATCAGAAGGGAAATTCTTTAACCCCGGCCAAAACCGGTCACGCAGACACAGTTTGGTCCGCTTTGGAGATATCGATAACTGGAAAATCGTCTTAAATATAACATACAGACTAAATGGTCTATTGACTCAGAATCACTAGCAGATTCGAATTTTTCAGCAAGTCTATGCAATTTAGCAGAGAAAATATGTATGAGTCTAAGCGCCAAAAAAACAAAATGTTTGAAAGTATCATTTTAATTAGGGAAACAACTTTGATTAAAATTTGATAATTATTTTTAATTTAAAATTTTTATGATTTAAACTGAGTTACTCTCTCGGCTATAGACCAACCTGCTTCTATACAGTGATAGAAAGCAAGTATTTTACATGGCAAAATATATTGCAAGTATTTCATTGCGTGCCCACAGACTATATCATGATTTCTGGGGCGTGACCCCCGTCATCAGTAGTCTACATGGCAGGTTTTTCAAAAAAGCCTTTGATTGATGATTCGATAACCAAACTCTCGAAGCCTATCACGGGGCGACTCACACGAGCAAATGAGAATTGCACCCAAAGACTCACTTTTCGGCTATCGATCAAACAATCAAACACAATGAAATACTAGCACTTTGCCATGTCCACAAGAAATTCAATTAGAATTTACTTGTAGAAATCACTCACACATTAAGAGTAAAGCTTTATAGTAAAAAGCTTTTTTCTTATTGCTTTAAGTGTTTTGTTGTAATATTTATTTTACAAGTCAGCTGTGCCCGTGCTTTTGTCCATGTCGGTTGCCGACATAAAATTTTTAATGTTAAATTAAACTTTTTTATTGCAAATGAAAGAAAAATAGTTTAGTGCCTTTTTACGCTTTTTGTATGGAATTTTACGCCTTTTACGCTTTTTAAATTTTTCATTACGCTTTTGCTCCGCAAATAGTTGGCATCACTGGACCCAGCTAGTGATTCTGTGTCGATCGGTATATTTTAGTCGGTCTAGCTGTAGTATATGTCTGCAACAAAACAAACTTATAATACCCTGTACCACAGTGTGGGTTTAAAACATGGCGATATTGGATCAGTTGAATCTCGGGAACAATTGGAAGTATCGACTTGATCAGGGAAACAAAAAACTTTCTAGGTAGTAATTAAGCATACAATATGATCGATTGGGATAAACCTTTTTATCAATGTTATCATATTTTGTTATCTGTGTTTGTCGAGATTCCTATACAAAAACAGATGATATTTTCCTATTTCACTAAAATTGTAGTGGGCTAGGTCCAGCTAGTTACTAATAAAAATGCGTCTCCAGGGAGAAATTAATGTACATCAGATTAGAGTTATTTTTTGAAGAATTGCTCTCGAAGTCAGACACAAGAGTTTAAATTCACCTTTTCAATCAGCTGATTGAAAGCGACGCTCTTACAGATTAAACACAATTACAGTAGCTAGCGATTTCGATTGGTCGCTTAGTCGTGCTACACACGAATCAATTTTTTCCAAGCAAGTGTCAAGTTTATAGCAGAGAGCTCTTACCGCCTGCCTCTCTCTCCTACAAACTTTGACACTTGTTTGGAAAAAATTGCCTTGTGTGAATCTCGACTTACATTTAGTCGTTGTCATCGGCATTGGATACCAGCCAACGACTCGTCACTTCATTAGAATCGTATATATTTTATTGGTTACCATCTTATCGACTGAAATTGTGTTTAATCACTTATGTATAAATTATCTCGCCGACTGTTGTGATGAATTAATTTCACTACTTTAATAATTATAACAATTATTTCTTTCAAACAAAATTTATTATTACGAGTATATGTCCACAAGAGACTATTAGATACTGATTTATTTTTAAACGTTATAATAGTCCAGTCCAACCCTCTAATTTCCATCTGTAATAGATAATATTATAACTTACTAACTCCTGATTTGTGTTTTCAACTAAACGCGCTTTATTTACTCAGTTATTTTAGCCTTCACAATTTAAGCAATACGTTTTGTAGTTACTACGAATGTATGCAAGGGTTATAATTACCTCCACCAACACCTCCCTTCCGGAGAAGGTTGATGGCAAATGAGGAAAGCAGAGCGCGCGGCGTTAATTTTATTGAACTTTTGCATTATTTCTTTTTTTTTTTGAGAGCAATGAACTTTGTTGAACGACGCCTATAGGAAAGTATACACATATGACCCCAAACTAGAGTCAGTTCCTTATTTATATTCATTGTATTGTTTATGCATAATACCTAGTTTTATGAAAAAGTTTTTTTTTTGTATTTAAGAAAACAAATATTAATTAAGTGCATTTGAACTGATAAGAATTATGTATTTAAGACAATGCTTTATATAACATTTATACAATACATACGTACGTATACATATACATTTGCTTATTTATGTATGAATGTTTGTATGTATGTAAAAGTAAATATGTGTATAGGTACATGATTTAATCCTGAGAAAAAAAAACAAATTTCTAATTAGAATTTATAATGAGCTGACGTCGAAAAAAATAAATCCAATAATACAGTCGTTGACCAAAAGGGGGTGGGTTACGTGTTTACAATGATTAAACCGCGCATACGTACATTCCTACATATGTATGTTTACAGTGGCCCAAAGTAAAAAAAATACTGTCATTAAAAACATATGGCTTCCACTACTATACGAATATGTTGTTCTTAGTTAATTAATCGACTCACCAAATAAAGCCTCTGCTACTCTAATGGTTCCTAGGTTACGTTATGTAAAGATGCTCAGCCTGCATGTCATGCTCACATAGACTATGAAGACCATTGTGCTACCTCAAGGACGTTAGGAGAAAAAGATATTCTTCCTAGCCCCTTCCGTTGGAACAATTTGATTGCTTTAGAAAGCTCTGCAATATTTTAAGATCTGCCATGTTTGCTTACTGAACAAAGAAATTAGAGCTTAGGCTAGACTACCGCCTTCTAGAGAGAACGGGGTACAGAAACAGAAGATGTTATATTGATTTCTCCCCCTTTCCGTCTCCGCAGCTTCTGCAAAAGTTATTTCACAGGACCTTCATCTCTCTGCGTGCCTTCCAATAAGTCATTGAACCGTGAAGACAGGCACAGTAAGTGAGACGTTTTGTCTAGATAACGGCAGCAGTGCATTAGTGCGTTTGGGGTTTAGGCAGGACCATTTCGGCCTGTAGCTTCTTCTTCAATCTATCTGCCGTCCAATAAGGACCCCTCATGACAGACTCGATAACAGCAGCAGAGCATTGGTGTATTTGGAGTTTTGGCAGGGCAACATCTACTTGGAATGTATGCAGTTGCTGACTAGTGACCACCTTTCATTTATTGCCATAAGGGTACTGTCGCTCAAGTAAGCTTGCAGGTCACTAGAGATATATTCCCACATATTACATTGCTGATTAGTGATCACCTTTCATTTGCCATAAGGGTACTGTTGCTCAAGTAAGCTTGCAGGTCGCAAGAGACATATTCCACTTCCCCTGGAGCATGTACGGTAGTTCCTAGTATCGCAAGTTCATCTGGTTTACAGCTCCCTGGTTGTCCTCGCTATTGCCCGGCACTCAAATCAGTTGAATGTTGAACTGTTCAGACTTCTCGTTAAGAGAACTGCCACAGTCGAGGGAAGTTTATTAAAATATCAGGAATACAGTTTCCAGGGTCTTGATAACAGCCTGACTATGAGAGAAAATATTAATAGCGACTTTAGTCAGAACTTTCCCTATGGGAAATTGGACCGCTGCAAAATAGGTACCTTCTTAATAGGGATGGGTAACAGATAGTCCCTTTCATATGAAAAGAACCGGTAACTATAACTAGACTTTTCCATTGAATGTAATAAATTGACAACTTGTGACATATCCAAGTATGTACAGTTCCTGTACCTGCTTTTGTTTTAGAAAAAACCTAGGGGTTTTGGTTTGGTACGTCTAAAGCCACCACCAATTGACATCCGTCAGTCCGTAGGGCATTAGATCAGAGGCAGTTCTTCATTTAATCAATCTTGGCATCTGTAAATCCAGGGCACGGGCATTTATCAGTCTGTAGGAAATCAAATCAGCAGCAGTAACTCTTCTTTTAAACAGTTCTGGGATCGATATGTAAATCCGTGGTAATTGGCTCATTTCCTCTAGGGTTAATTCTCAGTCATTCTGCTATCTTCTGATTTCAGCCTGGTAAACACTACAGTTATCAGGCAGTATTTTTAAAATACATATATCTAGTTCCCAAGAAAAAACAAGCCCACTTGGGTGTTGAATTTTGAACCGCTGTATAGAACTTCACGAATCTTCTATATCCTGGAATGCGACCATTCAATTCTGATCTATCAGTTATGAGAGTCTAATACTTCTTGTCAAAAAGTGGTTCAGTCGTAGTGTAATCACAAAGCCTGGAAGATCAGGTCTCCTGAACACAATGATACTTCCATAAGTCTAACAGAAGTAACGTTTAGCGGTTTTAAATGTAGTATAACATTCAGTGCCTCATTCTGTTTTGTTCTCAACGGACCAGTTATGCATACACCAGCAATTCGCTGGCGCTATTTACCAGTAAAATATAGTTTATTGAATGTATACGCAGTAGTCAGACTGATAATGCTGTACGGCATTGTCGTCTGGTGGACAAATCTGTAAAAGTCCACCTACAAAACAAAGCTCAGCGAATGGCTGCTATATGTATCACTGGTGCGCTGAGAACGACAGCAAATGGAGGCACTAAATGTTATACTACATTTAATGCCGCTAGACATTATAGCAGTGCAATATGCCGCATGTACAACGATTAGACTCAGGGAACTGTCACTATGGTCAGGAAATGGCTACGGACATAGTCATTCTAGACAGAATGCCTGACCTTCCGGGCACTGTTGATAACACTATGATTGAAACACTCTTTGACAAGAAGCTTCTCACTCTTACACCTAATAGATCAGAATGAAATGGCCGTATCCCATGACACAGCACATTCGCTTACTTCTATACAGGCGGTTACAAACTCAATAACCAAGTGGGCTTTGGCGTTTTTTCTGAGGAACTTGAGCTATCAATTGCAAATAGACTGCCTGATCACTGTAGTGTTTACCAGGCAGAAATCTTAGCTTAGCGTAGAGGTAGCGGAATGACTGAAAAATAATGTTCTGACCAAAGTCGGTATAAATATATTCTCTGGTAGTCAGGCTGCTATCAGGTCACCGGAAACTATATTCCTGAATTCAAAAACCGCCCACGACTGTCGCAGATATCTTAACAAGATGGCAGAACAGTTCAATATTTACCTGCTTTGGGTATCGGTCCAAACGGACATACCAGATAACTGCCAGACAGATGAAATTGCAAGTCTAGGAACTACCTTACATGATCCAGGGGAAATGGAAATATGTGGCACGCCTCTAGCGAACTGCAAGCTCTTTAGAGAGATAGTACATTTAGGCCAACAAATAACAGGTGGGCAGGAAATGCATACATTCCGGGCTGATTTGACCCGGTCTAGGCCTAAACCAACGCACTGCTGTCGTTGTCGAGACCGGACGTCTCACTTATCGTGTCTGTCATGACGGGTCGCTGTCTTATTGGATGGCACGCTGAGATATTGAAGGGCTTGCATAATGACATTCGCAAAAGCTATGGAACTGAAGAGCAGGAGGAATCAAGAGAACATCTTCTGTGGTTGTGCCCTGCTCTCTCTAGAAGGCGGCATGCGACCTTAGGCTTTTATTTCCTTGAGTAGTTAGCTAACATGGCTGATGTTGGAATCTGCCAACTTTTGAGCTTTTTAAAACGTCTAATTGGTTCAACGGAGGGGCTAGAGACAACTTATATTTTCCCTTACGTCCTGTGGTAACACAATGGACTGTATAGTCTAAGCGAGTCTGTTTTACAGGCTGCCACTCTTAACCTAACCTAACAACCCTTTGAGCCACTGTACGTACATAAAGACAGTAAGAATTTTTACGATTGTTCCACTTTAATATGAAATGTCACACAAGAATATTGATGTCCTTTTTGCGGCGCATATGAGACTTCAATAAAAATATGAAAACCTGAAATCAAAGCATAAAACGTTCAGCTAGCAAAACGAATTAATTTTCTAAGTTTGTAAAGATTTATTTTCCGAAATTAATGACAACAAAATGTAAATGCGCGCTGCTATGTTTTCTCGGGGAAAACAATAAAATACATTGTGTGCAACAACCCCCAACCCCCGTCTGGTCGTACATATGTACGAACCCTTACATATGTATGTATGTATGTGTGTGTACATATGCAGAACAGTGTTATGATTCTACTAAAAGTCAATAGTCTGTGCCAGAAGAAGCACAAGAAGAAGAAGAAGAACAAGAGTATCAGTTTGCCCAATTGTTGTTGTGTTTCTTCAAAACAAAAACAGAAAATATCGCAGAAATACTCAGTGGTATCTTCCAGTAAAATGAAATCGAAAAAAGCACAACACAACACAGCGCGCAGAGTTCATTGCATTTTGATGCCTGCAACAACAACAACGACAGCAACAACGGCGGCAGCTTTTCCTTTTCATTTTGGATTCAAAACAAGGGTGGGTGGTATTGTGCCGCGTTCTGTTAATATCATTGGCGGCGGCGGGGCAGTTAGGCGGCAGGCGGCTTTAGTACAAAATAACACAACGTACCGTACGAGGTACAAGTACAAGTGAGTGTCTTTCTAGGTGTGTGTGTGAATGTAGTATGCATGCATGGCGCTAAAGGAAGGCGAGCTAGTGTGTATGTGTCTCTGTGCTATGTATGCATGGTGGCTGGCAGGCAGCAACTAAACTTTAACGGGGGTACTTTTTAATACAGCAGTTTCTGTTGTTGTTCTTGTTGTTTAGTGTACATGGTGAATACCTATATGTATGTGTTGTGTTTATGTACATAGTATATACATAATGGTGGTAGTGAAGGTAATGAGTCAAACAACTCATATTGTATTCGTACATATCCAAACATACATACTCGTATATACCCTTAAATACATAAGGACATACATATGCTATGTATACACATACGTACGTACATACTTATTTGTTCATGGTTATATATAAATTCATTAAAAACACATACATACATACCTAGGCTAAACAAATGCTATTGTTACAAGAACAAGAATCAATAAAAAAATATAATTGTGCAACTGGCAATAACTCAATTAGAAAAACTAAGTTTACAATGTGAGAGAGAGACGAAAGGAAGAGAATCAAGTTTGCCTAAAACAAAGCTTACTTACACCAGGCTTGCCACTTAAAACTTATCGTTTCGGTATACGGGATTAACCGCTGAATTCTAATTTGATAAAAATCAATAAGGAAAGTCAAAAGTCGGGCGGTTCCGACTATATGATACCCTACACCACTTTGTTATCAGAATAAGTACATTTTACATTTATGGTCGATATCTAAATGTAAATCCATTTTGCAGCGTTCGTTCTTCGATCAATATAAACCACTCTGTCAAATTTCATAACGATCGGATGTTAAATAAAGCTTCTATAGCACTTAGATGCCAAATCGGAGGTAAATATATAAATATGAGGGCTTTAGCTAATCTGAACCGATTTTCTTCAAAGTTGACAATCTTCGTTTCCGTGTCAAGAAACTCGTCTCTGCCAAATCGTATAATGAATCGATTAAAATAAAGCTTCTCTGAAAAGTTATAGGGAGGATATATCTAAATCTGAACCGATTTCTTTCAAATTTGAGTGTCCATTCTTGAACCAATGAACTTCTTTATGTCAAATTTTGTAATGCTCAGATGTAAAATACGATTTCTATAGAGCTTAGATGCCAAATCGGAATATAATAAATATAGCTATAGCCCCCATGTATAATTATATTTAATCTTCGTTTCTGTTGCAAAAAACTCCTTTCTGCCAAATTTTATAATGATCGATAAAATAAAGCTTCTCTGACACGGAACGTATATGGAACTATATTTAAATCTGAACCAATTTCTTTCTAATTTGACAGTGTTCATTCTTGATGCCAAATATTTTAATGATCAGATGTAAAATACGATTTAATTCGCCAATCAATTTTTCAAGTTTAGAAACAAAAAATAATCTTAGGGAGCTAACTGGCGAATAAGGTGGGTGCTAAAGCAATTCGAAATTTAATGCATTGATTTTGGCCATCTCAAGTGTGTGAACCGAAGCATTGTTTTGATTGTGAGCAAAGGTGGCAACCACAGCTTTCTCATCATCAACTTCCTCGTCAATATGCGATATATATCACTTTTTGAAATGCATATGACTTCAGCCAGCTTACGAACCTTCACCCAAAGGTCATCCAATACCAATTTTTTAACCATATCTAGCGTGGACATTTCAATTGGTCGACCACTACGGCGTTCATCTTGGCAGCTCGTACGGCGCCGTTTTAACTCTCCCACCCAATATTTTATAGTTGTACGAGCAGACTCCCCCAAAGTAGAATCTAGCTCTGTTTTAATATTGGTTGGACTGAGACCTTTCAAATGAAATTGTTGTATCACATATTGGTGAACAATTTTTTCTATGTTTACAAATTCACTTCGTTTACTTTTGAGTGCAAAAAACTAAGCAATGTGGCGCCTTTTAGAATGT
Organism: Eudasyphora cyanicolor; assembly: GCA_963930755.1. NCBI lineage: Eukaryota > Metazoa > Arthropoda > Insecta > Diptera > Muscidae > Eudasyphora > Eudasyphora cyanicolor. Next base: position 40,113,131 of record OZ005734.1, on the reverse strand, counting down.
TGCCACTTTTCACGAAGTAGTTTTTTCAAACTACTACCGACATCGTATATATATAAATCTGGAGCAATTTTCACCAGTTTCAGTAGGGATCATCCTTGGGTCAAAAAAGAGCACTGTGCGAAATTTAATCAGGATCGGATCACAAATACGACTGTACGACTACAGACGGACGGACAGACGAATAAGGTTAAATGGACTCATGGAGTGACTCCAAGTCGATTGGTATAATAAACGATAGGTCTATTTCTCCTCATTTTGGGTGTTAAAAACAAATGTACACACTCATGATACCCTGGACCAGAGTGTGGTGTAGGGTATAAAAATTGTATGTTAGGTTATGTTAAGAGTGGCAACCTGTGAAAACAGACTCACTTAGACTATACAGTCCATTGCGTTACCACACGTAAATGAACCAATTTGATTGCCCCTTGAACCAATTTGATTGCTCTGAAGCTCAAAAGTTGGCGAATTCCAACATCAGCCAAGTAAGCTAACTCCCTAAAGAAATAGTAACCTAAAGTAGAATGCCGCCTTCTAGAAAGGTGGGGCACAAACACAGAAGGTCGATTCCTCCTCCTCTTCGTCCACAGCTTCTGCAAAAGTAATTATAGAAGAATTCAATCTCTCTGCGTGCCGTCCAATACGACAGTGAACCGTCATAACAGACACGATAAGTGAGACGTCCGGTCTCGACAACGACAGCAGTCGGACTGGTATGTCCATGTGACCCGGCAACCATATATTTAAGAGCTACATATTTTTTCTTTGGGGATACCTAATGCCAAGTACCATCCAATTTACGGAAAATGCTCTGGATATGGAAATACGTCAGGTCAATTGGAACTATTTGAAAGATATTATATGTGAGTATATTTCCAAAATATAACGTACCTGGCCAGAGTAACAACTCAAAATTTAAAACAAAATGTTGATGGTTATAGGAAAATAACAACTTTTGAGTTATTACTCTTTTCCTGAAAATAGTTTGTACATAAAAAGAGATATTATTTTGAGTTGTGCCTCTTTAACTGAAATTATAAGTTGAAAAGGTCACAACTAAAAATATTACTCTTTAGATAATAAGTTAAACGTCCGATTTGCTTAAACACTACGAGACAATTCAGAGTGTAACTCTTTAGTTGAATCTAAAGATGTTATTCTGAAAACACAGAGAGAGTCCTTACGGTTTTTTATTGTGAAAAAGAGGAAAAACAATGGACAGTTGTTTTTTTTTTGCAAAAAAAAAATCTGAAATATTCCAAATTTTAATAAATGTCAACGTTGAATGCAATCAGAAAGAAAAACGTAGTTAATTAAATAAAACACAATGTTACTTATGCGTAACTTTACTTATGCGTCACGTTACTTATACGCCACCCTTTATTTTAATGATAATTATAACGTTAAACTTTGACGTTCCCTGATGTAAATCAGGTAAACAATTTCCCAACGTATAGGAAGCGTTAACATATCGGAAGAGCAAGTTGTTGTTCACATGCGTTTGTAAACAGCTGATTAAAATGTGAAGTTATGATGTCATCAACAAAATCAATAAAACAATCAAACAATTAGCGATTTATGCGAACATTTTGCAATTCAATGTCTGCGTTGCGGACGTTACATTCGTACGCATTTTTATTAATATTAATCCCGTTGGCGCTCTGAATGCAATATTTTACATTTACATTTTTTCTGATTTACCCATATGGAAAAGCTTTCTCGACCATAAACGTAATCGTGTGTCAACTTCGCAGGAGTGTTTGGCTTTGTTCAATCACAATTTGGACGAGTTTTTGCCCCAGTTCGTATCAGTGGAAGAAACGTGGATCCATTTGGAAAACCTGTATTCTCAAAAGACATTCACCAAAAATTATGTTTTTACATTCAACACTTCGGGAAAAACTCTGCTTTACGGCCACATTCACCATCTCCGGTTATTCTGCAGTCATAGTTGGTAAATCTTATGGAATTTAGAAATGTTAACTGTTGGTTAGCTCTAACCGGAGCTGGTGAAGATTGGGGTTTATTGAACACAAAAACAAAATTGTTTTGTCATATTCTTATACAGGGTGACGTATGATGAACGTAATGATTTAATTACTGAATACACTACTTATGCGTAACTTTACTTATGCATCACGTTACTCATACGCCACCCTTTATTTTAATAACAATTGTAACAATTGTAACGTTATAGTTTGTAAACAATTAATTAAAATGTGAGGTTATGTTGTCACCAACAAAATCAATAAAACAGTGAAAAAATTTAGGAATTTATGAGAAACTTTTGCAAGACAATGAAATCTAAGACAAAAATAAGAAAAAAATATATGTAAGTAAATATGTAGTCATATGGTACGTTTTTAAAGATTGGGTAATTCCTCATGCGAGCCAAGGTGATAATTTTGAGTCTCAAGTTCGGCCTCGTTTGTCTGAAAGCTGGAATAGCATCACCTAAACATAGCGTTATAACGGGACAACGTTACCCTCAGAGTAATAATGTACCATATGATTCAGGCGTCACAACAGAAAACAAACAAAAAGGCTACCCGCCTAGATTTTTAAAGCACAGGATGCACTTTTCGGGTGGGTTTGTTCTGCATTTTTTTTCTCCAATTCAATATCTACAACTTTGCTTCAGGCACAAAAGAGATATTCCGTACGGTATACCGAGAAAAAAATATAGAAAAGTGCAAATATCCACCTTGAGCAAAAAGATTCGAATGGCTATTAAATTATTAACAGAGCAAACTTTCACGTCCAATTCCCAATTCCAAAATCATGTGGTGCACTGTGTTATGAAATGATTGAAAAATACTATAATTTTACATAGACTTAAAATTATCCATTGTCTTTCTGACCTTATTAACATTATAACCACACTTTTAAAGCCTGGTTAGGTAAAAGTGAACGTAACGCCCCCGTAGCGAAACGAATCAGATGATTCGATCCGACATATGAAAATCATCCGTGTAAACGATTAGCTAAAGAAAATTAAACGTAAACGGAAGGATGGATGTGCTGAAATTTGATTTGGACGCTACGTTTACGGGCATTTGCAAACAAAATAAAATCAGTAAGACAATAAGAAGAAATTTAAGCGGAATTTTTGAAAAGGTACCTAATATAAATCATTTATATAATAAAATTTTAAAATAAAAGCAAGAAACATGAAATAAAACATGGATTGCATTCAATTCTATTACCGGAAAAATCTTTGGTATGGAGCAAATCATGGAACGATCCTTTTGGTTTACGCTAATTATTTTTAAAAGAACAAACGCTGCAATTTTTTAGCCAAACTCTTCATCTTAATCATCTGAAAAATGTGGCATTTATGGCTTAAATTAGCATATTTGAGAGCGACCTCTACCGGGATTACAACAAAATATAGGGTGATCCAATAGCCTTTTCTTGACAGATCACGTGTAAGTCGTGTCATACTGTCATGTTATTTTTGTTAAGTATTGTTTGGCATTTCATCATGGAAAGACTTACGCCTGAACAACGTTTACAACGTTTTGACAACAAATTGATAAATTAATTAGTGTAATGTTATATCGTCATGATGTCATGTTATTTTTGTTAAGTATTGTTTGGCATTTCATCATGGGAAGACTTACGCCTGAACAACGTTTACACGTGTCATTCGCCGTAACGTTGACCGATAGACCAATTACACAAAACTTGAAAAACGTGCCATATGACACAGATATTCACAACAAACATTGACATCATCTTTATTTTATTTTATATTTTCTTGCTCTTATTTTAACATTTTATTACTTATTTATCATTCTCTTTTGAAAAGTTTCGCATAAATGTCTTCTTTTTTCGTTGTTTTGCTGATTTGGTTTGCAAATACAAGTAAACGTACCGTCCAAACCAAATTTCAGCAGATTCAGCCGTCCGTTTACGTTTCGTTAGCTATTCGCTGACATAGATTTCCATATGTCAGGATGAATCAGCAGATTCGTTAAGCCAGTCAAATGTCATGTAAACCTACGTCAAAATTAAAAAATCAACACGATATTCAGTTTTTTTTATTCAGCGAATCCGTTGTTGGTTCAAATTGTAGACAGATTTGATCAGACGACTCACTATGCTAAGGCAACGTTACTTTACGCACGTTTTTCAAGTTTTGTGTAATTGCAGCAGCGGTTACGATTTCCTTTGGCTAACCAAGCCTTCAGTCAGATGTAATGTAAACGTACCATCAAAGTTAAAAATCAACTTTAGTTCTTTTTACGCAACGTATCCATTTCATAAGGTAGATTCGATTAGCCGATTCTCTATGCTATTGCAACGTTACTTTTATAAGACAGATTCGATCAGTCGTGTCATTACGTTACGTTAACATCACTTTTACGCATGACTAATCCAGCCTTAGACATCCCAGTAAGAATCATACTATTTTAGGAGCCAACATTTCCCTGTTGATTTTTCTAATAAGACTACTACTTTAGATGGCCTTTCATCATCCATATGTGTAAATATATGTACAACATTAAAAAATCCACCCCAAACCCCTATGCTTAAGTAAACATAAAAATATTACAAACTATTAAATTAAAAAAATAAGTATTATCAACCTACATCCATTCATAATTGTCCTAGTCCTTTCCGAAATGTCCAAAATTGTTGTAGTCGGGGAATAATCTTAAAATATTAAACTTGAAATGTATGAATTGTAAACAAACAAAAAAGAAATAAAGAATGAATGAATGAAAACAAATTTTTGCCACACTTACCATTTGGGACATTTTGCTGAAAGTGATTGCCATTTGTCTGATAGCGCTGCACATGATTGTCGTTGGCAGCGGCTGCGGCCGCTACGTTACCATTGATGCCGGGCGTAGTAAAAGCACCCGGCGTTTGTGTATCATGGCCAAATTTTGCGGCAAACTGATGTATGCCCGAAAACGGTCCACCGAACGCGGAGAAATTCATCATTACACACTTTAACGAAAAGAAACCCCGACGACGCACACGTATTCTCTGCTGCTGCTTCTTCTTCTTCTTTCAGTTGGTTAAGGTGAAAGTACGAAAGGAGACTTTCTGTTTTTGTTTTGTTTATTTATTTCGCAGGATTTGAGGATGTTTTCGTAGGTTTGGGTGTGGGGGGCAGTAGAGACAGACATAGAGAAAAAAGAAAACAAAAATAATTGATTTATTATTTTTTCGAAAACACTTTTTCAACGAGAAACAATTCGGTTCTGTGATTCATCACAAATCTCACTGATATCACAACCACCACAGACAGGTATATAAAATATTGTTATCCTTTTGTTATTGTTATTATTTGTAGTATCTATAAATTTCTATGACTAAAGAACGAAAATAACTTTCGTTTTCCGTTGGATGATATATCCTGGTTGTCGTACTTTTCCAAATATGTAATAGTATAGTAAACGAAGTAGACGAGAACGTCGTATTGTAGATGATAATGATGATGACGACGTTTATTATGGTGGTAATGGCGGCGGTAGTGGTGATGTGGTGGTGGTGGATGACAGAGTAGCCGTTTTTCCCAAATAAAAATCTAACCAAACTAGTTTCACTCACAGGATTTGTTGTTGTTTCTTTTACACAAGGCTACACTCTTATGTTTTGTATATATGGATGTATATTGCTTTGTTGTTTTTGTTTTCCTATTGTTTTTAAAGTTACTGGCCGTGATTTAATCACTTTCTTCTCAACTTTGCCAGCACCTCCTGTTCTAGTGGTGAACAAAAAAATTGCCCGCAATAAAATCAAGCACTATATCAAACTTTCAAAAATCATTGTTTTTCCGTACATGGCACAGACACAGACACAATTACAATTAATTGGAATATCCTTAGAATACACGATAATGAATGGGGGAGAGAGTCAACGTGTTTTAGCGTCAGTTCACACACACACACGCTCACACTCATTTCCAAAGCAGGAGTGTAAGCCAGAAATGTTGTTGTTAACGATGACAAAGACTCCATGTGAAAGAGAGAGAGGGTTGTTTTTGTTGGATTATTGCTTTCACACAACACAACACAGCACAGCACAGAGTTGTAGTACTATATGACGACGATGTACGTAGTTAGTGGTAGCGTATGTAAGTACGTAGTACTCATACGTACATACGTTTAAATATTAATAATACTACTATAGAACACTAGTGCTCTATGGTGTATTTTGAACTTTCAATTTCATCTGTATAGTTTTGCAAGTACACACCACAACTTCGATATAACGATATAACCATGGATGGTGGTTATATTAAACAACAAATAAAGTTATGGGTAAATATACATATAGTCTGTGGTAGAAGGAGACCAAGGAGACACATAATAAACACACACACAGACAGATAAACACATACACATACACAGAAAAAAAAAGACACTAAAGTCAACTACTAGTCAATAACGCGCAAACCGAAAAGCGTGCAAAATAGCGACTAACTAAGCCGAGCGCCGACACCAAACTAATAACTTTCTTCTGGCGCACTTGCCATTGCCTGGCTTCACATCTATACACGGATGGTGGTGTGCTCGGCGGCGATGACGATGATGATGATGCCAGTTGTACGTTGGAAAAACAAGCTGCGACGGCAATAACCACCACCACCGGCGGGCACCAGCAGCACAGCACACACCATCCTCATTTAGCCACGAAAAACCACCCACCACCCTCTCAAATGAAAACCGGAAACTTCATGCTCACCACCTCTCACATACGTATACATTGGCATTTGGTGCTCACACTCATTAATGCACACTCATACACTAAAGCCTGTTATTGGGGGGAGAAAGAGAGTATAAAAAGGGTGAGTAACAGTGATGACAATTTCGATGTTTTCTGGGCACTTTAGTGCTTTTTACACCCTTACGCAAAAGAGTATATTATTTGTTACAAACCATAAGTGTAACGAATCAAAGTGATGACTTTAGCCCTTATATATCGGGGTTATTCAGAAGAAACTGGCTATTTGTTTATGAAATTCATTAAAATTGAAATTTCAATTCAAATTTGTTTCTTTACTACATAGTTTATAGAATAAACACAGAAGCTGTTCTATTGATTCCTCCTCCTCTTCGTCTCCACAGCTTCAGCAAAAGTCATTATGCAAGACCTTCATTCCCTATGAGTGCGTCCAATAAGACAGTAACCTGTCATGACAGACACGATAATTGGGACGCCCGGTCTCAAAAACGACAGCAGTGCGGTGCTGCGTTTTGAGTCTAGGCCGGGCCACATCAGCCTGGAATGTATGCAGTTCTTGACTAGTGACCACTTGTCATTTGTTGCCGTAAGTGCACTATTTCTCAAGAAGAGCTTGCAGGTCCCTAGAGGCATGAGTACATATTCTAGTTTCTCTGGAGGGTGTACGGTAGTTCCTACTTTGTCTTGCAAGTTCATCTGCCTTGAAGTGCCCTGGTAAGTCCCTGTGGCCCGGCACATATATCTGGTGAATATTGAACTGTTCAGCCATCTCGTTAAGAGATCTGCTGCAGTCGAGGGCAGTTTTTTCATTCAGAAATATAGATTCCAAAGACTTCATGACAGCCTGACTATCAGAGAAAATGTGTATGCCGACTTTGGTCAGAACTTTAATTTACAGCTATTCCGCTACCTCTTTAATAGCTAAGATTTCAGGCTGGTAAATAATACAGTGATCAGGCAGTCTTTTTGCAAGTGATATCTCAAGTTCCTCAGAAAAGACACGGTTCCAAAGTCAACAACCAAGTGGGCTTTGACTTGGTTGTTGAGTTTGGAACCGTCTGTATAGAATTTAACGAATCTTCATGTCCTGGGATACGACCTTTCCATTCTGATCTATCGGGTATAAGAGTAAGATACGAATACTTCTTGTCAAAGGGTGGTTCAGTCATAATGTAATCAACAATGCCCAGAAGGTAGCATTTTTGTGACCATACTGCCAGTTCCCTGAGTGAAATCACAGTACATTCGGCATATTGCATTGCTATTGTTTCCAGCGCCAATAAATATTGTATAACATTTAGTGCGCCAGTGATACATATGGCAGCCACTCACTGAACCTTGTTTAGTATCGCACAGAAGGTGAATTTCGGCAGGTCTGTCCACCAGACGACAATGCCGTACAGCGTTATCGGTCTGACTACTACCGTATTCAACCAATAAACAATACGCGAGTACAGACCACAGCGTTTTCCTATAGTCCTTTTATAGGTAAATAGCACTACCACAGCCTTCTCTGCTGTTTTTAAAATGTTGAGTTTGAAGGGGAATTGCAATATCCCAAGGATACAGTTGTAACTGGTGGTACCTTATTTCTCCTGGTGAAAAGAACTAGTTCCATCTTGGTCGGGTTAACACCAAGACCATTATCGGAAGCCCATCTTGTGGTTGTATGAAGGTTCTGCCATACGATGTCTACAAGAGTACTCTTAAACTTATCTCCAAAAACTGTTGCCACGTCATCTGCATAGGCAAAAACTCTGACACCCATCATCTCCAGAGAAAGCAGAATATTGTTCATGGATACATTCCAAAGCAGAGGAGACAGAACAACCCTTGGGGCGTGTCCCTGCTGAAAAATCTATGGAGGTCAGTTGATCCCAATCTAGCTGAAATGCGTCTCTTAATCAGATTTAGCCATGTCCGTCTGTCTGTCCATTTATTCTTATTATCAAAGTGCAGGTCGCAAATACGAAGCGACCTGTACGAAAATTGGTAAAGAGACATTTTTGAGGTTAAGGTTAAAAATGTTGCACTTCGGTCCATGTTTTGATATAGCCTCCATATAATGTCCGATGTCACCTTTTGACGGTCTGGAGAACTAATTTTTTAATTTATCGGCCTGAAATTTAACCATTCACACTTTATATTGATCATAATCGTTCCTGATAAAAATGGAGGCACATCGATATATATTTCGATTTAGTCCCCATATAAAGGTCCCTTCAATAGTTTGTGCTTCCCATTTTTTAAACGTTCATGCTGAAATTTTAGCATTTTGCACTTCATATTGGACTAACTCGTCCCCAGTGAAAATTGGACACATCACTTCATGTCTTGATATAGCTCGTATATAAAGGTCACCGACGAATTACTGTTGGAGGTGGGCAATCATACGTTCGTTATCCAATGTACCTACCTGCAAAATTTCATAGTAATAATGGATTGAAATAGCCCCTAAATATTTCCTCTTGCATTATTGTATCAGTCTTTCCCTACTTTCTATCTAGAATCGTTTTGGTGTGAAAATAACCCTTAGGACATGCTCGGGACAAGAATAAACTCTTTTTTTAGCAACACAATGGGCGAGGGCAGCTCTTGGCACTTCAATTAGCGTTTTTACAAAATTAACGTATTTAGGGGCAAAAAGGGTCAAATATGGTACAGTCGGACAAACGAGTTAAATAAATATGACGCGAGGTGTCTCTTGAAACAATTTTTTTTCCAAACTTGTGCTTTTAGGAACACCGTGTGCTAAACCTTAAACATGGTACAGTGTGGCAGAAATGGGAAAACACGGTGCAGCAGTGTTTATCCCTTTTTGTATTAGCTAAAAAAGATGCAAACCACGTTAACCTCCAAATCGACTTCCATTTTTATGGTGTCCGTAAATGCACTATCGCCAGGAATGTCGCATTCCAAAAAAAATGTTAACGTAAATAGATGGTGATCTAAGTAGAGATACTTTTTTCAATAGCCTTTTTTTGACAGTGAGTCGTATCATGCTGTCATGTTATTTTTGTTAAGTATTGTTTGGCATTTCATCATGGAAATGCTTACGCCTGAACAACGTTTACAAATTATTCAGATTTATTATCAAAATAATAGTTCGCTAATTGCGCTAAGTCCATTTGTGATTTCGTTTGTGCAACGAATCGGTCCATATTTCTTCAAAAATGATGCCGGCGAGAACGTAACCGTCAAAGGGGACCGTTATCGTGCCATGATAACCGACTATTTGATGCCTGAAATTGAAGCTCATGATCTCGGCGACACTTGGTTTCAACAAGACGGCGCCACTTCCCACACATCGCATCAATCAATGGATTTACTGAGAGAACACTTCGGTGAGCAAATAATTTAACGTTTTGGGCCGGTCGATTGGCTACCAAGATCGTGTCATATCACACCGTTAGACTTTTTCCTGTGGGGATATGTAAAGTCTAAAGTTTATGCGGACAAACCCGCTTCGATTCAGGCCACCTGAGACGTAGCCGCGGCCAACATTTGATAGACATAATCTTCAAAAAATAAATGCCAAAAATAAATTCCCCATTCAATTTTAATTTTCTGTGTTTTTTACTTTAAAAAAGTAGGGAACCTCGAAATGGATCACCCTATATTTAAATGACATTTCAAATATTCTCAAATATTTTTTATTGCTGAAGGTTATATGCAAATATTATTGCATTCAGAACGCCAATGGGATTGATATTAGTAAAAAAATGCGTGCAAATGTAACGTCCGCAACATAATATTTGCCCATATGCTCCATTTTGATGATTTGCATTTTATTTGCCTTGAAACCGCACCATCATGAACTTCAAAGAAAAATCGTTAATCTAACTTGGTTTCTACACTAAATTGTCATCACTGGCAGAGGGACGAAGAGAGTGAGAGAAAGAGTACGAGAACGGGCTGTTGAGTGGGGGTGGGTGATTGCTGTGGGGGAGAGCAAGAGCCCCACCAATTAAACAAACAGTCGCACACATACGTGCACATGCACATTTTACTATACGAACAACAACAAAACTGCAATAGAGAGTGAGTATGTTGTTGACTGACTGACAATGGGGATGGAGTTTGGCGGTGATGATGATGATTATGATTTTTCTATGTGTTGTATTTTATAATCTCTAACGGGAAATGTTTCATTTTTTCACTTTGTACTTTGTTTTTTTTTGTTGTTGTTGTTTTTGTATTTGTTTTGTTTTATTCCTTAACATCCCCCCATTATAATTGTTGTCGTTGACATTATGGTATGATGAATGTGAGTGTTATTTTGTCATAGAGGGGCCTCTTTACGACACACACACACACATCCTATACATACACTACTAGTGCAAGAACCATACATGAGAGTATGTGTATGAGAGCTCCCATACATGTATATTAAATTACATAGAACATTTAGTTTTTATATAATGTACATACTATAGAATAAAAAATGTACATACTTTAGTATGTGCTTAGAAGTTGATTTTATTATATTTTTTTTCTACATATATAATTGTTGTTTGTACTATAAACATTGGCGTATTTGTGTCCTTTGTACGTCGTGAATTGTGTGTTTGGGGTGGGAGAGGGCGATTGGGGATGGAAATGGGGCTGAAGAGTGAAACTGAAATTGAGTGAGAACAACGCATACTCTCGCTCTCTATGTTGTAGCAGATTTACCACTGTGGCTTAAGAATGGGAAATGTGTTGTGTATTTTTGCTTGCATGCATGTGTGTGTGTATCGTTCCATATGCAAACGGACTGTAATGAAATTAGCGGCTTAAACATTCATCATCGAAGAACATAAACGAACAATTAACAATTTATGTTTATGGGTATATGTATTTTCAAATGTTTATATTTTTAATATTCGATAGGTATGTGTTCAGTGTGAAAGTGTACCTGTCCAGGACTGAAAAGTGAAGTGAAGCATGTTATTTTACCACATTCTAAGCAATAGGTTTGGTAACTATTTGAGAATATAAATCTTACCTCATGGTTTATCTACGCTAATCTCTGTAACGGGGATTCAAAATTGTATCAGTTTTCGCCATAGACTGGCATCAGTTTTATCGCTATTATAGCGTTTTTTTTATGGGTGTACTGAAATATTTAACAAGTAATATGATAGGGTATATACGGCCATCTAAGGAAGCATCTGAACTGTTCCCAAGGTTCGAAAAGGGACATCGCTCACCTTTAATCATGGTTATGCGGGGTGTCCTTACCAAGGGGTCAAAACGTCGGCCAAAGTTTACTAGGAAATCGTTTTGGAAGCTGTTGTGAAGCCACCTAACCATTCCCTATTTCAAAAGCAGCCATGGATTTTCCAATAGGAGCCTGCTTCAGCCCATAAGGCTAGAACGACCCAGACCTGACTTCAAAACAATTTGCCAGCTTTCATTTCTTCTGATTTAAACTCACAGGTTAACACATTGATTCTCTTAAGACTTCTTTGATTCGAGCTGTGACCACTTCCCCAATGCACAAACTGCAACCGTATAGTGCTATAGATGACAGGCCAGTGCGACTTAAGGCTCAAAAAAATTCCTTCAAAATTGACGATAATGTATTTTTGTAGAAAATCATGTCTATATTAATATTTTGTTGCAAATTTCATGAAATTTTCATATTTATTGTAAATTTCTTGCATTTTATAGACAATTTCAGCAAAAATTAATTTTGGCGAAAAATATATTTTTATTGAAAAATTTAAATTCCCTTCATCGGTCTGCACTAAAGACAAAGACCTTTATTGCGGTGAGGGGCCCCTAATCAAGAGCCACTGTCCTTTAAAATGGTCATCGGCCTTTAATCCGTTCATCGGCATTTAAAGGTCGATGGGCGGATTAAAGGTCGGGACGGTCCACCGACAAGTTAAAGGTCGATGACCGATGGCTGGATTAATGATCGGCAACGGATCGAAGACACGTTTGAAGGTCGACATGAATTTAGGTCCACCGAAAGAATTAACCTGATGCTGATGCCAGTTTGCAGGTCTAAAGTCAGCTGTTTTTCGTTCGCATCGCTGTCGTTCGACATAGAGAAACAGGCTGTAAATGTCGATGGCCAGATTGAAGGTCGATAACCAATGGCCGGAATAAAGGTCCATGACAGGAGTAATAAATGGCCACGAATTAAGGGCTACTAACGGAATTAAAGGTCGTTAAGTGAAAATGTTCTAAAAAATTCAATTTCTTCGAAATATTTCAGATAAATTCAATATTGGTAACGGAATTTTCTAAAAAAAAAAACAATTTTTAAGGAATTTTCTAAAAAAAACTCAATTTCAAGAAAATTACTAGATTAATGCAATTTTAACTAAATTTTACAGAGAAATACAAGTAAACAATTTTTATAGAAAACTTCACATTTCAACGAAATCTTCAAGAACAAAGCTAATTCAACAAGGTTTTTTTAAAAAATAAATTTCAACAAAATTTTACAAGAAAAATTGTGTTGAAAACGAATTTTCTAAAAAAAATTTCATCAGCAAAATTGAAAAAAATTTCAAGTACGAAACAATTTCAACGAAATTTTGTAGAAAAATTTAATATCACTAAAAGTTTCTATAAAAATGATATTTCGACCAAATTTTTTGGAAAAATGTAGTTTTATATTAAATTATGCCACATCGTGTATATTTCTTTAAAATTTCTTGAAAATTGCATTTTTCCACAAAATTTCCAGAAAAATTCAATATCGGTAACGGAATTTTCTAAAAAAAAAATCAATTTTGAGGAATTCTCTAAAAAATAACTCAATTTCAAGAAATTATGTAGAGAAATGCAATTTTAACAAGATTTTACAGAGAAAAATACACGTAGATAATCTTTTTAGACAAATGATAAGACAAATGTAGATAATCTTATATTGAACAAAATTTTATTTGTTCAAAAATAAATTATAAAAGAAAAAATTGTGTTTTGAACGAATTTTCTTAAAAAAAATTGCATTCTCAACAAAATTGAAAAAATTTTCAAGTACGAAATTTTGTAGAAAAAAAGTTTCTATAAAAATATTTCGAACAAATTTTTTGGAAAAATTCAATAAATTTTCCTAAAAAAATCTTAAGGGAATCACGTAGAAAAATGCAATTTTAACGTAAGTATTTATTACAGATATGGAATTTGTATGTTTTCTAGAAAAATGACGTTTTGAAGGAATTTAGTTTTTTTTACTATAGAATAATACATTTTTTCTAGAAAAAAAATTTAATTTCATGAAATTTTTTGAAAAATTCTTTTTTAACAAAATTGTCTAGAGGAAAGCAATTACGTTATTATTGCAATTTTAAAGAAATACGCTAGAAATTTCGACGGAATTTTCGAAAAAAAGTCATTTAGTAGGAATTTTCTAAAAAAAATCTTAAAAGAATTTTTTTAGGGAAATGCAATTTTGACAAGATTTTCCAGAGAAATACAACTGGACAATTTTTCTAGAAAAATGCAATATCAACGGAATCTTGTAGAAAAGTGCAATTTTGAAGAAATTTTGAAGAAGAGTGCTATTTCACAAGATTTTGTTAAAAAATTTAATTTGAACAAAATTTTCTAGATTGAAGTAATTTTCTAAAAAAAATTTAATGTCTAATGTGATTTTAATAGAAAAATGCTGTTTCAACATTTTTTTTAGAAAAATGCAAATTTATAAAATTATTTTAGAGAAATGCAATTTCAACAAATTTTGAAACAATTTTATAGAAAAATTCGATTTAAAGCATATTTTCTATAAAAATGCTATTTGTAAAAAAATCATTTTAACGCAATTTTTCTATAAAAATGCAATTTGAACGAAATTTTTTAGAAAAAAACAAATTTCGAAGAAAAAAATGCTATTTCACAAGATTTTGTTAGAAAATTAAAATTTCAGCAAATTTTAAATAAATACGTGTTTTGTAGCAACTTAAAAAAATTACAATTTGAGAAATTTTTTAGATAAATTTAATTTTTCTCAAAATTGTATTTATTGAAGATATCGAAATTTGGACGAAATTGTCATTGAAACGCTTTTCAACGAGATTTTGAAATACAACAAAATTTTCTAGTTTGAAGGAATATCTAAAAAAATGCAATATCAAAAAATTTTATTTCTATTTATTTTTTTTTTTTCAAAATTGTGATATAAAAAAATGCAATGTAGTTGAAATTTTATAGAAAAATTAACTTTCCACGTTTTCAAGAAAATTTAAATTTCAACGAAATTTTCTAGAGAACTGCAATTTGACGAAAGTTTCTAAAAATCCTTTTTTTAAGGAATTTTCTAAAAAAAAAAAAAAAACTCCAAGAAATTTTGTGTAGATTGTAATTTTAATAAACTTTTAAGATAGTTACTGTTGGACAAGTTTTTATAGAAAAACATAATTTCAATGGATTTTTGTAAAAAAATTTGAAGAAAACTTCAAGAAAACGTCATTCAAAAGGATAAATTAAGTACAGTATCAACTATTTTTTTAGAAATATGCAATCTTTTCAAGAAATGCATTGAAAAGATTGCATATTTAGAGAAATGCAAAGTAAACGAATTTTTTGCAAAATTAAATTTCGTCAGAATTTTTAAGAATAACGTCGGGTTAAGGATGTGTGCGCGAATTAAAGGTTTCTTAGAAAGAAATTACGGCCGCTGACGTAATTAAAGGGTGCTGACCAAAAATTTTCTAAAAAATTCAGTTACTTCGAAATTTTCCAGAAAAATGCAATATCAGTGCAATTTTCTAAATATGTAAATACAAATTAAATCTTGTTGAAAAATTCAATCAATCCCGAAGAAATCTTCAAGAAAAATTATATTTTTTAAAAAATTGTGTTTTGAGGAATTTTCTAAAAATACTAAAATTTTTTAAAACATTAAATTTCAAAAAAATTAAAAAAAAAATCAATTTTGACCGAATTATCTAAAAAACGAGTTTGAAGGAATTTCCTTTAAAAAATCAATTAAAGAATTTTTTTAGAGAAATTCAATCCAACAGTATTTTCTAGAGAAATACAACTGGACAATTTATCTAGAAAAATTCAGCTTGCTATTTTGAAGATATCTTCAAGAAAAATGCTATTTCAACGAGATTTGGTCAACAAATAAAATTTCAACGAAACTTTCTACAAAAATGGCGTTTTGAAGGATTTTCTAAGAAAATATGGAATTTCGAGGATTTTTTATCGATTTTACAAAATTTTGTACTGAAACGACATTTTAATTTTATTGCGGAAATAGATTTTTTTGAATATTTCATTGATTTTTTTTTGTGGGAAAAAGCAGTTTCAGGGTATCAATTTTTCACAAGATTCTGTTAAAAAAGTAAATTTAAAAAAGTCTAAAAAATTGTGATTTGCACCAACGTTCTATAAAAATGCAATTTCGAGCAATTTTTTGGAAAAATTCATTAAATGTTTATTAAAGAATTTTATCTGATTGAATCATGCAAATCCAACATGATTCATCAGAGAACATAAATTTTCAATATTCTTAATAAATATATTTTTTAAGAAATTTTCTTAAAAAAGTTAAACTTCAAAATTTTATTTGGAAAATAACGATATTATCACAATTTTTTTTTAGCGAAATTCGATTTCTATTTATTTTCGGAAGTGCGCAAAAGATTTTAAATAAAAGAACCATCGACTTGAATCCATGCAAAAATTTTTGGGAAATTGTCAA
Source organism: Eudasyphora cyanicolor (assembly GCA_963930755.1). NCBI lineage: Eukaryota > Metazoa > Arthropoda > Insecta > Diptera > Muscidae > Eudasyphora > Eudasyphora cyanicolor. The sequence goes on along the minus strand of OZ005734.1, from coordinate 40,096,780 downwards.
CAAAAATAAGTCGAGGAAATGTATGTATATAGATGGAGATAAAAACATAAGCTATTAATGGCTAACTGACAATATTGCTTCTAAGCAAAGAGAAGCAAAGCCGTCCTTGATAATATAGGTTTTTCCACAGAATTTGACGTTTTGTTTTTTTTTTAATACATTCTTAATTTTAAATTCTTTATACCGCCAAATTGTAATTTTTTGGTAAATAGATGCAATTTTGAAGATATGTATTACATAAATATTTGTTCTCAGATTTCGTCGATTGAACAGAGGTATGAAGTTAGTCCAATATGTATTGTCCGATAATGTATGTACGTATATCCTGGTGGTATTATTATTTTGACAGCAACTGTACCTCTAATTTATAAGCCGAGGTCATTTCCTTTATGGGATCGGTATTATATGGCCGTCAGGTTGTTTCACGAACTACTAGTGATCATTTTTAGATGCTAAAGTGAATCTTCAATATCACTACATGTATTACGTATAATGTTGCTCGCCAAAAAATAATGTCTTCGGCTACGTCATATGTTTACTTGAATGTGGCCTTAGTAATTTTGTGAATTATCCTAAAGCTATGATTAAAATGGAATATTCTCCTGGCTCTAAGCTAGTTTTCTTCTATATAATGTGTGTCACTGGCTTCAGATGGACGGCGATGGAAACAGCTTATAGACTGCCTATTTTTAGTTTAGAGACAGCTCGTATTCTTTGGGCGGCAAACAGGATGTTGTTATAATTTTTTGAAATATAAGATTATCTTTATCTGAGTCAAACAACCGATTAACTGAGACCAACCTCAGTTGGTCCTCAGTGATAGGCCGTAATCTTATACAAAGTTTTGAAACTCTCTTCCAAGTGATTAAAAAAGAGTCACGTTTTCATATACATATTATAAATATTACGAATTTATCTTACTTGCTACATTTATTGTCTAAAGGTTTCATGGCAGGAGCCTTCTTACAACATTGGCTTGAATAAATGAACAAATATCTATTCCGTTAAATAATATATCTGCAGGTCACTGATCATTTAATCATACGGGTGCTATGTTTGTGGGAAACATTTGATGTGGTTCTACCTACGGAGCTTGTATGTTTAATCTAATTAAGGTTAACCAACCACTCACCACACCAACAAAATTCGACGCACCATTAAGAAACATGTTACCAATTCGATTACCAAGTTTACACTTAAGAAATATGCCTACTATACTAAGAAAATATGCATGAATTTTTTCTCTTTCAAACAGCCCAAATAACAATATACACAATGTAATATTACATATATGTATCTATGTATATAATTAAGGATGGTGTGTTATTGAACGCATTTTAAAATGCCATGATTACATTACCTTTCTTCTTCATTCATATGTATTATTGCACTTGAGTGTGTTTTAAAACAAACATTCCTAATAAAACACTTTCCAACACTGTTTGGCACTTGGCTGCTGTGCTGCTGCTGGCACACAAACCAAGTATTATTTTGTACTATTGTTGTTTTGTTATTGTAAATTTTAGTTCATTTCTCACTTTAGAAAAACACATATTTCCGCTACATCCAACAACCACTCACATACATAGCGAAAATAGTTAAATTAATTAACATTTCGTATAGTTTTTTCCGATTACTTCAACTAAAAGAAAAATGCACGCCGCGAGAAATTTTGTTTGACTAGAGAAATAAACTAATGGTTGTAAAAAATGGTAACTGAGTTCTTAACAATACACAGTTGTAATTTTCAGTGAGAGTATTTCAGTGAAGCGCTGGAATTTAATTGCAGGCGTAAGACGCGTTTACGGCAACACGTTTTTGTACGATGTGTCGTTCAATTTGTATGAAGGCAGCAACAAGTTTTTGTGTCAAAATTTTATTAACATGTGTCAATTTTATTAACAAAATGTTATTTCAAGTTGAAAAATGAAACGCTTTTTTACTGAAGTTGAATTGCATTTTTGAAGTATGTGTATGTCGAAATGTCACTTTTATATGAATGTGTGTTTATAAAGGGTCCGCCATCTAACGTTTTTCTTTCAACTAGTGCTTATTTCGTGAATGGTAACACTTAGCTCATGTCTGATTTGACAGATAATTAGTTTTATCCTTCCGCTGAACGAATATGGTTCTGTATACGCTTGAACTTTGAAAAATACGCTTGAATGCGATCGACTTACAGAAGATGCCGATTTTGCCAAAACAAATCATCTTTTCAAATGAAGCTCATTTCGATCTTGGCGGGTATGTAAACAAGCAAAATTGTCGCATTTGGGGCACAGAAAAACCGCACGCATACATTGAAAAGCCGATACACCCAAAACGAGTCACTGTTTGGTGCGGATTTTGGGTCCAGAGGCATAATTGGGCCATGAGCAAGGAGTGGCCGTTACAGTCAATGGCGATCGTTATCGGGCCATGTTGAAAGAATTTTTGTTTACAAAAATTGAAGAGGAGGATATTGGCATCATTTGGTTTTAACAGGACGGCGCTACGTGCCACACAGCCGAAGCTACACTCGATGTTTTGCGCGATGTTTTCAAAAAAAAGTTATTTGGCGGACCCTTTATAAGCATTTTTTTCCTTTTTGCTTTTCTCGAATACAAACACGAGTTTAAATTCCAATCAATAAACAATTAAACGGAATAATGCCGACTTAGAAAATAGTTAATTTAAATTGCAGAAAGGCAATATTGTTGAAGATCATTGTGCTTATGTTATACACAAATTATTTATTTTGTGTTAATACGATGGCAATGCTTTTGAGGCATTAGAAGCCAGGATAATACAATGTTTCAAATAACAGAATAATTTCCTACTGTTGTACGAATATAAATAAATAAAATGATGTTTTGATGAACCGAAAAATATGTTTTATTATTATTTTTAAGGATTTACATTATATTTTGACATATATAAATTATACTTCCATCCATAAACGGAATTTCTTCTTCCAACTCCTATGGCTGGCAAGAACTCACTATGTTTTTTATAACCATTTAGAAACGAGGCACTGCCCAATTCCATTGTCCTACTGCTTCGGTAGCGTTAGCCGTCCACAAAGTTTTTCCAGGCTTTTCGTCACGAGTGTTCTAAACATACAAACGTAAATGTGCATACCTAATTACAAGACAAATTCCACATTTTTACATATATGTAGTTACATGTCCTTCCAGTGCGTCACACCTACGACACAAACACTCACATTAGACGTGTTTTCGTTACACCACAGGTGCTTAACAGAGAACGAAGCCAGCCAGGTTTTAGCCGATAACCCGCCGAAGGCGATTTTTTTTATTGAGCCACGCCGCCGCCGATATGTCGGCTAAAATTGGCTTGAAATCGCCGCCGTTCTCATCGGCTCATACCGGCTTAAAATCGCCGCCGTTGTAATTTTTTAATTGCGCCTTTCATTTATATACGACCAAACTCGTACATGTTTGTGCATGTTTTGTATGCATCATTGTGATATTTTTTATACATTGTGATATTTATGTATACAAATAATATACATACATACAAAGTTAAAACCTTACTAAATTAGCTACAACTTTTTAAATAATGCATCGATTTTCTTCGAAATGGTCTCATTTTATTTATGACCGATCAGAATTTACGATAAAATCCTAAAAGGGTAATATTATTAAAATTTTCTTCAAAAATAGGATTTTTCACAATATTTTGTAGGATATCGTCGAAAAGGCCGAACGAATTGAAAATGGAACGGAAGAAGTTCAAGGCTACTTAGTTTTGAATTCTTTAACAGTTTCCTGAACCAATTCGGATCATTTTTTCAATATCACGATTTAGCGCGAGAATTCTAAGAAGTAATCCTTTAGGCTAAGAAAGAAAAGAGGTTGAACCACATATTATGGCATAATTAGAGAACCATTTCTCCTAATTGGTTCCGGAAAAAAATCAAATTAAGTATTCAACTTCCTACAATATCTTACAAAATATTGCGAAAAAATCATATTTTTTTTGAAAATTTTAATAATTTTCAAATAAAGGCCTCATAAAAACGGACTACTGTTATTTTTTTATGATTTTATAGTAAAGTCTGATCGGTAATGAATAAAATGAGACCATTCCGAAGAAAATCGATGTATAATATAAAATGTTGTAGCGAGGAAAACAATTCCATTTTCTTGAAATTCGAAAATTTGCTCTAATTTCTACAAAATAGATTTTAGCAAACAAAACATTTTTTCCCCTTATTAGTAACAAAAAATAAACCAAAATTTTACACTTAGCAAAATCCCAAAATCGTGTCGACCGGAAATGAAAATAATCGGTATTTAATATCAAAAATTTACAAATATAAATTTAATATTGTATTGCATTACAATATGTGTATATCAGCATTAAGCTTTGTGTTCAAAATGTGTTCAAGTTTTTCTATAACAAAAAATAAATATTTTTAAAAAGAAGAAAAAAAATAGAAAACTAATTTAACTTTGTGTTTACTTTTTTCGATCAATGAACTAGTAAAAGTATTAGGCAAATTTAAGAGAGAATTTACAAAATGTCTTTTCCTTTGCCAGTTTTTACTCGACGAGTGAAAGTAGTAACATTCAAAATATTTTGGAAGGCATATAAAATAAACTTCAAATAGAAGAAGTCTTTCAGATCTTTCTAGATTTGTCAGATATACGTTTGTACAGCAAACATGTTTAATTTCAGACAATTTTTAATTACATCTCTTTTGCTCGATTTAATTTTTAAGGGAAAAATCTATTTTTACACTGTGCTCATACTTCCAACTAAGTTGTACAATAAATATGTATCTGTTATGTTGCACAATAAATCGTAAGCCGAAAAGCCGCCGCCGCCGACCCATTTTTGACAAGCCGCCGCCGCCGACAATTTTGCCTCGGCTTCGTTCTCTGGTGCTTAATTTGTATGGGGAGCTAAGCACTCATACTCGATTAAGCATCCTTAATCGAGTATGAGTTGCCAGATTGGGTATCCTATATTTCACAGTATGGCATCTCATTTTTGGAGAGAATGTTGTCAATTATTGTGAATTAACGGGAAGAAGAAGAACAGAAATGGAAAATTTTTTCAATATTTGCAAAAAAGTGTAAACAATTGAACATAGAAAAATAAATTTATGTTTTATAAATACATTTCACGAATTTTTGTCTGTTTCGCACCTCGTGACATCATTGTTACCAGATAGTGGAAATCCGCCACCTACCGCTTATGCGCCAGTTAGTGGAAGTCAGTTGTTTTCGTTGCAAAGTGCTAAACTAAAATTGCTAGCTTGTAACGAAAACATGCCTATTGTTACCTTCCCAGCGGCGTAAATACGGAGGCCTACTTGGAAGAGGCCTTCAAGAAGACCTGGCCTGTCCTTATAAAAAAGTCAATACCCATACTTGCTGGCCTTCCTTGATAACGCCTTCTGTAATCCCTATTTTCGCCTTACAAAGAATTGTGTATTCATTCTCGCCCGCCTTGCGCGTTAAGACCTTGCACAAGGCTTTCATATGGAAGCGAATACAGTTTGGTTGGCTCAACCGAATTATTTGCCAACCGAATTTGGTAGTTCTGCCTACTATCATGCGATTCCATCAGGACAACCAATTTTTGCCTGTGGTATACTTCTGCTTCCATGTTGACAACAATCATATTTGGTTGCGCCAACTACGAAAATGGTGGCTTAAATTATCTGTTGTAGTTGCCACAACCAACTGTTTTCAAAAATTGGTTGTTCTGACAATTTGTCAGTCATATACTACCGACAATTAATTAAAAACAGTTTTCATTAATTTTTATTTTACTTATTGGGATAACCAATAAACGATTATTTACTAATATTTTTCTGTTGTAGTAACCAATTATTCGTTGCAATAATAATCTTTGGTCTACACCCAGGAAAATAATTGGTTGGAATTCGATTGTGACAATAAAAAAATAGTACTAGCAACAAAAAGTATATTGCCTACACCGTCTGTCGGTTGTATTTATATATAATTAGTTGGAGCAACAATAATAAAATGGATACGATCAAATGAAAATGATTGCAACTATATCTATGGTTGTATCAATCGAATTAAGATAGTTTGTTTCATTGACACTCGGTTAGTTGTGGTAACCAATTTAAAATTTTCATTATAGTACCATATAGTCGATTTTTGGTTGTGACAACCAATGTTTTATTCTTGACATCAGAAATTGTATCAATAGACCAAAGATTATTATTGCAACGAATAATTGGTTACTACAACAGAAAAAATATTAATAAATAATCGTTTATTGGTTATCCCAATCATTTCCCAAATTTAGAATAATTAAATATATTTTGGGAAATACAACCGAAAGTTTGGTTGCTGTTCTTTTGCTGATACATGACAAACAAAAAATAAAATTACTCGACATAAAAAAATCTTCAGCATTTTGTTCAAGAACGGTATAGGTAATCAAAAATAATTTCGTGTGGGTAATAATGTGTGGAATGCCGAATATGGTGTGCAAAATGTTTTACATAAATAAAAAATAAAATCAACAATCATGAAATTGAAAGCACAGGGTTAAGCGATATTTGCATAAAAGTTTTCTGTTTTTTTTTTTCGAGTACTAAAATGTGTGTCAAATATATCCACATATCAAAATAGTGATGAATAATGATGAAATAATTTAAGCCACCATTTTCGTAGTTGGCGCAACCAAATATGATTGTTGTCAACATGGAAGCAGAAGTATACCACAACCAAAATATTGGTTGTCCTGATGGAATCGCATGATAGTAGACAGAACTACCAAAATTCGGTTGGCAAATAATTCGGTTGAGGGAACCAAACTGTATTCTGTGTGTATTGATACAATTTCTGTTGTCAAGAATAAAACATTGGTTGTCACAACCAAAAATCGATCATATGGTACTATAATAAAAATCTAAAATTGGTTACCACAACTAACCGAGTGTCAATGAAAAAAACAATCTTAATTCGATTGATACAACCATCGATTTAGTTGCAAGCATTTTCATTTGATCGTATCCATGTTATTATTGTTGTTTCAACTTATTATATATAAATACAACCGACAGACGGTGTAGGCAATATACTTTTTGTTGCTAGTACTATTTTGTTATTGTTACAATCGAATTCCAATCAATTATTTTCTTGGGTGTAAGGTCTTTGCAAATAATAAAAACTAATTGTTGGGCGTTCTTCAAACCTTCATTAAATTTGTATGAATAAGGGCCTTAGTCCTTAGAAGAATTTTGTTGAAGTCAGTTATGTTTTTTGTGGTTCGCGTGATAAGTGAGTTTTTATAAACAAGTAAATAAACCAAATGTTACATATCGTCATCAGAAACGAGAAAGGGCGTATCATCATATTTGAAAATTTTATAGGAGAAGCAAAAACAAAGTAAAGGGAAAAATGTTTTCGTTAGAAAAACGGGGGTTTTAGTATAATACCTAAACATAATAATACATATATAAATTCCTACAAACATGACTTATAACATTTGTGAAGATTGCGTGACATAGGAAATTCTATCTATAAAAAAAGAAATAATTTCTTGTTAGGCCCTTTTGAATTTTGTTAATAAATTCGCCATTTTTGATAGTGGGCCGCTAAAAATTTGTCAGGATGTTTATTTTGATGCAGTGAACCGAAATCCATCAAAAACAGAATGTCAATTTTTCTTGTTGTTACGCCCTTTTTCGTTTCTGATGAAGGTATACATATCTAATTTCAGATTTGGAAAACCGAGTAAAACCTTTGAGTAACGATTTATAAACTCAAAAATAAGTTGTTGTGGAAGAATTCCCACAGATCATTTAGAACATTCAGTTAAAAGTAAAATTGATGACAACAAAGAACAGGAGGAAATTTATTTTATTATATTTATTTTATTTTCTAACTACACGACAAAAAATGTATATTTCATTAATAAAGATTTGGATTTGGTAATTAAGGTCTTTTTAATTAAAATCTTCCATAAGGCCTTCTAATTCGGGGCTTATGTAAGACCTGCCGTATTACACTTTCCATAAGACCTTGTAAAGGGTGTCCCAAGAAGAGCGCAATTTTTAAATCTCGCAACATTCGAAGTGTCATTGTTTGACATTTGAATAATTGTTATTGTTTGTTAGTAGAAGGTACGAGGTTAGTAAAAATGGAGCGCTACACGAATGAACAACGCATTCTCATTGTGAAATTGTTTTACCAAAATGGTGAAAGTTTTGCGGCTACAGTTCGCAAATTGCGATCAATTTGGGGTCACAATAATGCTCCAAAATAGTCAACTGTAAAGAGATTAATGGATAAATTTGCCGAAACTGGGTCTGTTAGTGATGTAAAGACAACAACGCGCCATCGACCAGGTCGATCGATCGACTGTGTCATATCATATTTGAAAATTTTATAGGAGAAGCAAAAAACAAAGTAAAGGGAAAAATGTTTTCGTTAGAAAAACGGGGGTTTTAGTATAATACCTAAACATAATAATACATATATAAATTCCTACAAACATGACTTATAACATCTTTGTGAAGATTGCGTGACATAGGAAATTCTAACTATAAAAAAAGAAATAATTTCTTGTTAGGCCCTTTTGAATTTTGTTAATAAATTCGCCATTTTTGATAGTGGGCCGCTAAAAATTTGTCAGGATGTTTATTTTGATGCAGTGAACCGAAATCCATCAAAAACAGAATGTCAATTTTTCTTGTTGTTACGCCCTTTTTCGTTTCTGATGAAGGTATACATATCTAATTTCAGATTTGGAAAACCGAGTAAAACCTTTGAGTAACGATTTATAAACTCAAAAATAAGTTGTTGTGGAAGAATTCCCACAGATCATTTAGAACATTCAGTTAAAAGTAAAATTGATGACAACAAAGAACAGGAGGAAATTTATTTTATTATATTTATTTTATTATATTTATTTTATTTTCTAACTACACGACAAAAAATGTATATTTCATTAATAAAGATTTGGATTTGGTAATTAAGGTCTTTTTAATTAAAATCTTCCATAAGGCCTTCTAATTCGGGGCTTATTTAAGACCTGCCGTATTACACTTTCCATAAGACCTTGTAAAGGGTGTCCCAAGAAGAGCGCAATTTTTAAATCTCGCAACATTCGAAGTGTCATTGTTTGACATTTGAATAATTGTTATTGTTTGTTAGTAGAAGGTACGAGGTTAGTAAAAATGGAGCGCTACACGAATGAACAACGCATTCTCATTGTGAAATTGTTTTACCAAAATGGTGAAAGTTTTGCGGCTACAGTTCGCAAATTGCGATCAATTTGGGGTCACAATAATGCTCCAAAATAGTCAACTGTAAAGAGATTAATGGATAAATTTGCCGAAACTGGGTCTGTTAGTGATGTAAAGACAACAACGCGCCATCGACCAGGTCGATCGATCGACTGTGTGGTGTGGTTTTTGGGCTGGAGGAATCATTGGACCTTTTTTTATGAAAATGAGGCAGGTCACGCGCAAACTGTCAATGGTGTTCGGTATCGTGAAATGATAACCAGTTTTTTCTTGCCTAGAATTGAAGAAATGAATGTGGACGGCATGTGGTTCCAACAAGACGGCGCCACATGTCATACAGCGAGAGAAACAATTCAATTGCTGCATCAGTCATTTCCCGGCCGTGTTATTTCGCGTTTTGGAGATCAGAATTGGCCGCCTAGATCGTGCGATTTAACACCATTAGATTTTTTTCTTTGGGGTTTTTTGAAGTCGATGGTTTACGCGAATAAGCCGACGACGACTCAATCCTTAAAAGACGAAATTGGACGCTGCATTAATGAAATACCGCAGCATTCATGCAAAACGGTCATTGAAAATTTCATTAAAAGATCGCGTGCATGCCAGCAAAGCCGCGGCGGCCATCTGCACGATATATTGTTCCATACATAACCTCATTCTGTCTACTTTACGATATAATAAAGTTTCACGATTTTTTCTTAAATATCTGTGTTTTATTTAAAATAAAAAAATTGCGCTCTTCTTGGGACACCCTTTATAATAGGTCTTCTATAAAGTATTCTGGAATTGTCCTTCTAAAGGGTTTTTCAACAGGGACTCTACAAGAGTAGACCGACAGGGACAGCAAACGACGCCATATTTTTTGCCGCTCTTTTGATATTTCTCTTCAGTAAGGTTTGCCATTTCATGATGGAAAGATATACGAGTCAACAACGAGTCGAAATTATTAAAATTTACTACGCGAAAAATCATCTTCAGCGATGAGGCTCATTTCTGGCTGCTTGGCTTCGTCAATAAACAAAATATGCGTTATTGGTCAGACAGCAATCCACACGTACTCCAGGAGTCATCATAGCATCCCGAAAAAATTACGGTTTGGTGCGGTTTATAGGCCGGCTGCGTCATTGGGCCGTACTTCTTCCGTGTTGATCAAGACCGGCACGTTACTGTGAATGGGAATCGCTACCGTTCAATGATAACCGAATATTTTTGGCCCCAATTGGATGATATGGACTTGGAGGACATGTGGTTCCAACAGGACGGCGCCACAAGCCACACAGCGAATGCCACAATCAATTTATTGGAAACCAAGTTTGGAGAAAGTGTTATCTCACGAAATGGTCCAGTCGATTGGCCGCCTCGGTCGTGCGATTTGACGCCGTTAGACTATTTCCTGTGGGGCTACGTCAAGTCTGTGGTCTATGCCAACAAGCCAGCGACGATTGATGAACTTCGTACGAATATCGAACGTGAAATTGCAGCAGTATCGGCCGATTAATGCTTGAAAACCGTCGAAAATTGGGTTCAGCGTCTGGACTTCTGCAAGCGTACCCGTGGTGGCCATGCAAAAGAAGTCGAGTTCCATACATAATGACATCGAACGTACTTTCACAGGAATAAAGAATTTCATTGATATCCAAAACCGTTTTTGTTTTATTTAAAAAAACTTTTGAAATTTTTGAAACTTTAAAAATTGCTCAAGATATCTCAATTCCAAAATTTGTCTTATATGGGCGGGGCCACGCCCGTTAGTCCGATCCCGCCCATGTTTGGACCAGTCACGTAGACTGCCACCAGATATGTATACACAAAATTGCAGCACTCTCGCTAAAAAATTGCTCAAGATATCTCAATTCCAAAATTAGCCTTATATGGGCGGGGCCACGCCCATTTGTCCGATCCCGCCCATTTTTGGACCAGTCACGTAGACTGCCACCAGATATATATACACAAAATTGCAACACTCTCGCTAAAAAATTGCTCAAGATATCTCGATTCCAAAATTTGCCTTATATGGGCGGGGCCACGCCCATTTTTGGACCAATCACGTAGAATGCCACCAGATACATATACACAAAATTACAGCACTCTCGCTAATGAATTGTGCAAGATATCTCAATTTTAAAATTTTGCTTATATGGGCGGGGCCACACCCATTGGACCGATCCCGCCCATTTTTGAAAATTTCAGCGCTCTCTTTTACAAATTGTGTGAGATATCTCGATTTCAATACTTGGCTTATATAGGCGGGCCACGCCCATTGCTCCGATCGCGCCCTTTTTTAGACCAAATACGAGGACTGCTGCCAGATACATGTAAACAAAATTAAACGCTCTTGCTAAAAAATTGTGCAAGATATCTCAATTTAAAATGTTGTCTTACATGGGCGGGGCCTCGCCCATTGGTCCGATTCCGCCCACTTTTGGTCCAGTCCCGTAGACTGTCACCAGATACATATGCACAAAATTGCAGTACTCTCGCTAACAAATTGTGGAAGATATCTCCATTTCAAAATTCGGACGAGGCCACGCCCATTGGTCCGATCCCGCCCACTTTTGGACCAATCACGTAGACTACCACCAGATACATATGCACCAAATTACAGCACTCTCGCAAACAAATTGTGTAAGATATCGCAATTTAAAAATGTGTCTTATGAGGGCGTGGCCACGCCCATTGGTCCGATCCCGCCCTTTTTTGGACCAATCCCGTAGACTGCCACCAGATACATATGTACAAAATTACAGCACTCTCGCTAACAAATTGTGCAAGATATCTCAATTTTAAAATTTGTCTTATGTGGGTGGGGCCACGCCCACTTGATATATCGAAAAATGCAAGTACCCTATTTTCACCACGCCCCACATATGTACATTCTGTGAAAATTTCAAGAAGATCGGTCCAGCCGTTTAGACGTCTATTCGGTACAAATAAACCAACAAACAAACACACATTCTTCTTTATAGGGTAATTCCAAAGAAAATCGACCCAAAAATGACGATTTGAAAATTTTACATTTTTGATTTTGCTGAAATTTTGCATGCGCATACTGCAAGATGATACGAAATAATGACAGTTTACCGTGTGTCAAAATTTGTAGCGGTTTAGATTTTATAGGGTGACAAAGTAGGACATCTACATTGTTTTGTAAAAAATTAACCTATGTTCAAGTCGCCATAACTTTTGAACGGAATGTCAGATTTAATTGAAATAAGTTCCATCTTAAAGATATTAACGATATTTCTAAGTATTACACACATAAGGATAACTATATGTGTATTAAGGATATCAAAAGGACGAAAATGTCCTTAATCCTTAATTATCCTGAAAAATGTATCTTCAATTTTTTTAATTTTATTTCTGAATATTACCCCCTTATTGCTCCATAAAATATAAAATTTTCAGAATGGGTGCTCAATGGGTTCAAAAGATATGACTTACTTAATGTCCGTCTGTCTGTCCGTTTGTCTGGTTTATGTCAGTGATATCTCTGAAAAGGAGTGACCGAATGACTTATAAATTAGTATGTGGTAATATTTTCCTCAAACCTACTTAATGTTTTGAAGTGGCCCATTTCGGACCCCTCCTTGTGGTACCTCCCTCACAAACGGTTAAAATTTTGTGACATGTTAAAACTGTTATAACTTCTGTACTACTCATGGGAATCCAATGAAATTTCATACATAGTAATTATTTCACCGTATTTATAAGTTGAACAAAAATGGGCGAAAATTTCACGCCCCTTTTGGTACCTCCCACACAAAGGGACCAATTTTTACAATAAGTTCACAGCTTATAACATTAATACCAGTGCATAAAAATACTTGAAATTTTGTGCAGTGTAATATTTTTATAGTACCTACAGGCCAGCACAAAGCGGGCGTTATTGCCCCGCCCCTTCTAGTACCTCTCACACAAATTCTAACAATTTTTTGAAATGTTAGAGCTTTTTATTTATATGTTTACTTTAATGAGTTTATAATTTTTCAACATTTCACAAAATTGTTAGAATTTGTGTGAGAGGTACTAGAAGGGGCGGGGCAATAACGCCCGCTTTGTGCTGGCCTGTAGGTACTATAAAAATATTACACTGCACAAAATTTCAAGTATTTTTATGCACTGGTATTAATGTTATAAGCTGTGAACTTATTGTAAAAATTGGTCCCTTTGTGTGGGAGGTACCAAAAGGGGCGTGAAATTTTCGCCCATTTTTGTTCAACTTATAAATACGGTGAAATAATTACTATGTATGAAATTTCATTGGATTCCCATGAGTAGTACAGAAGTTATAACAGTTTTAACATGTCACAAAATTTTAACCGTTTGTGAGGGAGGTACCACAAGGAGGGGTCCGAAATGGGCCACTTCAAAACATTAAGTAGGTTTGAGGAAAATATTACCACATACTAATTTATAAGTCATTCGGTCACTCCTTTTCAGAGATATCACTGACATAAACCAGACAAACGGACAGACAGACGGACATTAAGTAAGTCATATCTTTTGAACCCATTGAGCACCCATTCTGAAAATTTTATGGAGCAATAAGGGGGTAATATTCAGAAATAAAATTAAAAAAATTGAAGATACATTTTTCAGGATAATTAAGGATTAAGGACATTTTCGTCCTTTTGATATCCTTAATACACATATAGTTATCCTTATGTGTGTAATACTTAGAAATATCGTTAATATCTTTAAGATGGAACTTATTTCAATTAAATCTGACATTCCGTTCAAAAGTTATGGCGACTTGAACATAGCTTAATTTTTTACAAAACAATGTAGATGTCCTACTTTGTCACCCTATAAAATCTAAACCGCTACAAATTTTGACACACGGTAAACTGTCATTATTTCGTATCATCTTGCAGTATGCGCATGCAAAATTTCAGCAATATCGAAATTCATAAATTTTCAGAGTGGGTCGATTTCCTTTGGAATTACCCTATACATATATAGATAGATAGATTAAAAAATGTTAAATCAGCTGGTCGCTACACAATACCTTAGTATTTGTACCCTGTTTTATAGTCATTGACCTTCAGTAACCAGTAATCGAGTACTTTATTCAGCATCTCTACCTTACAACGTTTGTCAACACACTTTACACATTCTCTCTTTCGATCTGTTCTCGCACAAAGTCGGTCGGTCGCAAGTTTGTTTTTTTTATTAACAATAATAAAAAGCGCGTGGATATTAATTGAACGGACGACGAAAACAGCAACATACCCACACACACGCTCCACGCTCGCTGCCTCTTATTGGCAAGATAAAAGATTAATAAACTAATAAAAGGAAAGGTGACCTCTCCGGCGCGCAATAGAATTTCTTCTCAATTTATTTTATACATCACTCGAAGAAAAATGTTGGCCAAAAATGCTGAAACAATGAAGGCGCTGGCGCTGAAACTGTTTGAAATCAATGCTTTTAAATTCGGCGATTTTAAGATGAAAGTCGGCATCAATTCACCTGTGTACTTTGATTTACGTGTTATTGTCAGCTATCCAGAAGTTATGGTAAGTTGTTGTTGCTTGCGACGCACATGTTTTGTAAATACATATGTATGTATGCATACATATACATAACACAAGTCAATGTGTTCTTGTTGCTTTTGGTATCAATTTGAATGACATTTTCCCACCTCAAACTCTTTCAGCAAACAGTTTCCAATCTCATCCAAGACTACATTAAGGAGAACAATTTAACGGCTAAACATGTCTGTGGTGTTCCCTACACCGCTCTTCCTTTGGCCACCATTGTCTCTGTGCAGCAGAATATTCCCATGTTGGTGCGTCGCAAGGAGGCCAAAGCCTATGGTACCAAGAAGCTGATTGAAGGTATTTACAGTGCCGGTGACACGTGTCTCATCGTTGAGGATGTCGTCACATCCGGTTCAAGTATTTTGGATACTGTCAAAGATTTGCAACGTGAGGGTATTGTAATAACCGATGCTGTAGTCGTGGTTGACCGTGAACAAGGTGGTGTAGCTAATATTAGCAAGCATGCGGTACGCATGCATTCCTTGTTCACCCTCTCGTTCCTGATGAATACATTGCTGGAAGCTGGGAAGATAGAACGAGACACCGTTGAATCGGTGGCCAAATATATTGCTAATGTTCAGATCGATAGTGATGGCAATTTCTTGGGCAATAAGAAGGAAATTGGTAAGTATGCTATCAGGAGCATTTATGATAACAAAATTTTTCAATTAAACTTTCCATGTCCCATCTGTATGCGCATAGATATCGTTATCTGAATTCAAAAAAGACGAAACATAAAAAACTCAATGGAGTTTATTGCCACTGTTCTGTATTCCGATAGTGGATTGAATTCAAATTTCTGGTTCATAAACATGCCTATAATTTCTGTTTGAGGAGTTTTGAAGACTCTCTGTAAATGCAGATTGGCATCATTTTTCCTTTCGAAGCTTATCTGTTACAAGCAGAAGCATGTGGTTTCAAAGAAACTCATTCAGATACTTTTTAATGGCGATTTAATGATTTTAGATGTTTTAATTAATACAATGAACATTGTTGTTATGTTGCTTTGAATCGGAAATTTCCGATCGGAATCGAGTTTCTAAATTTGTTACATTGGACGCAAATATGTGTCGAATGTATCAAATATGTTCGAATGGGGAAAAAAGGCCAATCTGCGTTTACCGAGAATCTTCAAAAGTCCTCAAACAAAAAATAATGGAAAATTGTATGTATATGAAATTCGGATTCAATCCGCTCTCGGAGTACAGAAAAGGTTGACAGGTTCCGATTTATATATAGCGCCCATATGTATTTTCCTTCAATTTGCTTCTAATGGCAATAAAGGCGTATTCTACAACAGATAGAGGTAAAAATTGGCAGAGACAAATATCTTCACCATTTAATAAACCTAGTAGCCCCCATATACGAATATATGTATGTCCCTTCCGCTATGACATTTAAGTGCCATAGAAATTGTATTTTACATCAGATCAAAGTAAAAATTGGCTGTGGGAAGTCTTTTCAGTCATTAATAAAGACCACTAAATTTAGTTGAAATCGGTTCAGATTAAGATAAAGCTCCCATAAATGTATATTTTCTATCCAATTTAGCTTTTTAGCGCTATAGATAGCTATTTTTCACATCTAATCATGCTGAAAGTTTGTCAGAGTTTCTTCATCCTAAGACCCACACTGCCGGTTCAGGTTTAGATATAGCATCGTTATACATTTTGTGTCCTGATTTTGAATCTAAGCATTTAAAATAAATGTTTGAGATTAGGTAAAGAACATTGATAAATCTCCGACTTTAGCCCTTCTTTACTGGTTTTTCTGTTGCCTATTGTAATAATAGACTTTTTTGCTCACTCACTCTTTTAATAGTCCTAACATTGATGTCTCCGAAGCTCAACTGATTTGGCAATTGAGCAGTCTACACAAAAGAGTACGGTAATGGCAAAGAGTTGTTCGTAAATTTTTATGGTCCTTGAAAATTGAATTCTAATAAAATAAACTCATGGGTGTACTTGCTACTCTCTACAATTAATAACACTCTGCGACAGCTAAAATTTTCCAATAGTTTTAACGACAGTTACTAAACTTCAGCTTCCACGTGGAAATGCCAGTATAAAATTTTGTAGGAATTGTAATTCCTAATTTTTATAAATTTGTAATTTGTAATATCGGGCTAGTCGTTCTCGAGTTATGTCAAACAAAAGACCCCCAAACGTGACAAATTCCCAAATATGATACTTTCTGAATTCAAATCGATATATCTCGATTCCTAAACGTGACCCAGCGAAACGCCAGGACGGGTGTAACCTTTTGGGAGATTTCTAATCGCAATCTCCAATTTCAATTGATGATTGTCTTTCGAACCATTTAATAACAAGTTTTGGGGGATTCATGGTTCAGTTTTATTTGTATAATTGAAAATAATTGACATATTCTCACATACTAAAGAAAACACTACATGTTTCTAATAATTTCCGTGCATTTTTTGTTATGTATGTTTTGTTATATTTCCATTTCATTTGTATCCCCTTGCGAAAATGAAATAAACCGATTCAATTTATTAATTTATTTCCAATTATATGTATTCCTTTTTTCCAGTTAATGATTTCGTCCGTTCGAAGTTAACATTTGAAAGTCGTGCCAATTTGGCTAAATGTGATTTAGCAAAAAATCTATTCAATTTAATGGCCACCAAAAAGACCAATCTCTGTTTGGCTGCCGACTCCACCAAGTGCAATGAAGTCTTAGAGGCTGCCGATAAATGTGGTCCCTACATTTGTTTGTTGAAGACTCACGTTGATATCTTGGAAGATTTCAACGATCAATTCATCAACGATCTACAAGCCTTGGCTAAACGACATAACTTCCTGCTTATGGAGGATCGCAAGTTTGCCGACATTGGAAATACCGTTTCTCTACAATATGCCAAGGGTGTTTACAAAATCTCCTCCTGGGCGGATTTGGTCACAGCTCACACTTTATCTGGCCGCAGTATTATACAAGGACTCAAAGCCGGCCTTAGCGATGGCTGCTCATCGAAAACACGCGGTGTTTTCTTATTGGGTGAGATGTCGGCCACTGGTAATTTGATTGATGACAAGTATAAAGAAGCTTCAGCAAAAATTGCCACCGAAGGAGCTGATGTCGATTTTGTAGCCGGTATGGTGTGCCAATCTTCCGATTGTTTTGCTTTTCCCGGAATAATTCAACTAACGCCAGGTGTTAAAATCGACGAGACAACCGATGCTTTGGGACAACAGTACAATACACCAGAGTATGTGGTCAAAGAGAAGGGCGCCGACATAGCTGTTGTGGGTCGTGGCATTTTACAAGCAAAAGGCATGGAAAAAGCTGCCGTACTCTATCGTGATCGCTTATGGGCGGCATATAGCGACCGTGTGGCCAAGTAATGAAATGCAAAGCAGGCAGCTTCCATTATATACACATACACCTACATACATACATACGTAAGAAAAAAAATAAGCATTTATACAATTGTGAATTTAAAACAAGTACCTTACGCTCAAATGTTTGTTTATTTTCTTTATATTATTTGTAAAATTAAGCTCAAGACATACATACAACATACACAAAAGTACACATATATACATTCGACGCATATATATGACGCATTTAGTGCATGTTAGGATTTATAACGAATACAAAAAATTATAAAATTAAGTAAAAGAACGTGTATACCTTATTGTCATTAATAAACGAAATTATAAGAATAAATATAACGAAAAATCTTCAGTTATCATACATATCAAACAAGTTATCATACATTGTTTTTACTTTTTTAAGTGGCGCACTGCGGGGAATGGGGAATAGATAATTTCTTACAGACAAATAGTGTAGCACATTGATAAAGTGTTCTTAGAAATTAGTTTGGAGACATTTGAGTCGTGTCCGTCCATCTGTCTGGCTTGTATATCTATATATATGAGTCTCACTGCTTACAGACAAATAATGTAACGCATTGATTGAGTAATGTCTGTCTGGTAAAACGATGTCTGTCTGGTAAAACGATTAAAACAATAAGAGTTGTGGATATTTTTCCACATTTTTCAAATTGCTCGTTTTCTCCAAACATTTTTAAAAATCCTAATATGTTTATGACAACCCTATTTTTTGTGTGATTGTCGAAAATTAAAACTGCAATAAAATCTCTGTGGACTATTAAGATAACAACAATTAATTAAGTGGATAATGTTACGTACCTACTAATTTCGTTTTCCCGTTTGCTAATCTAATCTGTTATGTGTAATATAACAATAACAAGTACTAGCTGTTTTGCATGGGGACATTTTTGCATATCATAAATTTTAAAATAAGATAGAAACATATTTTTTATTTCCTCGTCTTGTTAACGATTATACTTGCATATATTTTTAATGTATTGTCATAGCTGATATATTTCGCATTATTAATCATTTAGCGTTATACACGGTTTTCCGACAAGAGGTGTTATTTTGAATTACCCGGTATTTCGGTAGCTGTCACTTTTGAAGTTTTTATTCTTTGACATTTGACAAGTAGAAACTACGCCATTACTAAAAATGGAACGATACGCGATTCAACAACGCATTGAAATTATTAAAATTCCGGAATCCGGAAAATCCGGAATTATATCGAAAAATCATCTTGACTGATGAGGCCCATTTCCTCCTCGGTGGCTGTTGAGAAGTTTGGTGCGGTTTATGGTCCGGCGGGGTCATTGGACCTTACTTTTTGGAAAATGTGGTTGAATCAACAGTTACGGTGAATGGATGGCGCTATCGAGAGATGATTAATGATTTTTTATGGTCGGAGTTGGATGGTATTGATCTGGACAATGTTTACTTTCAACAAGACGGCGCTACGTGCCACACAAGCAACGAAACCATTGCTCTGTTACGGGAAAAGTTTCCGGACCGTTTTATCTCTCGAAGAGGTGATTACAATTGGCCACCGAAATCTTGTGATTTAACACCTTGCGACTTCTTTTGGGGCCACGTGAAAGATAAAGTCTACGCCAACAGCCCAGCGTCGATTCAAGACCTGAAAGGCCGTGAGGCTATCGAGGACATAGGGCAGCCACTTTGCGATTTGGTTATGGAAAATTTCATGAAAAGGATATGGTCCTGTAAGCGTGGTCGTGGTGGCCATTTGGCTGATGTTGTTTTTCATTATTAACGGCATACCTTCCTCTTTATTATGAAATAAACATCCGATCATTTATCTCAAAAAACCACCTCTTGTTGGAAAACCCTTTAATTTCGAATACTCTAATGATTCAGCTGTCTTTCAAAGAATGTATATTAAGCCTTAAACAAGAAAATTTCGGTGGGGTAAACCGACATGATTGTGGAAATGTCAAAAATACAAAATGTAAAAACATTAAGACGATTGCTGCAGGAGTTGTGGGAATGTTGTGTTCGAATGTATCTGTCAACCAGACAGAGACATTGCACTGTGCCGAATTGTAAGTATTTAAGTGCACTGGTATTATCCTTATGAGTCATTCAATGTTGGTATGATTTGGCCATATTGTGCGGGGCTAACAAAAAGGGGCGTGGCAATAACGTCAATTTTTTAATGGACTGTGGGTACTATAAATTAATTACACTGCACAAAATTTCAAGTAATTATATGCACTGCTATTAATGTCATAAGCCTTTTGGGCAAAATGATTAATTTATGTGTACCAAAAGGGGCGGGACCACTTCGCCCATTTTTCTCAAGGTGATAGCTGCAGATAAGTTTTTACTATATGGGGAATTACTGAGCACTCGGATATGTAGTATATATATAATCAATTCCACTAAATTTTAAACCTTTGTGGGGGAAGTACTCGAAGGAGTGGACCAACAAAAAATTGCTCACACAAAATTTGAAGTTAGTCGGTTACTCATTTCGAGAGTTATTGTGCGCACGAGCCAGACACACAGACGGACGGACGGACATCGTTCAAATGACTTAAAATGTCCCAAAACGGATTTCCGCCAAATACACAGTGCAAAATATAGCGTGATCCATTTCGAGGTTCCCTACCTTTTTAAAGAAAAAAACACAAAAAATTCATATTGAATGGTGAATGTTCATTATCATTTGAAAGAACATTCTTTGGCATTTATTTTTTGAAGATTATGTCTATCAAATGTTGGTCGCGGCTACGTCACAAATGGTCCATCCGTTGAGTCCAATTTTCGATGACTCGTTCGAGCATTTCGACTGGTAACTGGCGAATGACACGCGTGATGTTTTGCTCCAAGCATGCATACATATACCCACAGGAAAAGGCCTAACGGTGTGATATCACACGATCT
The DNA here is from genome assembly GCA_963930755.1 of Eudasyphora cyanicolor. Lineage (NCBI taxonomy): Eukaryota > Metazoa > Arthropoda > Insecta > Diptera > Muscidae > Eudasyphora > Eudasyphora cyanicolor. Next base: position 40,075,736 of record OZ005734.1, on the reverse strand, counting down.
TGGTGGCCAATCGGCCGACCCTAAACGTGAAATTACCTGCTCACCGAAGTGTTCTCTCAATAAATCCATTGATTGATGCGATGTGTGGGAAGTGGCGCAGTCTTGTTGAAACCAAATGTCGCCGAGATCACGAGCTTAAATTTCAGGCATCAAATAGTCGGTTATCATGACACGATAACGGTCGCCTTTGACGGTTACGTTCTCACCGGCATCATTTTTGAAGAAATATGGACCGATGATTCCACCGGCCCAAAAAACCACACCAAACCGTCGTTTCTGGATGAAGTGGCATGAATCTCCTCAGGTTGCTCTTCGTCCCAATTTTGCTTGTTTACATACCCATTGAGCCAGAAATGGGCCTCATCGCTGAACAAAATTTGGCTCGAAAACGTCGGATCTTCTTGGAACTTTTCAATAGCCCATAGAGCGAAGCGATGTCGCTTGGGAAGGTCGGGCGGCTTCAGTTTAATTATTTTAATTTTAATATTTTTTTATTTTTCTTCTTTTGTGTTTTTCACTATGAAAACACCCACCTAAATATTCAGAAAAAATATAGGCATATTTTATGATCGATTCTAAACTAACCCTGAAAACTTCAGCGTGGAGAAATAACGGGGGTTTTTTTTTTTTAAATATTTATTAAATGTAGTCGCCTAAAAACCATGTCGGTTGCCTATTATTATTCGGTCTGTAATCGTAATGATTTAAACTGAGATACTCTCTCGGCTCAAGACCAACCTGCTTCCAGACAGTGATAGAAAGCAAGTATTTTACATGGCAAAATATATTGCAATTATTTCATTGCGTGCCCACAGATTATATCATGATTTCTGGGGCGTGACCCCCTTCATCAGTAATCTAAAGGGTGGTGAAATTTTAAGGGCCGATGTTGATTTTGACTAAAACACAAATTATTTAGGAAATTATTGTCATTTCTTTTTATTATGATAATATTGGTATGGTTCAATTATGTATGGAACAAAATATCGGCCAAATGGCCGCCGCGATCTCGGCGGCACACCTCCATCCGATGGTCCAAATTTTCGATGACGCTGAGGAATAATTGAGGTTCTATGCCGTTAATGTGCCGAATTATCTCATCCTTTAGCTCTTTGTTGCTGGCTAATCGACGTACACCTTTTCTTTCAAATAACCACAAAGAAAGAAATCCAACGGTGTCAAATCACATGATCTTGGCGGCCAATTGACATCGCCACGACGTGAGATAACACGGTCATTGAAATTGTTGCGCAAAAGAGCCATTGTTTCGTTAGCTGTGTGGCAAGTGGCACCGCCCTGTTGAAACCACATATTGTCCACTTCCATATCTTCCAATTCGGGCCATAAAAAGTTCGTTATCATCTCACGGTAGCGAACACCATTCACGGTAACTGCCTGAAAAAATACGGCCCTATGATGCCGCCAGCCCATAGGCCGCATTAAACGAACTGGGCGAGCATGCACAGGTGTTTTCACATCTCCTACAGACCTGGTTTGCTGAAATTTGCGCACAATTCTCCTGATTGTGGACACATTTGGTCGATTATGCTGATCAAAAAAAACATCACGAAGTGCACGAAATGCATTTTGATTTGAACGCACATTTTCGTAAAAGGCTTAAAAAACTTTAATGTGTTGCTCGATTGTGTATCTTTCCATGGTTAAAATTGAGTTAGTCTGAAATTGAGAAATGTCAACTGACATGCAGAAAAAAACTTGACGTTTAGGTGTGGTTCACATTCAACATCGACCCTTTCAATTTAACCACCCATTACATGGCCGGCTTTTCAAAAAAGCCATTGATTAATGATTCAGTATTTTTTGAATGAGTGTTAAGAAAATAATATCGAACACAGTTTAAGCTAACTGGGTAGGTAAACTATTGACATTTTTGAACACACAAAATCAGAGTTTGTTTAGAATAGACCAATGCCTATATTTTTTCTGAATTTTTAGGTTGTTGTTTTCATATTGAAAAAAATTCGTCAGTAGCGTACATTTGCCGTGCATGTACCTTTAAAAAAGCCTTCATTCTTTGAATTCAGAATTTTCCCAATTTTCATTTGGTCATAATTTATGGGAAAAAAATCGGTTTCTTTTTTAAAAAATACGTGTAAAACATTTTTAACTGTAGAATACTAAATTATAATATTATTCTACAGAAAAGCTTGCTTGGATAAGGTTTACAAAAAAATATTGAGTATAAATGGGGTTTTTCTACATAAAATACGACGCTGGAATGTTTTAGATATTTAAATAGTTTTTTTTATTTATTTTAAATCAACCATAACATTAATGATTTGATACAAATTAAGTTAGTTTAATTATATATTAACTTCAATACGAACATAGGGATACCAAAACACGACAATAATCTCCGGATAAATCATCCTGTAAAATAAGAGAAAAGAAAAAAACAATGATGCAAAATATGTGGATATAAATTTAATCCAAAGAATGTGAAATTGTTATTATTTTATAAATAATGATTGGTTGTTAGTTAAAGGCGAAAAAAAGTTCAAGCTGTTTTCCAATAAAAAAAGTAGCATTCGAAATAACCAAAAAATGGACAACAATTTACGAATTCTTTTACAAACAAAAAAACCTAGTAAAACTACAACACAAATAGGTTTTTCTACTTAAAAAATATACATAAAGAACTTAAACTTAAATTTCATAATTACAAACATTTTTTTAATTGAAAAAATACATTATTCTTATTTAAATGATTATTATGAAATTTTAAACTGAAAATAAATTGACATAACAAAAACCACATGGAATGTCGTGCATAAATCCAATTCCAAAAATGTTCCTAACATATTAAAAAAAGCTTAAAATTTCCAATTTGTGAAAAAACATATTTTTTTTATTTTTACTTTTGAGAATACAATTATTTTCATTAAATACTTTCTTTAATTTAAAGACTACCATACATAGATTTAATAGGCAACCAAGAGTGCCAAAACATTGCCAACATCCCCACCTAAATCGTCCTGTAAATAGAATGCACAACAAACATATTTTAAATAAAACTACAACTTGTAAGTTTTGATTTTTTTGCGATTTACAAATGGTTAATGGTTTATTGAGATAAAATACGTTGTACGATGTATACAAATAATGTTAATAAAAGCTGTATGTATCTCCTATATATCTCTAGAATAACAAGGCACCTTTTCACATTTCAGTAAAAGACAAAAGACAGAGAGAAAAAATATGTAGTACAGCAGCAAGTTAAATCTACTTTAAATATACATAAACAAAAAAAAATACACTCATAAATATTGTAATTTAATCTTTTAGAATCTCATATGGGATAATTGCATTGCATCAATACATTTTGGAATATTTGGCTGTTGGATGAATGTGGGTGTGGTAGGTAGATAGGTAATACATGAAGTACAAATGAAAATTTCTTCTATTTCTCATATGACGAGAAAATTTAAACCGCAGCAAATGTGGGTCTACAGTTTGCTTTGTTCTCAGTTTTACCAAGCCACCATGGTTTCTAACATATAACCGATGTCAGTTTCCAAATCCTCCTATAGAAATTTTAGGTGGAATAAAAAAGAGAAGGTGTATTTGAGCGTAAGAGAAAATTTCGTGCTTTATATTTAATAAAGAGAAAGTTTTGTAAAATGAAAAATATCCCAAAAATGTTATTAAAATTTGTGTGAAGTGTAATGAAAAACCCAAAAGTTAATTTTGTTTACAATTTGTCGTTTTGGAAAATAGTGCCGATGTTATTAATGGGATTGTATGTGTAGAATTGTTAAAAATATTAGAAATATTAAGCATTCATTATATTAGTTTTTTAACATTTTTTTTGAAATACCACCAACAATTGTATGCATTGAAGAGTTCCACGCCAGATTTTTAAAGACAAAATATTTACTTTCTATTATAAACATTTATTAATACTAAATAATAACTTCTAATAAAAGCGAAATAGTAAATAAAGAGGCTTACAAAAATAGCTATGGGTAAGTTCTCTCTATAAAATCTTGCGGATAATGATTGAAAATCGTACGGATAACAGGATTTGCTATCAATTATTTGAATGAGAACTAGGGTTTCCATAGAAAATCCTAAGAATAATATGGTTTTCTACAGAAAATCATATACGTATATGGTATTTTATAGAAAATTATACTGATAACAGCTTTTCTATCGAAAGTCGTGCGGATAACAAAGTTGTCTATGGCAAATTGTGCGGACAACAAAGCTGTCTGTGGCAAACTGTGCGGATAACAAGGTTTTTTATAGAAAATATTGTGGATAACAAGGTTTTATATGGAAAATATTGTGGATAACAAGGTTCTCTATAGAAAATTTTGCGTTTTCTACAGAAAATCTCGCTGATAACATGGATTTTCTATAGAAAAACATGCGGATAACATGGTTTTCAGAAGACCATGCGGAAAACAAGCTTTTCCCTAGAAAATCTTGTGGGGAAAAGATAACGAGTTTTTCTATAGAAAATCTTGCGGATAACAAGTTTTTCTATAGAAAATTTTGCTAATAACAAATTTTTCTATATAAAATCTTGCGGATAACGAGGTTTTCTATAGAAAATCTTGCGGATACTGAGGTTTTATATAGAAAATCTTGCGGATAACAAGGTTTTCTATAGAAAATCTTGCGGATAACAAGGTTTTCTATAGAAAATCTTGCGGATAACAAGGTTTTTTGAAGAAAATCTTCCTGATAACAAGTTTTTCTATAGAAAATCTTGCTGATAGCAAGTTTTTCTAAAGAAAATCTTGCGGATAACAAGATTCTGTAGACAAATATTGCAGGTAAAAATGTTTTCTATAGAAAATCTTAGCGATAACAAAGTTTTCTAGAGAACATTTTGGCGATACCAAAGTTTTCTAGAGAACATATATTGAAAATCTTGCGGATAGCAAGGTTCTCTACAGAAAATCTTGCAGATAACAAGTTTTTTTTATAGAAAATCTAGCGGTTTACAATCTTTTCTACAAAAAATCTTGTGGATAACAAGTTTTTCTATTGAAATTTTTCCGTTAAATTTTAAATCTAAAACTTGCACAAATCATGTTAGTTAAGACCGCAGTTTTTCATAATAGTTTATGAAAGGGCGATTTTCAATGTAAATAAATTCTCCCTAAATTAGTATAAATAATATGCCAAATATACAGATAAAATAATGAATTTGTCAAAATATGCAGCTATGAAATCAATTAGTCACTTTAAGGATTGAATTGTTTGCAGCAGTGTGGGTGAGTAAAAAGCATGTGCCATATTTAAATCAATTATACACGTAGCATAAATTTAAAAACAATTTATTTACCAACCAGACAAGTAAATTTTCTCACAATACATAGCCATAGAGTTTAACATAAAGGTATATCAAACATAGCATTAACAGTAACAAACATTTTCTTTTCGTTTGTTCATTGTGAGTTGCCGAAAGAAAATGTTTTTAAAAAAAATAAAAACCAAAAAAAATATTGTTCTTTCTTTGTTTATATTTATGTTTAATACATAGTTTTAAACTGTTGTTAAAAAACCATAATATACAATACTATTTAAAAAAAAAGAGAAATAACAATGAAATAGTGGTGTAGTTTTTAAATACAAGTACAATAATAACAGTATAAAAAAGTTGTATGCAAATTTTGTAATGTTTTTTTAAATGTAAAATGTTTAATGCAAAAACGTATTACAATTAATAGGAAATATATATATAGTAGTATAGGTTTGTATGTTGAACGATTTAATTATACACTAATATAGTTTTAAAAAATTAAAAAATTGTCATTGGGCTTTTTTTGTACAGAATTATTGGTTTTTGATGTCATTTGTTACAAAAAAATTTATTGTATTTTGAAAATATATTCGATTTTTGTTGTTGTTGTATTATATTATTACTCAAAGGCAGACTTTATCAGGCTTAAATACAATTTGTTGTGTTATACTAAATAAAAAAGGTGTGTGTTTCTATCTAGAATGGGGACATGGGAGGAGATATTAGAATCCAACAATCGCCAATAGGGCACGCTTGTAATCACCAGAGGTATCGCCCTGTAAATAACGAATTGGGGTTTTATTAAAGAGCAAATTGATTTAATTGAATGGATTAGAAGAAAAATAGTAACTGGTTTGGAAGTTATGGTTTTTGTAATTATTTAATCGAGAAAGAAAAACAAAGTCCCATTTATGTTTTGTATTTTGTAATAAGAAAAACCTGTACCAATTTTAAATTTAGAGGAATTACAGAAAATGCCAATATTTTAGTGTTATAATAAGTACAAGCGATTTCGTTTTTTTGAAAATACATATATTTCCATAATATAGAATAAAACACACAGCATTTGTGGCTTGGCTAAACATACACTTTGCAACAATAAACATTTAATTTATGTAAATTGCTCACAACATTGAACATATAGAAAAATACAAACCTCCTAAACATAACCCCGGTATCATTCATAACTAATAATGAAAATCTATCCAATTTCAATATTCGAAAAAAAGTCAAAACCTAAAATGAATATGGGATCTATGAATTTATACAACACCTAAGCATGTCAAACTACTCGCGGATACGATTTTTTTGTATACAAAAAAACTGCTATCCATTCGGATAACAAGTTCTTCTATAGATAATATTGTGGATAAGTTTTTTTTATAGAAAATTTTACGGATGACAGGGTTTTCTACAGAAAATCTTACGGGTTACAGGGTTTTCTATAAAAAATCTTGCGGATTACAGGTTCTGTAGGAAATCTTGCGGATTACAAGATTTTCTTTAGAAAATGTTTCTATAGAAATTCTTGCGGATAACAAGATTTTCTATTGAAATTTATGCGGATAACAAGTTTTTCTATTGAATATATTGCGAATAACAAGTTTTTCTTTGGAATTTCTGCGGATAACAAGGTTTTCTATAGAAAAACTTGTAGATAGCAATGTTTTCTATAGAAAAGCATGCGGATGACAAGATTTTCTATAGAATAACTTGCAGATAACAAGATTTTCTATAGAAAAACTTGAGGGTAACAAGTTTTTATATAGAAAAACTTGTGAATAACAAGATTTCCTAAGGAAAAATTTGCGAACATCAAGATTTTCTATAGAAATCGTGTGGATATCAAGATTTTCTATAGAAATCTTATGGATATCAAGATTTTCTATAGAAAAACTTGCGGATAAAAAAACTTTCTATAGAAATCTTGTGGATAACAAGATTTTCTATAGAAAAACTTGCGGATAACAAGATTTTCTTTAGAAAAACTTGCGGATAACAAGATTTTGCGGATAGCTACAATAGAAATTCTTTCAGAAAATCTTGCGGATAACAAGCTTACGGATAAGAAGATTTTCAATACAAAATATTGCGGATAACAAGATTTTATATAGAAGATATTACGGATAACAAGATTTTCCACAGAAAATATTGCGGATAACAAGATTTTCTACAGAAATCTTGCGGATAACAAGTTTTTCTTTAGAAAATCTTGCGGATAACAAAATTTTCTATAGAAAAATGCGGATAACAAGGTTGTTTATAGAAAATCAGGCTGATAACAAGATTGTCTAAAAAACTTGTGGATAATAAGATTTTCTATAGAAAAGCTTGCATATAATAAGATATTCTGTAGAAAAACTTGCATATAATACGATTTTCTATAGAAAAACTTGCGGATGACAGTATTTTTTGCAGAAAATATTGCGAATAACAAGTTTCTCTACAGAAAACCTTGAGGATAACCAGTTTTGTATACAAAATCTCTCCGATAACAAGTTTTGTATAAAAAATCTCTCGATAACAAGTTTTCTATAGAAAATCTCTCGAATAACAAGTTTTCTATAGAAAATCTTGCGGATAACTAGTTTTTCCATTAAAAAATCGTACTGATAGCTATGTTTTCTATAGAAATTCTCACGGATAAGCGGTTTTGGTCTTTGGGGTAACAAGTTTTTCTGCGAATAACAAGACGTTCTATAGAAAATCATGCGGATAACAAGATTTTTTTATAGAAAAACATGCGAATGACAAGATTTTATATAGAAAAACTTGCGGATAACCAGGTTTTCTACAGAAAATCTTGCGGACAACAAGGTGTTCTATAGAAAAACTTGCGGATAACAAGATGTTCTCTAGAAAAGCATGCGGATAACAAGATTTGATATAGCAAAACTAGAGCTTAACAAGTTTTCTATAGAAAATATTGCCAGACAAGTTTTGTATAGCAAAATCTCTGGGATAACAAGGTTTCTGAAGAAAATCTTGCTGATACAAGTTTTTTTATAGAAATTCTCGCGGATAAGCCGTTTTCTGCAGAAACTATTAGGAATAACAGGGTTTTCTTTAGAAAATATTGTGAAGAAACAATTTTTGTGTTGAACATCTCGTGGGTAATAAGTTTTTCTACAAAAAAGTTGTAGATAAGGAGTTTTTCTTAAGGAAATTTATAAGGATGACAAGGTTTTTTGCAGAAAATGTTGCGCATAACAAGGTTTTCAAAGAATCCTTTGTGTATAGTAAATTGTTCGACGAAGATAATTCTATGAATATAACAGAAATGATTATTTACAGAAAATATATTGAATTTCCTTATTTTTATGCCGAAAAAGTTATGGATGACAAAATTCTCTGCAGAAAATGCTACGGATAACAATGTTTAGTAGGAAAAAAATTTTAGCGGATGAACAGATTTTCTAAAAAGAATTTGCTACAAATGATTTTGAGTATAACAGGATTTTTTACAAAAAAACTATTACGGATAGCTTTGCATGTATAACAAATTTTTTTTGAATAATAGATTTTTCACAGATTTATTAAAAACAAATTGGAGATTTTATTGAAAACCTTGATAACAAAATATGTATTAAGAAATATCGTACCCCAAAAATGGTTTAAAATATTCTTATCCGCGAAATTTTCTATTGCATATTTTCAGCATAACTACTTTTAGGTAATAGATTTTTCCACAGAATATATTAAATACTACTACTAAAAATTTGTTTTAAAATTTATAAATTAAATAAAATTACAAAAATTGGACACCAAAGATGGTTTACAAATAAATATTGTTATCCACAAGTATATTCTATTGAACATTTTCAGCATAACTAGTCAGATCTTGTAGATATGTATTTCTACTGAATATCTTTGTGTTCCCTTTATTGAAGGATATTAATTCAAAATAAATTTTAAATTTATACAAAAATATAAACAAACTATTATTGAAACTCTTTTAGAAAAAAATTGTGTATATGAAAATACAATGAAGAAATAAATGTTTCAATAATATTACTGAAACTTTTTAGAAACCTAAATCTCGTTTTTTGAATAGTATACGGAGAGGATTTGCACAAAATCGAGACAATATTATATTCTTGTTAATTTTAATATATTACTTTTCATGATTGCATTAAGCAAAGAAAATTCTATTTTCTGTTAACAGTAAAAGCATTCGTGTTAACAGTAAAAGCATTGAATGCTGTTGCAGCTGAGGCTGAGTAGCATTTTAATTATTTTTCTACTGTATTTTAGATTGTAAATAATGAGGCTTGTAGTCACGTTTAAGAAGAAAATATTGTACGTACATTTCATTTTACAGACACTCGAACTGAATAGAATTTTAATTTTTATAATAAAATTTAATAAATGAAATAAACACCTGCGTGTTTATGGGTCTATTAGTTCCAAATCTGCATTATTAAATATATAAGAGCAGATGTCTTTCGACAAAAGAAATTTATTGATATCCAAAATAAGAAAGTAGTAAACTCAAAGAAAACCTATACAATAATATATATCAATACATTGATGCATATTTGGGAATGTAAATAGAAATGAAGAAAAAATGTAGGAGCACATTGCTCAAATTCTTAAAACAACAATGTAGGGGACACACCTAAAACCAATAAAGCAACGATGAGCAAAAGTAAACAAACATGAAGGAAACATACTTAAAACATTAATGAATGAGTCTTTTTAAAAGTATTTAACAATCCCTAAAATTATGATGCAAATGTGTATACTATATATATGTATGTTTTTGTTTTCCAAAAATGATTGAGATGTCAAAATATATTATCTCATTCTAAGCCCAATACAATGAAGAAACATCAATTTATTATCCAAAAGAAAACATGTACACATGTAGAAGGTATGCATGCACAGACAAAAAACAAATGAACTACAGAATGAATGAAGAATTCATTATTAATTCCATTGTTTTCCATAAGCGAGGGATTATTAGTATTGTAACAGTATTGTAAACCAATCACCAGATAATGTAGGATAACTAAAAACATCAAACTCACCTTAATCCATGATTCCAAGCTCTTGCCATATTTATTTTGGAATGCTTCTTTAATGTCACCCAAATCGATTTCGGAACGGCTGACAACAATGCGAATTAAAGTCTTATCTTTTGTGCCCAAACCGTGCATGGAATCATACAAACGTTCAGCGAAATAATCGACTTTGGATTTGCAACAACGAACTGTGTAAAGAAATATAAAAAAACATTTTGAGTTAGTTTTTTTCTACATATTTATAAAAATGAACCGCAACAATCAATACTCACCAATGGCCAGGAAACCCTTCTCAACAGCACCGCTGAATTCACGCTTGATGGCCTTCTCAATATCATGACCGGCCAGATTTTCATATTCCAAGAAAATTTGACGCAATTGTTGGTAGGAGCGGGTAACTAAAATGGAATTGAAGACAGATTCATCGGTGCCCCATTGGCCCTCGCCGGCTTCGTGCAAAGCGGTGGCATCGGCAACAGCGGCAGCCTCATCAACACCCTGCATTTTTATACACAAATTGATTTGATTAAATTGACTCGTTTGAATGCTTGAATAATTGTGATGACCTACTAACCTGATTTTCATCACGATTGCCTTGCACCAAGGAGACACACAAACGTTTGAAGTGACCCGAGGTATCACCCTTCAAATCAGATTCTAGGGCTTTGTTGAAACTTTGTTCATAGAACTGGGCAATGGTCTTAATGCCGAAATTGGACAAAGTGCACAAAATTTCAATGATGGCCTCCTCATCGGTACCCAAACCGGCAACAGCATCATGCAACTCTTGGGCATAGAATTGTGGCAATGGCGTCATCAAGGCAACAATAACATCTTCGAATTTGCCACCCAATTCGGATTTTAATTCGGAAATTAAATCCTTGCCATAGGAGGTTTTGAAAGCTTCGGCAATTTCCAAACGTTGAACAATGCCACGACGAGCCAAAACTTCAATGATTGACTTCTCATCGGTGCCAAAGCCTTTCATGGCTTTACGCAAAATGGCAGCATCTTCGACGGGATCAAAGGGATCGGCAGGGTAGACAGTGGGGGTGCACTGTGATGTAGGAGAAGAAAGACAGAGAATATAAATTAAGAGTTCACACAAAATTGAGAGTATTTTGGATTTTCATTGTTTGTAAGATTCCCTTTATTATAAATATATTTTTTTAATAAAAACAAGTTCTGTACAGTTTTGTAGATCTGTATTTAATTTTGTTAAATGGCAAACCTACGAATTTAATTTATATATAAAAAAATTAAAGGTGGCAATTATAGAAATACCTACGATGTTGTACTCTTACTGACTGCTTATCTCTTTAGACACCAAAAGTTGCACTATTTGCATTGAGTTTAAAGCAGAATTATTTTCTCGCAACAATTCAATTGTCTCATTTGCTGTGTGGCACGTAGCCTCAATCGGTCAATGGCAAAAGGATAGCTCTTAACGAGAGCTAAAATATTGCTCATGGGTGTCAAGGTCGTAGATCGACTGAAAAGTGTTTTTTTTTTTTTGGATTTAAAAAAAGGACTTTTCAAATGTCAAACGAGTATTAAATAAATGAAATGAAATGAAATGTGAACAGAGTTTTTTTTTGCTCTATCTCCTTAACGGTACGTTGGATCGGGAATCGGTCAATGGCAAAAAGATAGCTCTTAACGAGAGCTAAAATATTGCTCATGGGTGTCAATTTCGTAGGTCGACTGTAAAGTGATTTTTTTGGATTTAAAAAAATGGGCTTAGTATCATTTTCTCTTAACGAGAGCTAGGTCGACTGGAAAGTGTTTTTTTTATTTTAATAAAACTGAATAATTTGTAAACGTTGTTCTTGCGTATATCTCTCCATGATGAAATTGTAAACACTACTGAATACAATGAAAAACAAATGACAGATCATGACATATTACAAATGGCCGAAACGTCACTTCAAAATCATATCATCCCTATTGGAAACCCCGTTTTAAGTAATAAACATCGTTCAAGTCGATTTTCCCAGATGGCTGAAATTTGTCATTAAAAGCAATTCTCTATACCGATTTGATATTTTAATGTCAATCCGGAGATTTTTCCTCTCACGCTGACCTCCTAAGAAATAAAGTGGCATCTTAATTTTAGTACAGGGTTTTCCAACAAGAGGTGTTATTTTGAATCACCCGGTATTTCGGAAGCTGTCACTTTTGAAGCTTTTTTTCTTTGACATTTGACAAGTAAAAACTACGTAAATGGAACGATACACGATCATCGAACGATACAAAACGATCAAAAAACGATACGAACGATACAAAATCATCTTGACTAGTGAGGCCCATTTCCGCCTCGGTGGCTACGTCAACAAGCAAAATTGTCGCATCTGGAGCTCGGAAAACCCAAGAGTTATTGTTGAGAAGCCTCTCCATCCTCAACGTGTGACTGTTTGGTGCGGTTTATGGTCCGGCGGGGTCATTGGACCTTACTTTTTCGAAAATGAGGTTGGATCAACAGTTACGGTGAATGGATTGCACTATCGAGAGATGATTAATGATTTTTTATGGTCGGAGTTGGATGGTATTGATCTGGACAACGTTTACGGCGCCACACAAGCAACGAAACCATTGCTCTGTTACGGGAAAAGTTTCCGGACCGTGTTATCTCTCGAAGAGGTGATCACAATTGGCCACCGAGATCTTGTGATTTAACACCTTGCGACTTCTTCCTTTGGGGCCACGTGAAAGATGAGGTCTACGCCAACAGCCCAGCGTCGATTCAAGACCTCAAAGATCGAATTCGTGAGGCTATCGAGGACGTAGGGCAGCCATTTTGCGATTTGGTTATGGAAAATTTCATGAAAAGGATATGGTATGTTGTTTTTCATTATTAACGACATACCTTCCTCTTTATTATGAAATAAACATCCGATCATTTTGCATTTTGCTTTGAATATAAAAATAACACCTCTTGTTGGAAAACCCTTTATTTTTGAGATATTTAGGGCCTTATTCATAAAAACGTTCCTTCATTAAATTTTTTTGAATAAGGTCCTTAGATTCCACGTGAATGTTAATAAGCGTTAAAGCTAAATATCTCAAAACTACCAAAATGGAGATTCGACTTTTTTTCTTAGGAGGGCAGCATATTGAAGAGAATATTCGGCTCGGCCAATTTTTCTTGCATTATAACAACTTTTTCAAGTGTTAAGGTTCTAATGGCTCACCTATGCTTTGAATGAATAAAGAAATCACAACAACCGTAATTAACATGTACTCGACCTCATATTTAAAAAAAATATTATTTAAGGAAATCACTTGAAATTGCCTTCATATGAATCATTGCTCATATAAAAAAATCAATTACCCTACCTTTTGAATTGAGAAACACTAAAAAAAGTCACACAAATATACAAAGTTAATCATTTAATATTCTTTGCAAGTACATGCATAAAATTGCAAAAATATTCGCCCCCTCCTTCTTTACACTCTACCGCTGCGGTGGCTAATACGTGTTATGATATGAATCACATAAAAAAATTCAAGATAAAAACCAAACAAAAATAAATATTTGTTTGTTGTTTCAGATATATAGGCAAATATTATCAGAAACGCGTAGAAACCACCACTGATAAGACAATGAAGTAGTACAACTAAAAATACATTTAATATATTAATGAAACATTCTACTTATAATCTATTAGAAACAATTAAAGACAAGTGCCTAAATACGGTTACTATCTTTCAACAGCTATTAAATTAGGGAATTACGATATTAATTTAAAGACTTACCTTGAATGGATAGTATTCGGCAGAGCTCATTTTGTTCTAGTTGAGATTACAAACAACGGGGGGTAAACTGTAATGAAAGAAAAAATGGAGAAAAAAATTAAAAATTTAATAAAATTTTTCATAAAAAAAATCTATAAACAATGAATGTTTTGTTATTGAAGTACATATGCAAAAATATATAAAAGTGTGTTTGAATGCATCATTATTTCCACCGCCTATTGTATTGAAATAAACCCACATAAAACTTAACCAAGCCTAGCATCTTTTTTTATTATAATTTTGCACGAATAATTCTACAACGCTACGATTCGTTTGCAAATAAAACAAGAGAGAATTACGTCAGCAGCATTTTGTGTTCGCATTTAGTTGTTGCAATCAACGAAAGACAAAAAGCCTTGATGGGAAAACCCTCATTTTTTTTACTTTCTTTTCTAAAAAGAATCGCCAGTTGGGTTTTTTAGTAGCCTACCATAGAAATTGCCTATTATCCTATTTTGTCATTTGAAGGGGGAGGATGAGCATGTATGTTATGGTTCATCGTCTCACTTGAAGTGGGTGTGTGTTAGACAGACTTTCTCTGAAAAATATCCAAAACGGTGGCGCCATCAACATTTTTTCTTACACATTTATGAAAGAGATGGAGGCCGTTGCGTACAAACTTTGATGAAGAAAATCTTAATTAAATAAAATAATCACTTAGTGAAGCACATGTCATTGATGGCTGATTTGGTGTTATGATGAAGTCTATTTGACATCACTATTAAAGCTATCCAAACGTTAAAGTTTAACTTTTGTCTTAGTATTGTTGGGTTTGAAAATATTAATATGATCTGATATCATTTAAGACTCATGCGCTTACTTGAGAAGAAAAAACTTATAGTAACAAAACAGGATAACAAGCATAACATCGTGTTTGTTTATTCTTAACTATGGTGTGAATAATACATACATCATAGATAAACCCCAGGATTTGATTGTGTGTTTCATTGAGAAGAATAAACAGGAAGAAAACAAGGATAACATCGTATTTTTTTGATTCTTAACTACTGTGTGAATAATACATACATAATTTTACTATACTCGTAAAGATATCGGTTTTGTTGGCGCCATAATAAAATAGTCTTATAATCAGCTACAACATCAAGCTAAGATATTTCATTCAAAAAAAACTCCAAAGGCAAAAATGTCCGACTAAATATTGCATAAAATAAATATCATACAAACAAACATAGACTTCTAGAAAAATAATTAATTTATCCAGATAAGAGTAAAAAAAATGAAAAAAGCATTTACCTATCTATCTATCTATATATAAAAATGGAAAAATGTTTGTATGCATGTATGTGTTTTATAGACGTTTAAACCACTGGACCGATTTTAACATTTTTTCTTTTGTTTGAAAGCTATTTAGTCTGAGATGGTTTTGGAAAAAAAAATTGCAAATAGTGGGCGGGGAAAATGTGGGCGGGGAAAATGTAGGCGTGGCAAATCGTTTGTTTGTGTGTTTGTTCCACTGCAGTGCAATGTTGTAAACTAACGTTGTCCTTGATCTATAGCTTGACTTTAAAGTCAACAGTAGTTCACATAATTAAAAAATATCAAACAGTATATAAAGGGTGATCTAAGTAGAGATACTTTTTTCAATAGCCTTTTTTTGACAGATCACGTGTGAGTCGTGTCATGCTGTCATGTTATTTTTGTTAAGTATTGTTTGGCATTTCATCATGGAAAGACTTACGCCTGAACAACGTTTACAAATTATTCAGTTTTATTATCAAAATAATCCTTCGCCAATTGCGCTAAGGCCATTTTTTAATCGAAAAAAAAAACACTTTCCAGTCGACCCACGACCTTGACACCCATGACCAATATTTTAGCTCTCGCTAAGAGCTATCTTTTTCCCATTGACGAATTCCCGATCCGACGTACCGGAATCATCGGTCCATATTTCTTCAAAAATGATGCCGGTGAGAACATAACCGTCAATGGCGACCGTTATCGTGCCATGATAACCGACTATTTGATGCCTGAAATTTAAGCTCGTGATCTCGGCGACATTTGGTTTCAACAAGACGGCGCCACTTCCCACACATCGCATCAATCAATGGATTTATTGAGAGAACACGTCGGTGAGCAGATAATTTCACATTTTGGGCCGGTCGATTGGCCAACAAGATAGTGTGATATCACACCGTTAGACTTTTTACTGTGGGGATATGTAAAGTCAAGAGTTTATGCGGACAAACCTCCTTCGATTCAGGGCTTGGAGCAAAACATCACGCGTGTCATTCGCCAGTTACCAGTCGAAATGCTCGAACGATTCATTGAAAATTGGACTCAACGGATGGACCATCTGAGACGTAGCCGCGGCCAACATTTGATAGACATAATCTTCAAAAAATAAATGCCAAAGAATGTTCTTTCAAATGATAATAAACATTCCCCATTCAATTTGAATTTTCTGTGTTTTTTCTTTAAAAAAAGTAGGGAACCTCGAAATGGATTACCCCTTATAATAAATTGAAAGTTAAATAATATAAGGGAGGAAGACGCCAGAGGTCGAGTCTAGTATAGAGGAAGATCTCAGTGGTCGAGTCAAGTATAGAGGAAGGCCTCAGAGGTCGAGTCTAGTATAGAGGAGGACCTCAGAGGTCGAGTCTAGTATAGAGGAGGACCTCAGAGGTCGAGTCTAGTATAGAGGAGGACCCCAGTGATTGACTCTAGTATATAAAATTACCTCAGTCATCGACTTTAATATAAAGGAAGATTCAGAGGTCGACTCCAGTATAGAGGAAGACCTCAGAGGTCGACTCTAGTATAAAGGAAGACCTCAGAGTTCGACTCTAGTATAGAGGAAGACCTCAGAGGTCGACTCAACTATAGAGGAAGACCTCAGAGGTCGACTCTAGTATAGAGGAAGACCTCAGAGGTCGACTCTAGTATAGAGGAAGACCTCAGAGGTCGACTCTAGTATAGAGGAAGACCTCAGAGGTCGACTCTAGTATAGAGGAAGACCTCAGAGGTCGACTCTAGTATAGAGGAAGACCTCAGAGGTCGACTCTAGTATAGAGGAAGACCTCAGAGGTCGACTCTAGTATAGAGGAAGACCTCAGAGGTCGACTCTAGTATAGAGGAAGACCTCAGAGGTCGACTCTAGTATAGAGGAAGACCTCAGAGGTCGACTCTAGTATAGAGGAAGACCTCAGAGGTCGACTCTAGTATAGAGGAAGACCTCAGAGGTCGACTCTAGTATAGAGGAAGACCTCAGAGGTCGACTCTAGTATAGAGGAAGACCTCAGAGGTCGACTCTAGTATAGAGGAAGACCTCAGAGGTCGACTCTAGTATAGAGGAAGACCTCAGAGGTCGACTCTAGTATAAAGGAAGACCTCAGAGATCGACTCTAGTATAGAGGAAGACCTCAGTGGTCGACTCTCATGGTGGGTGGATCCTTGTTATGGAGGCTATATGAAAACGTGAACCAAAAACGACGAAAACTTATACAAGAACAATTAACCAGAAACAGCTAATTTTCAACATAATCGGCGAAAATTTGGGGCTTCTACATCCACAACAATATGTATATGTATAGAATATAGAACAGTAATCTATGGCCTTGATCTTGAGCTTGATTTTAAAATCCGCTATTATTCATATAACTGAAACAGGTCGAATAAAAAGACAAATCTTAATAGCAGCAATAAGAGAATTAGATAGAAAATTATTTAAAAAAAAATAATCACATGTGGGAATCCAAACTGGTTAAGGCAAAGAAGACCTAAAACAGTAAAGACACAAATAAAAAATTAATATTGCTCTTAAAAATGAGAACTTTATGAATTTTATAAAGAACTCTATGATGCAATAATAAGAAGCTTGGAATTAAATATAATATTAACAAAAGAGTGAAGAAAATAAGCATATTTGAAAATTTTTAAATTGACTATCGACATTTATAGGCTGTTTAACAATAAAATATTCAGTCCTTATAATATTGACGTCAGAGACAATAGTACTTTGTTCAAGAAAAATAGAACAACAAAGAATCAGTCATAAAATTGTTATATGAAAAAAGTTAAGAAATTAATCCACACCAAAGTGAGATGAGTAGTGAAACTATTGGACAAAATAAATTTTATTTCAACACAAAACTTCATATGCTGAAATAACAACTGGCTAAGAACAAACATAGGTCAAATAAATGGTTCCAGCTATTTATTTTTGATACACAAACACAACTATTAAAGACATTTTACTCAGAAAACGTTTTCAGTACATAAAACTGAAAACTGAAATGAGTTCTTGCCATACAATTTATTTAGAGTAAGTAGAAAAATTAGGCGTTACAAACCACAAGAAAAATATACCTAAACAGCAAAAGAAGTTTTCAAATAACAACTCAACTCTTTTCCTCACAAAACTTCATTATATTGTCAAATAACAACTCAACTCTTTTCCTCACAAAACTTCATTATATTGTCAAATAACAACTCAACTCTTTTCCTCACAAAACTTCATTATACATATTGTCAAATAACAACTCAACTCTTTTCCTCACAAAACTTCATTATATTGTTGAGCGTTGGTTATGAGTTGTTTTTTCGACTATTTTTGTTTACGTTTGGTTAAAACTGGTTTATTTTTGTATTCGAAACACCATCGTGACCAAAAATAATACATAATAAGATGTGTCATCCCGGAGCGAGTAAGTTGTCAGTTACGAACGAATAGAAATTTCAACGAGTAGGACTTCAAAGAGTGAAGTTTTCCGCGGATTTCGGACCGATTTTCCCAATTTTTTTGTAATTGTCACAATTAAAAAATTAATATTAATTGATTAGTGCAAATAAAGTTCTAAGTATGTTCGCGGAAACGTGTTTTTTCGCGTGTGACATTTCATTCCTATTCGTTCGTAACTGATAGATTTTGACGTTTCTGGCTGACGGCACATCTGTATAATTTAAGGTCTGTGATCGTGACCAACAATTGTGGTCGTCTGAGATATACATATACATACTAAGCCTAAGCCACGTCATGCTTATCTACATACATATATTGTACATATGTATGTATCTAAACACATACTTGTAAAATTCTTAAGCTTTCTTTCATTTTAGTGGAGGTTCTTTATTAATTGGAAATGTTGTGCTCAAACCTAAAGAACATATTTGGTTTAATAAATGCCGGAGCATTTTATAATGATTTTATCTCTACTAATGAAAGAACGGGATTTTTAAAAATTTGTATATATTTGCAATTTGTTTATCTCTCCAATGTGGATCCCAAAAATTCTGGTCTTACTTGAACATTCTTTGTTCCAAATTGAAAAAAATTTCAGATTTTACTGTGATTTTTTTCTTATAGATAATTTTTTATTGAAAACAATGAGGGAATTGTCTATGAATTAATCAACTCATTAATTTAGTATCGAAGTATAATAAGTAAAATCTCATTAATCGACTCTTGTATAGAGGAACAATTCAGAGGTCGACTCTAGTATAGAGGAAGACCCCACAGGACGACTCTAGTATAGAGGAAACCTCAGAGGTCGACTCTACTATAGAGGAAGACCTCACAGGTCGACTCTATTATAGAGGAAGACCTCACAGGTCGACTCTATTATAGAGGAAGACCTCACAGGTCGACTCTATTATAGAGGAAGACCTCACAGGTCGACACTAGTATAGAGGAAGACCTCAGAGGTCGACTCTAGTATAGAGGAAGATCTCACAGGTCGACACTAGTATAGAGAAAGACCTCAGAGGTCGACTCTAGTATAGAGAAAGACCTCAGAGATCGACTCTGGTATAGAGGAAGACCTCAGAGGTCGAATACTGTATAGAGAAAGGCCTCAGAGTCGACTTTAGTAGAGAGAAAGACCTCAGGGGTCGACTTCAGTATAGAGGAAAACCTCAGAGGTCGACTCTAGTATATAGGAAGACCATAGTGATCGACTCTAGTATAGAGGAAGACCTTAGAGTTCGACTATAGTATAGAGGAAAACCTCACAGGTCGACTCTAGTATAGAGGAAGACCTCACAGGTCGACTCTAGTAAAGAGGAAGACCTCACAGGTCGACTCTAGTATAGAGGAAGACCTCACAGGTCGGCTCTAGTTTAGAGGAAGACCTCACAGGTCGACTCTAGTATAGAGGAAGACCTCACAGGTCGACTCTAGTATAGAGGAAGACCCCACAGGTCGACTCTAGTATAGAGGAAGACCCCACAGGTCGACTCTAGTATAGAGGAAGAACTCAGAGCATCAGATTTTTAAGTATGAAAGATAATTAAAAATCTTATCTGAGATCCTAAAATTTCCAATTGCAGAATGAAATATGATCGACTAATCGAAATATATATTTTCGTCGAATGTTCGCCGTTGACAGGTTTTTTGCCGAAGGCCAAAAATGATTCAGCTAAGTTTCAATAAGTTTTCTTTTCCTTTTTATTCGAAATGCGCAGTAATTCCACCAAAGTAAAATAAACATTCTGAACATAAAAACATTTGTAATTTCCTTTTAGTATTTACATATATATGTACTACATTGTTTACAACATATTACTATGTTTCTTCTCCTATTTCACTAAAACCATATACATACATATATGTACATCTGTATAGTGGCGTCATGATGATGTCATCATCAATGGGCAAACCAAACATTTCCATGAACTGTATGTACGAGTATGTTTTTATGTCTTCAGCATGATTTTATTATTATTTGTAAATATTCGGCCAACAATTTATAGTACTACTGTATCTGTTTATCATAGCGGCGGATTACTTCATGTAATACAGAAAATGTGAAATATAACGTCATCGCCGGCACCTGGAACTCATGTTAATTTTGGTATCATGAAATACACATTTGTATGAATATCTACTTATATTTATATGTATTCGAATGGATTAATGACTATGGTGCATACAGAAACTTTCACTTTTCCCTAAACTATATTTTCATTTTTATACTATGTATATAAATTTGTATACATCACATGTTGTCTATGTTATGCACCAGAGTTTACAAACGCAGTTGTCATCCTCTCTCTCTGTATGTCATGTTCGTATGCAGACGTTAAAAGCCATATAAATGAGAGTATCTCAGTGAAGAATTTTAAACGATGGTCGGTGGTGATTACCTTGAACATTGTTCAATTCATGGGATATTGGGTTATATCTACATGCATATAGGATGCAAGTATATATGTATGTTCATTTAATAAATGAAATTGAAAACTCTTGAACAATATTGCATTCCGCATTTTGTCGTAGCACTTTCATACGATTTATTTTGGGGGGAAAGTGAATATAGTATTTGAATGCGGCCAAAAGAGAAATCGATATATGTAGATAAGAATGTGACTAGAGCAAATTACACAGTTGGTGAATAAGAAAAATAAATAAAAATCTTTTCTAGGAAAAATATACACATATTGTACTAGATTCTTGGAAGAAAAAATAAATCCTACAAAGGCCATACTATTTAGTATTATTCAATTCAATAAATTTAAATTGCTATCAATCTTCAAATTAACGGGACAAATTGTAACACATCGACGGAGCGACCTAAGACCCTAAGTGGGTTCGGTGGAAATCCGTTTTAGGACATTTTAAGTAATTTGAGCTATGTTTGCCTGCTTGGTGCCCACGATAACTCTCGAAGGGATTGACCTATTGACTCCGAAATTGGAATGTGGCATTATTTTTTTCTATCTCTGGCTAAGTCCACTCCTAATAACAATGGAACGTATACGCTTCAACAACGCATCGAAATTATATAAATTCACTACAAAAATAATCCAGAATTTCATTTAAAAATCATCAAGAGTTCCATTTTCACCTCGAAGGCTTCGTTAACAAGCAGGATGGTCATATTTTAGGCTCGTATTGTGTATTCGAGGCTCGTAAAGCCCAATAACTATTTTTAAAAAGCCTCCTCATCCCCAACGTTGTTGTTGTTGTAGCAGCTTCCAAATCCAGATCCAGGAAGGCGGCAACCTGAATGGGTTGCGACCACAATGAGCCTGGAGTAAGGTAAGTTGGTTTGGCTGGGCAGTTGAAGAGATGCAGCGTAAATACATCCTCAACGTGTAACTGTTTGGTGCGGTTTTTGTTCTGGCGTGGACATTGGACCTTATTTTTCGAATATGAGGTTACGGTGAATGGTTTGCGCTACCAAATAATGATTACTGATTTTGTATGCCCGGAATTGGAAGATATTGATGTGAAACGTTGATATTTTCAACAAGAAAGTTTGCGTGAAAAGTTTCCTGCCTGACTGTGTTATTTCTCGAAGAAGCGACCGAGATCTTGTATTTTAAGACCCTTAGACTTTTTTCTTTTGAGCTTCGGGAAATAAAAGGTATATGTCAATGGCCCACAATCAAGTCAAGACCTCAAAAATGCAATTCGTACAGCTATCGAGAATATACAACAGCATATGTGCAATTTGGCGATGGAATGGATGGTGGCCATTTGACTCTCCCTCTCTCTCTTACCCTCATATATCCAGTGAAATAAACATTCGATTTTAAATATCAAAACTAAATTTTTTATAGGAAGACCCGTTTGGTTTGGATAGGTTAAGTCGATACCTCCATTCTAAAGGGAAATTGCATTTTTTTTCTAAATATTCCAAATTATATTCAGTCAAATTTTGGTGCTTATTCGTCAACCCAATCAGAAGTTATTCACAAAACAGTAAAGGTCATTCGATTTGCATTATAAAGGAATTCAAAAATTTAAAAATGCGTCAAACTTTGATCGCCTCTCCTGAAAAACTACCTTTTTGTACTTAGCATAGTTTAGAATGGAGGTATCGAAGTGTGTCTGCCTGTATAACAGACTCTCTTATTCATTGTGTTACCACTGGGACGTAAGGTAAAACATAAGTTAACCCTAGCCCCTCCCGTTGAGCCAATTTGACTGCTTTAAAAAGCAGGATTGCAACATCAGCCAAGTTAGCTAACACCCCAAAGAAATTAGAGCTTAAGATTGCTGGCCGCCTTCTGGGGAAAGCGGACTAAGACATAAATGTTCCACCTCCACAGCTTCTACACGAGTCATTATGAAAGACCTTCAGTCTGCGTGCCATCTAATAAGGCAGTGATCCGTCATGACAGATACGATGTCAGACGTATTGTCTCAATAACGACAGCAGTGCGATGGAACATTTGGAGTTTACGTTGGGCCACATCAGCCTGGAATATATGTATGCTGTTCCTGACTAGTGACCTCTGTCATTTGTTGCCTTAAGGGCACTATCTCTCAAAAAGACCTTCCAGGTCGCTATAGGCGTGTCCACATATTCCAGTTCCCTGGAGCGGGTAAGATAGTTCCTAGTCTTGCAAGTTCATCTACTTTACAGTTTCCTGGTATATCCCCGCGGCCCGGCACCCATATTAGGTGAATATTAAATTGTTCCAAAACCTCGTCAAGAGATCTGCGACAGTCAAGGGCAGTTTTTGAATTCAGGAATATAGTTTCCAGGGACTTGTTAGCAGCCTGACTATAAAAAAAATTTATAGCGACTTTGGTAAGAACATTGTTTCACCCTTTCCGCTACCTCTTTAATAGCTCACTCTTCTGCCTGAAACAAAAATCGCAACGTTATTATATATATTTTGTTCAGAATATTTTTGATTTCAAGAAATCTACATATACATAGATTGCAATGGAAAATCATTTTTCTCAAAATTGTACAATACTTAAAAAAATGTGAAATACCCTCCACTTATTCTTAAGAGTATTATCTGGTCTACATTTTAATATGTATTTTGCGCAATAATCACTCATTGATTGACAGCCATCTGGTTTCCCTGAATTTCATAATTCAATTTTAGAAAAAGCTTGATGTAGATGCTGATGTAGCGAGTGTGTGATTTTTTTCTTCGTTTTTTAAAATGAGAAAGCTATTTTTTTAAATTCAGACATATCAAATAAAACTAAATTCAAAAGACAATTAGATTCATGCGAAAGGTGTTTGTTTCCTGAATTAAATGATTGAGAATTGATCTAAAAAAAATTGTCTGTTTGTGTTTCTTTTTTTAAGGAGTAAATTGTTCGTTGTATAGAACAAAAATTGTTCCAAGTTCAAAAGGTTTGCTCATAAAATCATCAACCACATATAATTTTCTAAAAACATCCAATAGTATTAGGTTCGACGTCGCAAATGAATGGGGATTGGCCACAAGCCCCATGATAATATCAGTCAATCAACTGGAACCCGCAGGGTAGCCGCCTAAGAGAGAGACCACAAAATACCTGGATATGAAGAAGCAAAAAAATGTAATGGAATGAATTTGTAACGATCCAATATTCCTCCTATGAATTATGGGAAAATATATGTCAAGAAAGTGTGTTTACATCGAAAAAAATTAACTTCTGATACCCTTTTTGGAAGCGAAAATTTTGTATTATTTATAAAAATATTTTCTTTCAATATTTGTAAAAAAAAGTAATTATTTTCAATATTTTAGCCAAAACAACAATAAAAATTAATTTCATCACAAATGTTGGTGTCAAGAAAGTCTTTTTAAACTTTTTTGACGGCCCATGCTCCCATCTAGAGTACATTTATGGATAATTGTTGATACTATTCTTTTGTCTAACTTTTCGACAGGTTATTTTTTTTCCTCCCTCTTGCCGACTGCCCCTCTCTCAAACAAAACGCCGATAATCTGCTGAACATTCAACCAGTGTAAATCCGGACTATATAAAACATGTAAAACTTTTGCACGTTTTTGTTATTAATACTCCTTAGCAACTTCTATTTCTAAAGCCATTTTATTTTTTCATTTAACATTTTTATCTTCATATCCTAATAAAACCTCGTGATTTTCAAAAATATATGTATGGAAAAAAATAAACATTAAACACACTGACATTATCTACATAGAGACAAGTTAAATGCGTGTCTGAAAAGACTAAATGGAAACAAACAGAAAACCGCACCGCTAACTAAGCATAAACAAACATACCAATAATACCAATTTTCATATGAAACTATTTCATGTACGAGTATGTATATTAGTTTAGGAGGTTATTTATGAAATTGTGACTCATGTAGTTTATAGTCGTAGTAGTACACACTAATATAACAGAGGTCTAATTAACTATGAGAAAAATAATTAAATTGTCTGTATTCAAAAAAAACTACATATCTCTGTATGTACTTTGTTTAAGCTCTCGGAAATTGCTCTCCGTCTCACCTCGAAAAATTGCGGTCACTTCTAGTGAGGGTACAGCACTCCCTCGGGAGGGCGAACATCGTTTAAAATTAATTCTAAAGCTTTACAAATTAAAACCTTAGAGCATGTGGAAGGTGGGATAGGGCATTGGGAGGGATGCTAGGCGCCGAATAGGTGTTCGGGCTTGTAGACTGACTTCAATATTAAATTAAGAGGAAAATTTTGTATGAAATTTTTGCTGAAAATGGTGTTGTCGGCTAAGACTACAAACGTTCTGAATGGAAACATGTCGGGTTTTTTTGTTGCCTATTCATAACAAATAGTCTGTTATTTCCAAAAAATACTAACAATTAAATTGCCTCTATTCAGCTAGTTTATCTTTGAACGTACTTTGTTCAAGCTATCAAAAATTGCTTTTCATCTAAACCTGCAAACTTATGTTACTTCCTGATGGAAAAACAATACATTTGAAGCGAGACAATGTTTAAGTTTAATTTAAAGCTTCACAAAACAAGATCCCAGGGAAGTCTTGTCAATAACAATGTAAAATGTCTATAATTCTTGTCTATTCAAAACTATTTGTTTCGTCTTTGCTTGAGTATTTCTAATAACTTGAGGGGAAATCAAATTAAATTACCAGTACTCAACAAAGCTAACTCTGAGAGTAATTTGTAATTGCTCTTTCTAATTTCATTTCATCTAAATCTGAAAATTAAGGTCAGCTCATGAAGAGAACAAAGAAGACACTTTTATTGGAGTAAACAGACTGAAGTATACCCTCACCACAAGAGATATGTAATATATTAATAAATAAATTTGCCCACTCTTGAACAGGCTAATTCCCATACATATAACTATCTACATAGAGACAATTACATTTTTTTAATTTCAGTAGGTATATAAATATTCCCTATAGGTAGAGATGAATATTGGACAAGTTATAACAAATAGATAAAATGACATTTCCATATAAATATTCGCAGTAGGTAGATATGTCTATTGGACAAGTTATACCCATAACTAATTAGGGGCATAAATATACGGTTCACAACATTTTTGAACAAAATGTGAAGAGCTAAAAGCAGAGTATGTATCATGAAAAATAAAATTTTTTTTATCCAAAAACCTGTGTTTAGTTTAAAAAATTCACGGACTTTCTGACCCACCTTTTATTTTAGAAACGGATTTGATATTCTTGGACGGAATAAACGATTTCACCGAAATTTGTGTCATCGATTTAGAATACTCCCACGAAAATGCATAATCCAAAGATAAGTTCAAATTATTTTCGAATTTTATGGATTGGAACCGAAAATGTAGACGTTAAAGTATATCGTCATCAGAAAAAAGAAGGGGACGATAAAATTTAGTTGGATTCTGTTATAGATAGATAACACCCGTCAACAAAACAAACTTTTCTCTCGGGTTTCTGTTTAATGTACAGATTCTGATGCTAGATATTCAAAAAACGGCAAAATATCCATTTTTAGCATTTAAAATTTGTTTTGGTAAATTATACACCGATAAGAAAGTTGAAAGTATTAAAGTATTACTATCGTAAATTAGCTACAACTTTTAAAATTATGCATCGATTTTCTTCGGAATTGGGTCATTTAATTCAAGGGTCATCTGACTTTACGATAAAATCACAAAAAATATAACAATTGTGCTTTTTTTAGATTGTTTTATGGGGCTTTTATTTGAAAGTTATTAAATTTTTTTAAAAAAATGTTATTTTTTTGTAATGTTTTATAAGAATACGGCCAAACCTCTGAACGGATGGGAAATTGTGTTGTATTTGTATCTAATTCGAATAAATGGTTCTCTAGTTATACCAAAATATGTGGTTCAACCTCTCTATTTTTTCAATATCACGGTATATCGCGAGAATCCAAGGAAGCAACCATTTAGTCTAAGAAAAAAAAAAGATTATACCACATATTATTGCTAAGTAAAGAAACATTTCACCGAGTCGGTTCAGGAAAGCTGTAAAACATTCAAAATTAAGTAGCCTTTTACTTCTTGCAATATAATTTTCTATCCGTTCAACGGTTTCGACGATATCTTACAAAATATTGCGAAAAAATCATATTTTTGGAGAAAAGTTTAATATTTTTTAAATAAAAGCTTCATAAAAACGCCTACGGTTATATTTTTATGATTTCACCGTAAAGTATGATCGGTCATGAAGAAAATGAGACCATTTCGAAAAAAACGATGCATAATTTAAAAAGTTGTAGGGAGGTAACCAGCCACTTCTCTTGAAATTCGAAAATTTGCTCTAATTCCTACAAAATCAAACTTTGAGAAAAATATTTTTCCCTTTATTAGTAACAAAATTTGACACTTAGAAGTCAGACCAAAAAATCGTGTCGACCAGTGTAATTATACATTGCATCAATATATACGTTCTCACAAAATGTTAAGCATTCTTCTTTAAAAAATAACGACTTTTTTAAAGAAAATCAAAATGGCTTAACAACAAACAATTTTGTTCGTTGTTAAAAAATGTCTAATTTAGAATAATACAAAGTCATGCAAAAAAATCACGTATGTCAGAATAAATATACATTATGTTTGGATACTATCCGGAAATCGCGGTATTAAAACCACATACATTTCCCAATCATTTTAGTTTTTTATTTCTCCTATAAAATTTCTAAACGTGATTATTGGCCCTTTTGCATTTCTGATGACGATATGTGCAATGAAATATTTTATAAAAATATAAATATTATTCTGCAGGTAAATACTGCTAAGCCCCTTTAATAAAAGAATAAAAAAATTAAAATGTCATAAAACAATATTTTAAAATGAATCAATCAAGGTCCGGAAAAGGGCAATATAGATAATTTTAAAGTTGTTTACGAAACAGATTTACTTGTCGAAGCTGATAACAAAAATATAAAATATATAAAGTAACATTTAAAATATTATACTTATTTCTTTTTCCAAATCGAACAATATCTTCTTGCGGTCAAGGTTAAAGCGGTCTAGATAATATTAAGCCTAATTTCGAAATATTTTTGTTCGGAGAATACAAATTTGACATCAAAATTTGACTGTCATGCAAAACTGTACCTCCGAGGTTTATGACATATTTTTTGATTGAATAGGCGAATTAATGCCAAATTTAGAATTTAATTTCTTTTGAAGAAAATGTTTTTAATCAAAAATTTAAAGGCCTTTTATTTTAATAATCTATATACATACATACATATCGTCATCAGAAACGAAAAAGGGCGTATCAACAAGAAAAAGGGAAATTCAGTTTTTGATGGATTTTACAATATGGCGAATTTATTAACGAAATTCGAAAGGGCCTAACAACGAGTTATTTATTGTTTCATATTTAAAAATTCCTATTTCACACAATTTTCACAAAAAAGTTTTAAATCATGTTTGTGGGAATTTATATATGCAAAATTATGTATTTGGTGTTCAACATCTAGATACCCCTTTTACCTTTAGTTTTTAGAACCTAGGTGATAATCCAAATCGTGAAATTATTCTTACCACCCCCAGCAATTAGCCCTTCTACGAGCGGAAAAACAACTTAAAATACTCAACATTATCACAGCGTTTTTCGCTATCGACTTCAAAGCAGGTAGTCCACTGACTACAAAGGTTCTACCCTGGCAGTTTACAGCACGAGCTGTGCCATTTAAAGGAGGAGAAGAAAAAAAAATGTATTTGGTGTTATCCTGAAAACGCCGTTTTTAACGACAACATTTTTAATTTTATTTACTTTTTTGCTTCTCCTGTAAAATTTATAAATTTGATGTTAGGCCCTTTCTCGTTTTTGATGACGATTGTATTAAAGACAAATAGAATATAAGAAGACATTCCTTCAGGCCGAAACGTCAAAATCTATCAGTTACGAACGAATAGGAATGAATTGTTGTAACACGCAAAAAAACAGTATTCCGCGAACATTGATTGAACTTTTTTTGCACTTATCGATTAATATTAATTTTTCAATTGTGACAATTACAAAAAATTCGGGAAAAACGGTCTGAAAATCCGCGAAAAACCTCACTCGTTGGAATCAAATTCCTATTCGTTCGTAACTGACAATTACTCGCTACAGGAAGGAATATCTTCTTAAATTATATTGTTTTTGGATTGTATGTGTCATTTTAAAATTGAGAATCAGTTCAGTAAACTAACTTACATTTTATAAAAGAAGTAAGATGATATCATACTACCACTTTCAGAGAAATTTAATATGTATGTATTTTGCCCCTGAGCACGTCGTGGAAATTCTATTATTATTTGTCTGACTGTTGTCATTGAAAAATTCATTAAAATACAAAATTAGAAGACATACCCAGGAGCGCCTAAGCTGCTTTTCGCTTCAATAACCGAATCTTTTTATAAAGGATTGAGACTGAATTAATTCGGAAGGTCTGAAGAAATAATACCTTCCTTTTTAGAATTAAGCTGACAATTTGACTGTTTTTTTTTAAACATACTATACTCTTGTTTATTTTTGGAATTAAGTTTTCCCATTAGAAAATTCAGAAAAAAATGTAACACATTATATTCCAATGGCGAAAAAATACAATGAAGATTATTGTTTTAGTGGCAGTTCAATAACTACTTTAAAAGAATGCACAGAGAATATAGTTGAATCTAGGCAATCGAAACTGGAAGTATTTATAGACTGGACTGTTACACATAAAACCAGTAATTTTTTATTGGGATGGATGGTGTCGATTGCTACAAAAGTTATGTTGTGATACTAGATGTAGGTTAACAGATAAGTGTTTATGTAAGTGGTTTTAATGCTGCGAGCTAATCGATTTTGGTACGAAATGACCCTTTGTGTGGGGTACCAAAAGGTGTGTGGGCAATTACACCCGTTATTCACTGAACTGTAGGCACTTCAAAAACTTTGCACTATAGAAAATTCCAAGCATTTGCGAGCATTGGTATTAAAGTTATGAGTTGTTTAATTTTGCTGCAATATGGTCCCTTTAACGGGAGATACTAAAAGAGAGACAAGAAGAACCTAATATGGATTTTGTTTTATGCGCCAGAATGGGTGGGGGAAATTCTATTATTATTTGTCAGACTATAGTCATTGAAATGTGGTTTAAAATACAGAATTTGAAGAGAGATTGTTTTTACATCAATTTGTGTGGGGTTCCTTGGCTTGACTTGACAAATGCACCCAGTTTGCACAGAGCAAAATATACATCAGGAACACTTTATTGTACTGAAATTCAAGTGTGAACCACTGTCAAAGTTTAGAATCATTTCTTTAAAACAATCTTTAATTTTACAAAAGAAATAAGAAGATCTCAGACAAGTCTAACAACTGATGTATACTTTCACTTTCAGAGAAAGATAATATGGATTTTTTAGCATTATGCCAGAACGGGAGGTGGAAATTCAATTATTATTTGCCGGACTATAATAACTAGAATTTGAAAACGCAGAGATGATTTATTCTAGGGTTATGGAGGTATAATTTATCCCATCAAGTTGTGTAGAGTTACAAGAAGTGGCTCGACAAATACGCCCACTTTGCACAGTGCAATTTGTACTTCAAAAGGTGTTTTAACGTTTTTGTTACGATATATTTATTTATATATGTACACACATAAATTTGTTTGGGTTATCAGAAGTGGCTTGACAGATACGCCCCGTTTCCGCAGAGCAAAATGTAATTTAAAAACACTTTATGGTACTGAAATTCAAGTGTGAACTACTATTAAAGCTGTGAGCAAATGGCTATTGTTACGATATGACTCTTTGTGTGAGGTACAAAGGGGGCCATAGCAATTAGCCCCATTTTTCACTGAACTATAGGCACAGCAAAAGCTTTACACTGTAAAAAATGCGAACCTTTGCGAACACTGGTATTAAAGTTATGATCTGTTTATTTTTGCTACAAAATGAACCCATTGTGTGGGAGATATATACTAAAAGAGAAGTGGCAATTACATACGTCAGCTTTTCTCGAGATTATAGCGATGAAAAACGATTACTATGTGTAAACATACAGAAAATTTGATAGAGTAGTATAGATGTTATAAGAGATTCAAATTGTGTCTCTTTTAGAGCTTTATGGTGGATGTTACCAAAAAGCGTAGACCAATATTGTCCATCATTAATTATCATTTACAAAATTTGAAGATAATTGGTTATGCGGTTGGAGAGTTATCTTCCGAACCAGCCAGTACGACGGACAGGCACAGCTCAAATGACATATAATTATTGAAACTACACCCTCAACATAGTTTTAGTTTAGTTTAAGTTATGTTGAGAAAGAGAAGACGTTCTCACATCTCATGACCACGAACATAAACTTAAACCAGTGGGTTGGGAGCGTTCCTTTAAACCTCAAGATTATGAAAAATCGGTACTGGACAGGAATTTCCTTAAATGTTTTCCAGTCGATTAGTCAGACCTGCTAGTGTGGCAAACACTAAATACTGAGATCTTGCAAGCTGGACATTGACATAGGAAATTTGCAATGTCCCTTACCGCTTTTGGACCGTGGAACATTATATATGTATACCCCAATCCCTCTTGGGAAGTGATGGTATATCTGAAGTATCTATGTATATATTTATATTAACATTTCATACAAATTTCAAAAACTTGAAACTTCTCCTCTGAAAAACGCCCAATTTCGATTAGACCGTTTCTGTAATTAAACAATCGTCGGTATGTATAGAGGACGGGGTAAATGAAATTATTATAAAAAAATTATCATCAACATTTGTATTACGGAATTTTAGTATCACTAAAAAAACAAATATTTATTTAACTTTTTTTCTCGTGGTATCCAAGCACTGGTGAATAAAAAATTATCATCTAATTTGATAGGATGAATCAAAAACAACCATTTTTGGAAGGCGTAGGTAAGAAATATTTATATCAACAATATGACTGGTATGGAATTTTTTGAGGAAAATATTTATTTAATGTCGAGGCAACAACAAATATTTATTTAAGTACTATATAAAGTTCATAAAATGAATGAACGAACAACAGTGATGCTGCTGCTGTGCTGTTGCCAATGACTGTATCAATGTCTTCTATTGTAGTGATGTTGATGATGTCATCTAATTTCTATTTAGATAGCAATTACAAGCAAACATACATACTTTTTATCTAGTTCTGTTCTTCAGAAAAAGGAAAACAATAATTCTCTTTTAAAAAACTCTCACTAATTCTTAGAAATTGTAGATGATAAATCAAGAATTTTAGAGATTTCCTTTTTGAACTTCAAAAATGTTTGAATCGAAATAGGTAAATCTCTCTTCTTCTCTCCGACTCTCTTTGACCTGAGATTCTATGCCGCACCCATAAGACTTTTTTTCTGTTGTTCAAAGCAACTTCTAAATAGTATGATCGATCAGTATACATACACTTGATAAAACTTATTTTCATACACTTGTAGTAGTCGTCGACACTTTTGAGTTTCTTTTTTAGAAAATTTACTTATTCACTTTGCATAATTGTGGTTTCAAAAGAAGCAACGAAGCTCTCACTTCAATTCTAAAGAAATGTGTGCGAAAAACTCTAAACAAACACAAAATGTTAAATCCAAAAAAAAAATTAGCAAATTTCTTATATACACAAAAGCACACACATTTATTTTTTTGATACACACATCTATACATAAGTTTATATAGTATATAAAGAGCTATTTACCAGTAACAATAAATATAATATAAATCACACTAAAAACACAGCAATTCTTGGCGATGTTAACGCGTTGAAAACTGTTATAAGACTGAAACGAATTCTCTCCTACAGTGAATTTTTATTTTCGTTTTCAACAATATACAATAACAAAAGCGGCAACCAACATTCAGGCAAAATCGCTCAAATGAGAAGATATACAACAAACAGATTGCCGGCATTGCTTGTGGGCCCCCTCCCCTGCCCCAAACTACATCATTATGCATTCATTGCTTCCAATTCTCCTCTCTATGTACAAACATTTCTACATACATATGAACGCACATACAAATATTTTTGTAGTTTAATTGGGTATGTAGTAGAAAATAAAATTGTGATTACTAAACCAAACCGGTATTAGAGGACAACTAACACGAAAAAACTACGTCATTAATACGAGACACGGAGACTGGGTTTGGATACTACTCTCAGCATGTCCATAGATAAAAAGCTGATTGAACAAGAAAAGAGAACCAATTGACAGAGGGACAAATATTTTCCACTATATGTCGCCGTTTCGGAAAGCATAATGGAAAATTGTTGTTCAAACCTGCCTAACTACCGAGAGATTCGCTCTTTTTTTTTATTTAAAAAATGAGTCATTTTTTATCGTAAACTTTTATGACGTTGTAAGCTTTACTATTTGTTTTCTTTTTTTGTTGTTGTTGAAATTTTACAACTAATTCTTTTGATTCATTCAATTTTAAAAAAGGAGACTTATGTGATGCTGCTTAAATGTACTGCTACTAATGCAAAGAATTCCAAATGGAGGCCAACATCGTGCTTTCTTAACAAAGTACAAGCACACATTGATATATCCATTCTAAGGAATGCTAAGTCGATTTAGAATGTGTTGAAGGATGATTTCATTTTTAAATTATAAATGTTCTAATTTAAGATTTTGTATTAACCCAGCAAAAACTCTCATTACCACTGGGATGATAATTGAGAGTAACCAAATGGTACAGAAATCGTTCTAAAAAGGTACTTTATGGACCCAAAAAGTAACAATTTAAAATTTGTTTAAATTCTTCTTGAAATCTTGAAATATTGAGATACAAATTAGTAAGATCCAGTAATACATGAACAACTTCTTGATAACAAGCTACTTAAAGCTTATAGCAGCATAAAACCTTTGGTTTGTACTACCCTATACCAAATTATTGGAGCAAAATAATCACACATATAATGGTTAACTATCTGAAATGCTTCATTTTAAAATCGTACAGGTCGCAAATATAAACCGATATTTACGGAAATTTATACAAAATAATTTAGACTCTAAATATATAGAGGTACCTTTACATTATAATTCTTGACTCTCTAGAGAACGAATTTCTAGCCGATTACGAGTATATTGCATAAAATCATCTATAGAAAAAAGTGATTCTTGTCTGTCCAGTTTTAATATAAAATTAATTGACTTTACATTTTATTTTATCCAGTATCGCTTCTTGTTAGAATTGCTGCACGTTGTGATATACGATTATACCCCACGTGATGGTTCCAGACAAATTTGAGTTTTTGGTGTAGATGCCACTTTTTACAACCTACGTGCCTTTAATCTTTCCTTACGAGTATAGGTTTTTAATTTCGTTAAAAATGCAAAATTTGTCAAATCGCAATTTTTTTCACTTTTGAAACTTGAAAGGCGCGATTTCATTCGCAATAAAAACAAACTGAATTTTGTTGTAATATAAAGAGCCGAACATATTTCTTGGGTTGCGTACCTATGTCGAACCATGTCGAAAGAGACTTCTATTATTTTTTTGAAAAAGTGTATATTATTTTCATGCAAAGACATGTTTGATAAAAAAAGTATCAAATGTGTCGCGGGAGTATCACGGTACTGTGAGCAGCGTTACCGTTGGAAAATTTCAAAAAGGGGCACAAAAAGGGGATTTTTTCGAAAAAAAGGGGCAACTGATCATTAAAAAAGGGGGGATAAATTTTAAGGTTTTTATTTAAAGAAAACAACAATAAAAAAACAAAGCTTAACATAAAAAATAAGTAGGTAACATTAAAAAATTCATTCATTTACACGAAAACTAAACAAAAAATACAATGTTATAGAAAACTTCTTATGAAAAAAACTTCTTACTTCAAAAAATCGAAAAGGGGCACATTTAGTATCAAAAAATAAAAGGGGCGCGAAAGTAGCACGGCTGAAAAAAAGGGGCAAATATGCCACTTTAGTCGCACAACGGAAACGCTGACTGTGAGGGTCTGAAAAGTACCAAAAAAAAGTACTAAAGTATCAAATTTATCATCCCTGCATTACCAGGACCTGGCGGGTAAGTGAAATTCAAAAGAAATAATGACTTACCATTTAGCCACCCTTCAGATTATTTTTACATGGGCATGATATTGGAGGAAAGTACTTCCATGCAAACATACGAAAAGCTAACAAATAACTACATATAACATATAAGTAGTTATTATTGTCATTTTAATAAGGGGTTGAATAACACCTTACCAGTAATGAATTTCATAACCATTTACTTATTATATACAAGGTGGCGCAAAAGTAATCCTCCTATCAGAAAATGCTATAAATTTTGCGATTGGCCCTAATGCCTAATGTTGACATTTGTGTAGTAAACACATGCGAAATACACGTTAATAAACAATGTTATGCTACACTGCTCCAGAACGCGGAATATTGCTGACTATTTATTTGACCAATAATCGGTCGGTGACTTTGGCACAAAAAACATAGAAAGGTTACTTTTGCGCCACCTTGTATAATTAAATACGACGAGACATATTTTTTACTCGGAATATTCCCATCAAAAACATGGTAAGTACATGTCGTACATTCAGCGCTGCCAGTTTAGGGGAGTTATCCCCAATTTGGGGATTTTTCTTCGCAAATGGGGATATATTTTTTGGTTTGGGAATCCGGGGATTTGGCGGGGATTGTAATTTTATATAATTCATGTCTTCATTTATGTTAAAATTTTTATTTTCTGTTAAATCTATTTTTTTAGAAAATGCGTCCGTAAAAATTGTGTCAAAAGTTCCTACAAAAAGTAGCTTGACTCACAGTGTATTAGAGTACGGCTTAAATAGACAACCTGTAGTAATTGCCAATACGTTTTTCTATAGATATTTATAAGTCTTAATTGAAGCGGTTTATAAAATTCTTCCGAGACGACATTACGAACAATTTAAGCTAATTTTTGAGTAAAGTTTACTAGTAGCAGGATTCTGCTGATCCAACTCGATTTTAAAGAACTGGAATCGTTGGAATTAACCCTTTGATGTACTTTAAAAAAAATTCAGTGTGTTATCAATTATTTAGTCCATTGGCAGAAATGATCAAAGTTTTAATACCAAAAACGTGTACAAAATAATTAGATGGTGTAGATGAGATGGAAGATTTTGAATCAGATATACATATTTGATAATTTGACAACGTACATTTTGTACAAAACAAAATGAATTTTAGTACAAAGTACATTGAATTCTAAAATACATCATTCACATAAGTTAAAATATTTTCTGGGGATTTTTTTGGGGATGAGAAATCTTTTTTTGGGGATTTAGGGGATAAAAAATAAAAATTTGGGGATTCGGCACTAAAAAAACTGACAAGCCTGACTGGAATCGCCAGTATTAACCCTTTGATGTACTTTAATAAAAAATTCAGTGTGTTATCAATTATTTAGTCCATTGGCAGAAATGATCAAACTTTTAATACCAAAAACATGTACACAAAAATTAGATGATGTAGATGAGATGGAAGATTTTGAATCAGATATATTTGATAATTTGACAACGTACATTTTGTACAAACAAAATGAATTTTAGTACAATGTACATTGAATTTTAAAATACATCAATCACATAAATTAAAATATTTTCTGGGTATTTTTTTTGGGGATGAGAAATCTTTTTTTTTTTGGGATTTAGGGGATGAAAAACACAAATTTGGGGATTCGGCACTAAAAAAAACTGGCAAGCCTGCGTACATTGCATTAGCATGTAAGACATGTCATTACCATCTACATTACATGTAGTCAACAAATAATGACTTACTTATTTATATTGACATAGATATGTATTTGTAAGTTAATTTAAGATGGGTATTGTAAAATATGCAACAACAACAGTTTTTATTAAAGAAAAGTTGATTTGAAATTTAGTAACATTCCGAATAAAAAATATATCTCGTTATCTACAATAATATATATTCTCGTATATATGGCTAATAAAATCAACTCGGCAAATACACGCATTACCAGGTAACTTGGCAAATTCAAAAGAAATAACGACTTACCGTTTAGCCACTCTTCAGATTATTTTTGCATGGGCATGATATTGGAGGAAAGTACTTCAATGCAAGCATACTAAGAGTTAACAAATAACTACTTACCCCCACGCTTATGAATATCTCACATAAAAGTAGTTGATATTGCCATTTTAATAAGGGGTTTTATAACACCTTACCAATAATGATTTTCATATGTGTATATATATATATCATATCAGTCTCTATCGAGCATTCGCTGCGTTGACATCGTACTTGCTCTGCTCTGCGTTTGTTACTTTCAGTGCGAGTTATCGATAAATTTTAGTTAGAAATAAATATTTTTATTTCACCGGTTTTACTTATATTTTTTCCCTGGAATTAATAAACGGAACATATTATACGGTTCTAATTTGAAGTGAAACATGAGTGGGCCATCGGCTCACAGTAGCAACCGCTTTGGGGAGCTTGGCTCTCCAAGGCATCGGAAAAATAGGAAGAGAACAAGAACAGAAAATTACATACAACTTATCGACGACACCACAGTTGATGATGATCATCTACCACGGTTCTTGGTCGCTGCCACCATACCCCCCCTTAACTCCTCGGAACACAAACCACTCGCTTCACACAATGTCTTCCAGATTGGGAGAGGAATTGACTATATATCTACCGATTACTTGGATGTAACTGCTATGAAGAGTGGCGACTTGTTGATAAAAGTTGCTGACAAGAAAACCGCTGAAAAATTTCTACGTGCTACACACTTTGATTGTATTCCTGTTAAAGTAGGACTTCATCCTACTTTGAATTCCTCACAGGGTAAAGTATATTGTGAAAGATTAATACATTTACCAGAAGAAGAAATCACCAAATACACAAAAAACGTCATAGCAGTACGGAAAATTATCAGAAAGGAGGGTGAGAAAGAGATAGCAACAGGAGCTGCAATTTTAACTTTCGACCTAATTAAATGCCCAAAAAAGGTGAAAATTGGATGGAACAAAGTTACAGTGCAAGAACATATTCCAAATCCCATGAGATGCTTAAACTGCCAAAAGCTTGGACATACGAAGAACAGATGTCGCGGCATTGCGAAATGTAGGGAATGTGCACTCCCCACTCCGCACACCTCATGCACACGTAAGTTCTGTATCAATTGCGAAACTGACTCCCATACCTCATACGAAAGTAATTGCCCATCATTCTGGCAATATAAATCTGTCAATTATCTTAGAATAAAAAACCGTTGTACAAATCGAGAGGCCTGGCAGATATACAATGATAACCCGGCAATGAACACCCTTGCACCCGCTTCTCGTAAAGAGAAAAATATTACATACTCCCAAGCTGTAACAACAAATACCTCTCATAACGATCCCCCCTCTCAAACACAAACTAGAAACACCGAGACGAATAAAAAACAAAAAGACAATACATCAAAGAAAGACGATCAAACCAATGCAACAAATACCATCTCATCCGTTGTAACAACGGTTCTTTCTCCCCCTCTCTCATCGGCAGAAACTTCCTCCCCCTTCGCGATAATAAATGACAAATTTCAAGAAAACAAATTAACTGACACAGCAATATCGATAAATGATACGATTACACAAAATGACATCGATAATTATGAAAACGATACATATACATCATACAGTAAATTTCCAAAAACATACGATGCACATGAAAAGGAAACAACAAATGATAAAATGAATGAACAAAACAAACAAGATAACATTTTAATAGAACATGGAACATATGAAGACATAGATTTTTCTGAAAACCTGCCATTAGAAGACACCACAACCGATAATCAGTTCGATTCAGTTTTTGAATCTCAAGATTCGAGAGACATGCAGACATCACCTAATCTTGGAGATGAACTCCAAGATACAGATGATTCTTCAACGAGAATACAAAGATTATACGAGAAATTTCCAGAGATGAATGTCATAATGACACCTAGGACACTTAAGAAAACATCGCTTCCCAAAACCAATTAAATACTTTATTTAAATTTTTACTTATTTTAACTATAAGTTTTTAGTTTTTTTTTAGATGACTGTGATTACTGGTCTAAATCTGTCTATTTTACAGTGGAATATTCAGGGATTCCTAGGCAATAAATATGCATTGGAGATACTGGTCGCTAGACACAGACCCAATATTATACTTTTACAAGAAACCCATATAATTGAAAGAAACCGACATCTATTACAACTTCCAGGATATAAGATTTACCACCATAACAAGGACTATTCCTACGCCAAATCTGGTGTGGCAATATTGGTCAAGAATGGAACGAATGTTATTCGACACTCAACATCCTCCGGAGAGCTACTCTATCAGTCACTCACCATAAAACTTTCATCTGAAATAATCTTCACGAATATATATAAAGAATGCGATGTGACCTTATCCAGGAACATGTTGGATAACATTACCCTTCCTCCAAACATTAACCATGTCATGGTTGGCGATCTTAATTCACAGAATACCTTGTGGGGTTCGGAATATAATAGCAGTAGCGGCATTATCTGGGAAGATTTTGCTGACGAAAATAAGCTTGTGATACTAAACGACGGTTCCCCGACACTGCTTAACACCAGGCATACTCTCACGGCCGTGGATGTCTCTATGGCATCGGCAGAGATAGCACCATTATTATCGTGGTCTTGCTTGCCTCTTCCGGAGGCTAGCGACCACTTCCCGATTATTATTAATACTGATACTCGCACCAGCGAGAGACGATTTATTTCACGATTTAAAGAGAAATATGCAGACTGGACCGCATTTGAGAGAATGGTTTGTCTCGAGGAGACGTTATTTTCACCTTCTGTTAATGTCAACAAAGAAGCTTCTCGTATAAAGCGAATTTTGAGGAAATCAGCAAATGAGAGCATACCGACAGCCAAGAAACCGAGAAATAGGAACAACCCTGTTTGGTTTAACACCCACATCGCCAGATTATCGAGACAAAAGCAGTCTACTTGGAACACATTTCGAAAACATAGAAATAAAGAAAATTGTATCAAATACAGAAAGGCTTGCGCTGTTTTGAGAAAGGAGTGTGTAACTGCGAAGAGAATGACATGGGAACGCTTCGTAAACTCACTTAATCCCTCGATGGACATCAGGCTTATATGGAGCAAAGTTAAAAGGTTGAGAACTGATAAAATGGAAGGTTTTCCAATGCTAAACATGAACGGCAGACTATTTTCTGAACCACAAAGTATTGCTGAACAATTCGCCACTTATTGGAGTTCAATAAGTTCAGATGAATCTTTCAGTCAGAATGTGGTAGCTAGTAAATACAATTTAAATATTGACGACCTGCCAGAAAATGAACATCAGATAAGCCACCTAACATCTCCGATTATCCCATCAGAGCTAAGGGATATTTTGAAGGATTTAAAAGGATCTACTCCATCTTTGGATAAGATAACCTACACTATGGTTAAAAAATCCCCCGATGTATTACATTCTAGAATCTGCGATCTATACAATAACATCTTGGCGAGCGGAACATTTCCACATGATTGGAAAATTGCAGTATTATCACCAATACCAAAACCAGGGAAGAACCCAAATTTGCTTGAAGGATATAGACCAATCTCGTTATTACCCGTCTTGGCGAAAATTTTTGAAAAAATTTTAGCCCGAAGAATCCAGAATAGTCTGATTGATAACATTTCGCAAAGGCAGCATGCTTTCCTTCCCAGACGCGGTGTTCACAGTTTATGTCACCAGCTTGAAGAGATTCTAAGACATAATCTCCAACATAGGAAGCACTCTCTAGTCCTTTCGGAGGACATTGAGAAGGCGTTCGACAAAATTGTATATACTCATGTTATAATCGAACTACATCAAATGGGCGTACCCGGGAAATTGCTGAAGGTGATAAAATCCTTCCTCACCGGTCGTAGAATTACAGTTAAAATTGACGGATTCCTCTCAGGACAACATCATCTGCAAAACGGTGTGCCGCAAGGTTCACCATTGTCCGTGGTGTTGTACAATGTATATGCCAACTCTCTGGCCAGTGTGATAGGCGAATTACCCGGCATAGACTACGTTGGCATTTATGCAGACAATATTTTTGCAGTTGCCTCCGGTGATTCGACAGCCACGGTAGTTAACTTAGAAAATCTGAATGCAGAAGTTCAGCAATGGGCTGAACAAAGAGGTGCGACCATTCCTATAAACAAGGCCGAAATACTGCACGTTTGCAGGAAGAAGAGGTGTCAGTGCCAATCAGTGGACCTCGGTGGTCAGTCATTAACAGTATCGACACAGATGAAAATTCTTGGCATAATATTCACTAAGAACCTTCTTTGGAATGAACATTCAAGGTTTATTGCGGCTAAATTAGGCAAAATAAATAATTTGTTACGAATAATTTGTACTAGGTTTAAAGGTCCCCACATCAACACTGCCCTGGACATTTGCAGAAGCTTGGTATATGGAACTGTGCAGCATGGTATAACCTTATATGGTTGGACATCCAAGGGGAACGTGAGAATGTTGGATACGTCCATAAATAACTGTTTTCGAACAGCAATGGGATTGTTACGAGCAACCCCAACGGAGTCTTTAAGAGTTGAGGGAAACTTCCAAAAATTCCAAGACATAATGGAGAAATGCTCATCAAGCTTAGCGTCTAGATCTATAACCACATGTGCAGACGGTCTACATGGAGATTTTTGGAAACATCTTACATCATCCGCGAGAAAACAATCTTCCATTGGAAACATAATAGATCTTCTAAGAAGATTAGACATCAGTATTCCAGATAGACCAGATACATGCTCCAGAATACCTGAATCGATCTCAGTAGATGACAGTCTTTCTACGTTCAAGAAAGATAGCGTCAATCCAGAGGTCTTCAAACACCGATTGGCTGGAAAAATTGAGGATTTCTCCCCAAGCCTGATTTTGTTTACTGACGGTTCCCGCATGGATACGAGATCTGCATATTCCGTAGTGGAACAAAAAACCAAAGACACATTTAAAATTATTCACCAAGGTCGATTACCAGATGGCACAGGCATTTTTATGGCGGAAATGGCGGCGATTAAGTTTTCCTTAAACCATGCGATC
Source organism: Eudasyphora cyanicolor (assembly GCA_963930755.1). Classification (NCBI taxonomy): domain Eukaryota; kingdom Metazoa; phylum Arthropoda; class Insecta; order Diptera; family Muscidae; genus Eudasyphora; species Eudasyphora cyanicolor. The sequence continues at coordinate 40,033,435 of OZ005734.1, read as the reverse complement.
CAGCTTAACCGAAAAACATTAATTTGTACTGATAGCCTCAGTGCTATTAAGGCTCTGAGATATGGCAAAAATAACATCGTCAACAACCTATTCCTTGATTTAAATATTGGCGCTACTATTATGATATTATGGATACCATCCCATATCGGTATACAAGGCAATGAGTTTGCCGATCAGTCGGCCAGAGGCGCAATAAATCTTGATAATATCACCGATATACCTTGTTTTCCTAGGTTAATAATCAATCAATTCATTGCGAAACAACAGGAGACAATCGCCAATAATTGGTCACTATCTACTACATTCTTAAGAGAACACAATCAAAAGCATTTCCGACCAAAATATGATAAGTCGTTTACCAGAAGGCAATGTATTACCATGGCTAGACTAAGGGTTGGTAAAACCTTATTTAACACCCAACACTATTATACAAGGACGAATTCATTAGAGTGTACATTCTGTAACGTCACACTGACGATATCACACATTCTATGTGAATGTAGCCACTCCAGACTGCTTAGACCGCTTGGTGAGATTCTTGATTGCAGTTGTAGCAATATGTTGACTAGGATCCACGAAAGCCTTTTAGTGCATAATATTCGGGACGTTTAGACCAGTATCACAGTATCATTTAGACCAGCATCACACTGGGTTAACTTTAGAATTAGTTTTATTTCTGTTTGTGTCCATCAGGACAATCGATTAATATTAATATGAAATTTTCATTTTATTTTGTACTTTTTGAATTGCTTTTATTTATGTAAAATACTGAAGGCGGGCGCATATGGTCCAGTCACCCCGCGCCTCTTAAAATATATTTTATGAATTTATTTATAAAATATATCTGAATAAATAAATAAATATATATCATATATAATTAAATAGGACGAGATGTTTTTACTCGAAATGTTACTAATGGTGTTTTCGATTCTGAAAAAAATGTTGCCCCGTCGACGCGAAATTCTGAAAAATATTTGCCCTTTTTATGTGGAACTGATGAAGTACATCGAATTAAACTTACCTCATATTTCAAAATTGCAAAATGTGGTATAAAAGTCCAGTTTTCGCGAAAAGGGCAACGAAAATGTTGCACTTTTTTGCAGAAAATAAATCGCTATAAGTTTCTGTATCTAATCAATGTTTCTTTAATAAAAAATGAAAAAAATATTATTTTCGACATAACTTACTTTGGAATGGAGGTTTAGGAATATGAATCGATCTTTCATTTCATTTATTTAATTATACTAATATAAACAAGCCAATATGGCCAAAATTCTTATATTAACTTTATACTAACCGATTAAATAATGAATACATATTTTCACTATCAACTTAAAAGGAGTGCGGCTGTGTTCTCTCACCCTAACTGATCATCATAGTCTTGGATAACGCAATAAATTACTTTAGAACGGAGTTATAGAAATATGAATCGATCTTGATGAATACATATGGTCACTATCAACTTAAAAGGAGTGAGGCTGTGTTCTCTCACTCTTACTTTTCAAAATAGTCCTGTATAACGCAATGACATGGTCCTCTCAGCAACGCACAGTGGTCTCAAACCCAACATTCTTTGGCCAAAGGTCTTGAATGTTTATGTATGTAAATGTTTCTTTTGAGATTCTGACAGAATTAAAGAAATATTTAGTGGTCTAAAGTTTTAAACAATATTGATAAGAGATCGATTTCTTTGCTAGTTGATCCCGGTCTAGCCTCCTCTAACTTCCCTCCGATGTGTTCAAATAATTCAGCGGTGGTCGTCCGAAAACAAGTTTAATATTATCCGAATTTGTTTTTTTCGTGGATATATCGTCGCTACGAAGTTATCTTCACGTATACACAAAAACATTTTTTTGAGTAATCGACTTAATTTTCAGCAGTTCATACAAACAAAGTGGCGTGAAAAAAAGTTTTCGGGAAATACTTTTTTGTTTATGGCACATATGTACTCTCACTCATGTTTTTATTAATTTAATAGAGTATATAAGTTCGTAAGCTCCAGACAAGTCAGTTAAAAAACGTAGCATCAAAGCCTATAAATAAAATTCGCCTGGAACCTAAATATGGGGGTATTATATCAAAACTTGAACCGATGTGGCTTATTTGTACAATGGTACTAGACAAATTAAAATGTAAAGTAAACAATTTCTGCCAGATCTTTGGTATTGTGATTTATAACAGGTTTTCCAAAAGGGATGATCTGATTTTGAAGTGACGTTTCGGCCAATTGTAGTATGTCACGATCTGTCATTTGTTTTTCATTGTATTCAGTAGTGTTCACAATTTCATCATGGAGAGATATACGCAAGAACAACGTTTACAAATTATTCAGTTTTATTATCAAAATAATCGTTCTCCAATTGAAACTTTTGTCATTTTATGGTCGTAATAATCGTCCAAGTGTGCTCGCTATTCGTCGAATTGTTGAAAATTTTGAGCTTACATTTTCTTTGCATAATGTTCAAGTGCCAATAAGACAAACAACCGCTCGAAGTAATGCAAATATTGCTGCCGGTCAGACAAGTGTTGCTGAAGACCACAATTTGTCGATTCCAAGACGTTCTCAGCAATTGGGACTGTCTCAAATCACAACCTGGCGGATTTTGAGAAAGGATTTGGGTTTGCATCCGCATAAAATTGTTCTCACTCAAGAACTGAAGCCATTGGACCACCGAAAACGTCGTGAATTTGCTGATTTTGCCTTGAAACAACTTGAAAACGATAACGATTGTTGTAAGAAAATCATCTTCTCCGATGAGGCTCACTTTCATCTGAGTGGTGCGAAGGAAATCCACAAAAACCATTACACTCACCTAAATTGACAGTTTGGTGTGGTTTTTGGTCAGGTGGAATCATCGGTCCGTACTGGTAACACCGTTACTGTCAATGGAGAGCGGTATAGATCGATGATAACCAACTTTTTATGGCTGAAATTGGAAGCAGCTGATCTTGACAACATTTGGTTCCAACAAGACTACGTGCCACACAGCGAATGAAATAATTGAATTGTTGCGAGAAAAGTTTGGAGATTCGTTTACTTCAAGAAATTGTGATATTGAATGACCTCCAAGAAGTTGTGATTTAACACCATTAGACAATTTCTTGTGGGGTTATTTGAAGTCATTGGTCTTTCGAAATAAACCAGACTCTCTTCAAGCTTTACAAGTCAATATTGAACGTGCCATTCATGACATACGACTTGATTTAGTGGAAGAAGTGCTCGAAAATTGGGTTCATCGAATTTGTTCCTGCAGAAGAAGTCGTGGAGGCCATTTGAATGACGTTTTATTTAGAACTGAATTGTATCGATTGTACTTCATATTAAATAAAAAAAACTTTTGAATTTCCTTAACAATAAGTGTTTTTTTAGAAGAAATCATATCACTCTTATTGGAAAACCCTGTCTTAAAAGCAGGACCGATGAAATATAAATGCTTAAATTTTAGGATAACAAGTTAAGAATGCAATATCAAGAGCGTCAACTAGCCAAAAACCGGGATATTTCAAAATATGATGAATTCCATTTTCTTTATAGACGATATTATGTAATATAAAGTAATAAGGATTAACTTTCACCCAATTGGTTGTAAAACATGTTCTCTTTCAAATCACGTTTTCAAAAAATAATAGGTAACTGCATAAAGTTCCGACGACTGTACATAACAGTGCGACAAATGGTAGGGATCAGTGACCGACGGGGCCCTGACTGCCGGTAAAAGTTATATCAGTCAAAAAAAAGGATATACGTGTCCCGCCGTTTCGCTGGGTCACGTCTAGGAAACGAGAAGTAAATCGATTTGAAGTTAGTAAGTATCATGTCGAGCCTTGACCGCCAAAAAGACGTAAACGCCAAAATTTAGAGGAGAAAGCTGTTTTGCAATTATTTTTTGTTTAAATGCATATTTAATGCATACAACTGTTTATGATACTATGAAATTTAGTATAACGGAATACTTTACAGCTATAAAATTTCTGACCAATGATGTCATTTGTCGTAAGTAAACGATTTTCCTCAAAAACTTAAAATAAATCATGATGTCGCTTACGTCTTTTTGGCGGTTAATATGGGGAACGTTTGGGGGTGTTTTGTTTGACATATGTAACTCGATAACGACAAGTCCGATTTTGCTGCAACAGATTAAGAAAAATTATGAATTACAATTCCTACAAATTTTAATAATGACACATCCACGTGGAAACAGAAGTTTAGTAATTGTCGTTAAAACTATTAGAAAACATTTGATTTTATTCCAAAAAAAAGTTTATTATTGGCAAGAAAAAAAACCATAAGAAAAATCGCATGTCATTTTTTGAAAGTTAGCATCATAAAGAAGAGAACAATGACTTTTTGAAGAAAATCTATGGATAAATGCAGAAATTATAGCACTTTAGGTAGAAATAAGATAACTTCCACATAATCCGGTGTTTAAACCCCAAAATAATTTGGCGGAAATCCGTTTTGGACCATTTTAAGTCATTTGAGCAATGTCCGTCAGCCTGTTCTTCTGTGTCTGTTTGGTGCGCACGATACCATTCGATAAGATTAACCGATTAACTTCAAATTTTATATATCGCACCTGTTCCACAAAAGGGTAACAACTCATAATTTAAAAATTTCAGTAGAGGCCAAAAACTGTTTCCGTTAATATTAATGGTATATTACAAAAAAAGAATATGTCGTTACAATTAAATATCATAGAAAAAAATAATAACGCTATTTTCCTTTTTGTTGTTTTTATTGTTGTAGAAAAATAGCAACTTTTTTGAGTTGTTAGCCTTTGAAGTTGAAAAGGGCACAACTAAAAATATTACTCTTTAGATGATAAATCAACGGTCCCATTTGCGTAAACACTTGGCGACAATTCAAAATGTAACTCTTTAGTTGAATCTAAAGACGTTATTCTGTAAACACAGAGAGAGTCATAACGGTTTTTTATTATGAAAAAAAGAAGAAAAATCAACGGAAATTTTTTGCAGTGGGTAGAAATTGTCATTGTAAGTTGTTTTCTTGCAAAAAAAGCAAAATTTTAAAATTTTGAGTTGTTATCCTTTTATGGAACAGGTGCGATATGTCAATATTTTTTATATCTCCGGTACAAAAAGTTAACGGCTTATAACTTTGATTCCAGTCTATACAAATACTTGAAATTTTATGAAGTGTAATGTACCTTCAGTATAGTACCTATAGTCCCGTAAAAAACGGACGAAGTTGTCATGACCCTTTTGGTACCTCCCATACAAATGGACCATTTTACACATAAAGTTAACGGCTTATAACTTCGATACCTGGACATACAAACACTTGAAATTTTGTATAGTGTAATGTTTTTATAGTACCCAAAATATATATAAAAAATGGGCGTTATTTCCACGCCTCTTTTGGGACCTCCCACACAAAATTGCCAAAAAAAAATATGAACAATTATTTTTTTGAATTTCCCGATTTTTATACTATGGGTCACAATTTATACATTTATCCATAAACTTTTGGTATATATGCATAGTTTTCTTCGTTAGCATGCTAAATTTCAAGGAATGGAGCAAATAATTTTTTCCTTTTTACTACCAGCAAAAAAAGATAATTTAGAAAAAAAAATCTAATTTTTTCTAATTCTTTTATCGACAAAGAATTTTTATTACTAAACTTCCGTTTCTATTTGGAAGCTATTTTTTCAACTTCTTTTTTCTAGCCCTCACAATTTCCTTAATTTAAATGGTATCCTGGCTTTATCGAGCTTATACTTAAAAAATATGGTCCAAATTCTAAAGGTAACTTCCATGAAAATTGAAATTTTATAAAAAACATATGGTCTCAAACCAAAAGATAAATTCTGACTGAATAACAAAAGCACAGACCAACAATAAATAACAACAACACATACAAACACATGAGGTACGATGACGTCGGCATTAGCCGTTGACAAAACTACATTTGTTTTCGTGGTTCGCGATGCGAACCCAAGCAAAAAACAAAAATGTATTGGTATGAGAGTTTTAGTATGTTGACTTAGTTCGGCAAAATACGGGTTTGGTTAGCAGTTCTTGTTAAATGCAATTTACTGCTTCCACAAGTATTTCAGCTGATTTAAGTTAAAGACATACACTATTGCTACTGAATTCTGAAGATGATAGAGTGGTGTCTATCGAAACTGCAGTCAATTCTACCAAGCAATTAAAACTCTCTACCAATTTTTGTATTTGTTTCTATTACTTTCTTGGAATAGACAGAAAGTAAATGGAACATATGGTCTCAAACCAAAAGATAAATTCTGACTGAATAAAAATATTGTTTTAAAAAAACTACCATAAAAAATTGTTGTTTTGGTTTCATAAAATGGTATGTCTCAATAGGTACGCTGGATAGGGCATACACTAAGTGAAGACATTACCAGACAAGATATTGAATGGAACCCACAACTTTGCCACAGAATATAACATTTTGCCTCTTTTTGTTCATTTTAAAACGTGGCAAACGTTTTATAAAAATCGGTTCAGCGGTTAAAATTTCAAACTCCTATAAAATATAAAAAAAATTATAACGTGATCTCCTTTTACAATTTGGCAATGTTTTATATCGATTTTTCTTTAACTTTCATTTTGACCCTATCTTGAAAGTTAAAAAAAAGTATAAACATGGCCCTTATGTTCTCTTTAAAACGAAATAAACTTTGTCAAAAATGTATATGTCAATATGTCAATACGGTCATGACCGTCCTTCCGTCTGGCTGATACGAAAGCTCTCGAAAGCAGTGACAGAATAAATACAAATTGTAAAGGTGACAATATTTAGTCAAATTCTTTGAAGTAAGGCCAGGTTCGATCTAACCATGTCTTTCCATCCAATTTTACTCCGATCTTGTTACTCCGAATTTGTTGAAAATAACTTTCTTGTCTATTTCTTGAAAAGTCTATCAAAATCGGTTCAGATTTAATTTAATTTAATTTATATTCCATCATAGTAACCGAGCCTATATGGCCTTTTACAGTTACAAAAAACAACAATATGTAGACTACTCAAAAATCTTAAATATCTAAATAAATAAAATGACTAAATTATAAAATAAAACAGAAAACGATAGAAAGAGTAGTAAACAACCGAGTAAACAATTTTCTCCTAACTTTCACAGTATATATAAACAGTTATAGAGCATCTAACAATAAGAAAAACTACTCACACACTGTGAGAAAAAAAATTTACAAAAATCAACTTAATTTCATAAAAAAAACATACGTACAAGCTTAACAATTTAATGCAATAAATAATAAAAATAATTAAAAATAAAACTATAAAATTTAAAGAAAATACTAAATCAAATTACGAGGCGACTGAAAAAAAAAATATTGAGTTATAATAAACATCCCTACTACTCGCGCAAAAAAAACTACTCTGACAGGCTATATCATCCAATTAGGCAATAGAAAAAATAATAAACAAGAAAAAAATATCAAAAATCATGAAGCTGAGCGTATTCAAAGAGCTTATATTTATATGTATGCAACGAAAAACTGAAAGTTCTAAGCGATACTGGTAGATGGTTGTAAATGCGTGCCACTCTCACAAGAAATGACCTATCTAAGGTAGCAGTTAACCTCGGCATAACAATTTGGGTATTTCTTGTTGATCTACCAAAGCTAAAAAGATCCAACATAAATCGCGGCGTTTGCAACTTATGCACTTTATATAAGTGCAACAAAATTCGTATTTTGATGTAGTTAGAAAATGAGCACCCAAGAAAATCGATTACATATTGGGAAATGTGATCATACCACTTCACAGTATAAACATATCGCAAAACTCGTTGAAATAATAATCTTACCTTCCGCATAACATAACCTACACAACCAGAAAATACCTCAAGACCATACAAAAAAATTGGCATTATCAGAGCATGAACAACACGAATCTTAACACTACGAGGAAGTACCAAATCCAGGTTGTATAACTTTCGTAAAATAAAGTTAACTCTGGAAATGATTGAATTAACATGCACATCAAAAGAAATATCATTGTCAAGCATTACACCAAGACACTTAAAATTGCTTACAACTTCTATAGCTGTGCTACAGATTGAAACAGATAAAGCACCTGCTGGTATATTGCCAAAAAACATAGCTTTGGTCTTAGAGGCATTTATCGATAAGCCATTATCCCTCATCCAACTGACTAACAAATTAATAGTAAAGTCAATTGTATTCTGCAGTACATCTAAAAACACAAAATCGCCGTTAAATAAGATCTGTAGATCATCTGCAAACGCATATACGAGGCTATTTCTGCTAACAACACGATTAAACAAGTCATTAATATACATAATAAACAACAAGGGACCCAAAACTGAGCCCTGTGGAACACCACTACTCACAGGGATGACACTAGACGAATAATACATACTGCTTTCTACAAGACAAATAAGAATACATCAATTTACAGGCCGTGGTGGAAAAATTAAAATGGGAATGAAGGTTTTCAACTAAAATGTTATAATTAATTCGGTCAAATGCCTTTTCGAGATCGAGTGACAATAGTACACAACATCCGCCCTCACTTACTCTTCTCCTAACATTATCCGTTAACCCAAGAAGAAGAGAAGTGGTGCTCCGATTACACCTGAAACCAGACTGTCTGTCATGCAAAAGTAACATACTATCTAAATACCTGATCATCTGGGACTTAATTATATGCTCAGCCATTTTAGACAAAATTGGCATAATGGAAATTGGCCTTAGGTCGCTACTCTCTTTATTCTTCCAAATTGGCACAATTTTAGCAACCTTTCAATCCTTAGGAAAAACCGACGTAGTCAACAAAGTATAGCCCCCATGTGCAGTATTGGCAATATCGAAAGCACCCTCTCAAGTTATCTTTTTTTAGAACCAATTTACACGGTTCGACTTGTCTCTGCGAAATCCGGCTTGCGACAGGAGTTTGTAGATTAAAAGTATAGAGAAGCTTGCGGATAGAAAATGTTGCTCGAAATGAATATACAAGGACAATTTGACATTTCGTTTTATGACTTACTGAATCCGAAAAACAAATTCAATAAAATAAATGTGAGTGAACTAACAAAAACATTAACTTGTTCCCTGGATATCAAAAGAGAATTAAAAAAAGTCGCAGGGACAAGTCGAACCGTGTAAATTATAACAAATTCATTGGACAAATTGACATTTTCCTTTATGGTTAAACTGGTTCAATTCAGGTGAATCACCCTTGATTATTACCTAAACGTGCCATTGCAAGGAATTAATTACGGATTTTCATCACTCCATTTAAATGAGTACTTGGGCCAATTCCCAAGCTTATTGCAGTTTTCTAAAAAACGTATAAATTCGATTTTCGAATGACATTCGGAATGCATTTTTTAGTTTATCATTTTATTAGATTTCATTAAAAATGTTTTCCTCGTATCCTTATTTTTGCTGAGATGATACAACTCATATTAGTTATAATTGTATTTGTATTTTCCAACCTTGAGATTGGTGCTAGTTTAAATTCGAATACAAATATAAACCAGTATGAGAAGAAATTATGCATCATCGTCACTTTAATATGCACAAATAACTTTCTTCGTCAATTATCGTTCTAAATAAATTACAAAGTAAATACATCTTTGGAAATTTAAATTATTCATAAAAGTACGTACATATGTAAATATTTTCGCTCACTAATTATTTGATTATCAATGTTTTACAAAAAAAAAACTCATTGCGCAAAATATTCTCTTTTATTCTAAGATCAACTTTGATCGAAAGCTTCCGTTTCTTCTCTCAAAGTTGAATCACGATAATTATACAAATTCAAACTAAGGCTCTTAGTGACTGACTGACTGACACCTATTTATGACGTTAATGAATCATTTAGAATGATTGTTAAATAATGACACATACATACATATGTAGATGTAGATGTAACTCAAAATGTCGTTCAATAATGCACGAGACCAACTCAACACTTTTGTAGAAGACACATTTGTATAAACGAGAGCATAAACATTTCAAATAGATGAGAACATTATAAAAAAAAAATAAAAATAACAAAATGTAGGTTTGCGAATGGGTTATGAATCACGTGATAAGTTTTTTTATCCAAAAGAATCATTGGAAAAACAATGACTACTAAACAACAGCTATGACGTTTAAGCAACAGTTTTATCATTTTTACATACACAGTACTAGGTGGGTAGGGTAAGATCTTACCTTTAAAGCTCGCTTATTGAGCATCGCGTTTCATCACACTACGTATTCCACTGGGTTTTATCTAGAAATAAATAATCGAAAGAATAACATCTTAGCAAAATTTAACAAAATAAAATCAACTAAAAATATACCTTAAAACGAAAAGCCATTTTATTGCACAAAACAGATTTGTCAATCATTACAATGTGATAATCTTCATTTGGATCTCGGCTCAACAGTAGTCTGGTATTTATTTTGTGGCTATGTGAATCTCCCAAGGCTGGACAAACCGACCAATTGTTTCCCACACATCGTGTGGTCAATTCATTAGTAATAATCACCTAAAATAGGAAGTAGTGTTTACTACTTTCTAACTGAGAGAACTTTAACTAAATGCATACTACTTACCGCTATGTTATATTCTAATGCCAATGTTTGTAGATCCGTTAAAATCTCATAATTTACACGAGTACGCAAAGATACATCTTCTATTTGACGCAAAATAAATGAAAATGAATCGATTACAATCAATTTCAATTTCGGGTCATCATTTAAAATATTTCGTAAATTTAGAACAATAGCGATGAGATCTCTATATTTTGTGCAGTAAACATAAGAAACGTTTTGTAGTATGGATGTTGCACTGAAATCTGTACATTTCTTTTTAAATTTGTCAAACGTATGCTGACAGCGGGACTCCATGTGTTCAGCCATTTCTGTAAATAGAACAATAGTTTTTTTGTTGGCATTTTATAAAAATACAGAATGAAAAGGACTAGCATCTAAAAAAGGTTTATTACGAGTATGTAAAATTTAAAAATAACTTATTGCGCAGAAATTCTTAATAGCCTATATTATTTTCCATATATTGTTCTATCTACCCACCAAGTTTCAAGAAAAACAGTAGATGCTGTTTCTAATAGCAGTATTTTGTCAAAATATCACTTTTAAAGAAATTTAATTTTTCCAGAAAAATTTCGTCAAAATTGCATTTTTTTAAAAATTGTATATTTTTTCTACAAAAAATTTTAACAATTGCATTTTTATAGAAAATTTATGTCAAAACTGGATTTTTAAAAACAAATTTCGTCAAAATTGAAGTTAAAAAAAAAATTATTGGCATTTTTAAAATTTTGTCAAAACTGATTTTTTATAGAAAATTTGGTCAAAACTGAATTTTTATAGAAAATTTGGTCAAAACTGAATTTTTATAGAAAATTTGGTCAAAACTGAATTTTTATAGAAAATTTGGTCAAAACAGAATTTTTATAGAAAATTTGGTCAAAACTGAATTTTTATAGAAAATTTGGTCAAAACTGAATTTTTATAGAAAATTTGATCAAAACTGAATTTTTATAGAAAATTTGGTCAAAACTGCATTTTTATAGAAAATTTGGTCAAAACTGAATTTTTAATGAAAATTTGGTCAAAACTGAATATTTATAGAAAATTTGGTCAAAACTGAATTTTTATAGAAAATTCAATCAAAACTGAATTTGTTTTGGAAAATTTTGTCAAAACTGTATTTTTATAGAAAATTTTGTCAAAATTGAATTTTTATAGAAAATTTGTTCAAAACTGAACTTTTATAGAAAATTTGGTCAAAATTGAATTTTTATAGAAAATTTGGTCAAGACTGAATTTTTATAGAAAATTTGGTCAAAACTGAATTTTTATAGAAAATTTGGTCAAAACTGAATTTATATGTATAGAAAATTTGGTCAAAACTGAATTTTTATAGAAAATTCAATCAAAACTGAATTTTTTTGGAAAATTTTGTCAAAATTTAATTTTTATGAAGATTTTGTCAAAATTTAATTTTTATTAAATGTATTGGTATGAGAGTTTTAGTATGTTGACTTAGTTCGGCAAAATACGGGTTTGGTTAGCAGTTCTTGTCAAATTTAATTTGCTGCTTCCATAAGTATTTCAGCTGATTTAAGTTAAAGACATACACTATTGCTACTGAATTCTGAAGATGATAGAGTGGTGTCTATCGAAACTGCAGTCAATTCTACCAAGCAATTAAAACTCTACCAATTTTTGTATTTGTTTCTATTACTTTCTTGGAATAGACAGAAAGTAAATGGAACATATGGTCTCAAACCAAAAATAAATTCTGACTGAATAACAAAAGCACAGACCAACAATAAATAACAACAACACATTGTCAAAATTTAATTTTTATGAAAATTTTTGAAAATTTTGTCAAAATTGAAAATTTTGTCAAAATTGAATTTTTATAGAAAATTTTTTTCAAAATTGAATTTTTATAGAAAATTTTGTCAAAATTGAATTTTTATAGAAAATTTTGTCAAAATTTTGTCAAAATTGAATTTTTATAGAAAATTTTGTCAAAATTGAATTTTTATAGAAAATTTTGTCAAAATTGAATTTTTATAGAAAATTTTGTCAAAATTGAATTTTTATAGAAAATTTTGTCAAAATTGAATTTTTATAGAAAATTTTGTCACAATTGAATTTTTATAGAAAATTTTGTCACAATTGAATTTTTATAGAAAATTTTGTCACAATTGAATTTTTATAGAAAATTTTGTCAAAATTGAATTTTTATAGAAAATTTTGTCAAAATTGAATTTTTATAGAAAATTTTGTCAAAATTGAATTTTTATAGAAAATTTTGTCAAAATTGAATTTTTATAGAAAATTTTGTCAAAATTGAATTTTTATAGAAAATTTTGTCAAAATTGAATTTTTATAGAAAATTTTGTCAAAATTGAATTTTTATAGAAAATTTTGTCAAAATTGAATTTTTATAGAAAATTTTGTCAAAATTGAATTTTTATAGAAAATTTTGTCAAAATTGAATTTTTATAGAAAATTTTGTCAAAATTGAATTTTTATAGAAAATTTTGTCAAAACTGAATTTTTATAGAAAATTTTGTCAAAACTGAATTTTTATAGAAAATTTTGTCAAAACTGAATTTTTATAGAAAATTTTGTCAAAACTGAATTTTTATAGAAAATTTTGTCAAAACTGAATTTTTATAGAAAATTTTGTCAAAACTGAATTTTTATAGAAAATTTTGTCAAAACTGAATTTTTATAGAAAATTTTGTCAAAACTGAATTTTTATAGAAAATTTTGTCAAAACTGAATTTTTATAGAAAATTTTGTCAAAATTGAATTTTTATAGAAAATTTTGTCAAAATTTGGTCAAAACTGAATATTTATAGAAAATTTGGTCAAAACTGAATTTTTATAGAAAATTCATTCAAAACTGAATTCGTTTTGGAAAATTTTGTCAAAACTGTATTTTTATAGAAAATTTTGTCAAAATTGAATTTTTATAGAAAATTTGGTCAAAACTGAACTTTTATAGAAAATTTGGTCAAATTGAATTTTTATAGAAAATTTGGTCAAGACTGAATTTTTATAGTAAATTTGGTCAAAACTGAATTTTTATAGAAAATTTGGTCAAAACTGAATTTATAGGTATAGAAAATTTGGTCAAAACTGAATTTTTATAGAAAATTCAATCAAAACTGAATTTTTTTGGAAAATTTTGTCAAAATTTAATTTTTATGAAGATTTTGCAAAATTTAATTTTTATTAAATGTATTGGTATGAGAGTTTTAGTATGTTGACTTAGTTCGGCAAAATACGGGTTTGGTTAGCAGTTCTTGTCAAATTTAATTTGCTGCTTCCATAAGTATTTCAGCTGATTTAAGTTAAAGACATACACTATTGCTACTGAATTCTGAAGATGATAGAGTGGTGTCTATCGAAACTGCAGTCAATTCTACCAAGCAATTAAAACTCTACCAATTTTTGTATTTGTTTCTATTACTTTCTTGGAATAGACAGAAAGTAAATGGAACATATGGTCTCAAACCAAAAATAAATTCTGACTGAATAACAAAAGCACAGACCAACAATAAATAACAACAACACATTTTGTCAAAATTTAATTTTTATGAAAATTTTTGAAAATTTTGTCAAAATTGAAAATTTTGTCAAAATTGAAAATTTTGTCAAAATTGAATTTTTATAGAAAATTTTTTCAAAATTGAATTTTTATAGAAAATTTTGTCAAAATTGAATTTTTATAGAAAATTTTGTCAAAATTTTGTCAAAATTGAATTTTTATAGAAAATTTTGTCAAAATTGAATTTTTATAGAAAATTTTGTCAAAATTGAATTTTTATAGAAAATTTTGTCAAAATTGAATTTTTATAGAAAATTTTGTCAAAATTGAATTTTTATAGAAAATTTTGTCAAAATTGAATTTTTATAGAAAATTTTGTCAAAATTGAATTTTTATAGTCAAAATTGAATTTTTATAGAAAATTTTGTCAAAATTGAATTTTTATAGAAAATTTTGTCAAAATTGAATTTTTATAGAAAATTTTGTCAAAATTGAATTTTTATAGAAAATTTTGTCAAAATTGAATTTTTATAGAAAATTTTGTCACAATTGAATTTTTATAGAAAATTTTGTCACAATTGAATTTTTATAGAAAATTTTGTCAAAATTGAATTTTTATAGAAAATTTTGTCAAAATTGAATTTTTATAGAAAATTTTGTCAAAATTGAATTTTTATAGAAAATTTTGTCAAAATTGAATTTTTATAGAAAATTTTGTCAAAATTGAATTTTTATAGAAAATTTTGTCAAAATTGAATTTTTATAGAAAATTTTGTCAAAATTGAATTTTTATAGAAAATTTTGTCAAAATTGAATTTTTATAGAAAATTTTGTCAAAATTGAATTTTTATAGAAAATTTTGTCAAAATTGAATTTTTATAGAAAATTTTGTCAAAATTGAATTTTTATAGAAAATTTTGTCAAAATTGAATTTTTATAGAAAATTTTGTCAAAACTGAATTTTTATAGAAAATTTTGTCAAAACTGAATTTTTATAGAAAATTTTGTCAAAACTGAATTTTTATAGAAAATTTTGTCAAAATTGAATTTTTATAGAAAATTTTGTCAAAATTGAATTTTTATAGAAAATTTTGTCAAAATTGAATTTTTATAGAAAATTTTGTCAAAATTGAATTTTTATAGAAAATTTGGTCAAAATTGAATTTTTATAGAAAATTTGGTCAAAATTGAATTTTTATAGAAAATTTGGTCAAAATTGAATTTTTATAGAAAATTTGGTCAAAATTGAATTTTTATAGAAAATTTTGTAAAAATTGAATTTTTATAGAAAATTTTGTCAAAATTGAATTTTTATAGAAAATTTTGTCAATATTGAATTTTTATAGAAAATTCATTTCATTTATTTCATACATTGTAATACAAAAGCCAATAAGGCCAAATATTCTGTCCAAATTAAATTTTTATAGAAAATTTTGTCCAAATTGAATTTTTATAGAAAATTCTGTCCAAATTGAATTTTTATAGAAATTTTTTGTCAAAGTTGAAATTTTATAGAAAATTTTGCCAAAATTGAAATTTTATAGAAAATTCTGTCCAAATTAAATTTTTATAGAAAATTCTGTCCAAATTGAATTTTTATAGAAAATTCTGTCCAAATTGAATTTTTATAGAAAATTCTGTCCAAATTGAATTTTTATAGAAAATTTTGTCAAAATTGCGTTTCTATAGAAAACTTTGTCAATTCCTGAGAACGACGTGGAATCAAACGAATTGGCTCATTTTGAACGGATAAACTTACGATGTTTTCGTCGCTTCGAGCGGTACGTACGTCTTCCGTTTGGCGCCGGAACATCCAAAAGTGAAAATTTGTATTCAAATTTATCCACTGTACCACGCCCAGCCTTTCGCCAGAGGCTCTGGTCTGTCGCTGCCCTGGACCGTAAAATTACAATATAAATTTACTTTGTATTGTAATTCATATAAATAAAAAATTAATATATATGGGCACTATACGTATATAAATCTAAACCGATTGTCAACAACTTCAATAGGGATCGTCCATCCATCACAATCGAACCGTAATTACGATCTGCACTTTGATTTCAAAGATACATCTACAGACGGACGGACATGGGTAAATCGACTCCGGAAGTGGTTCCAATTCAATCTGTATAATAAACGACGATCTTCTCCTTTTGGGTGTTACAAACAAATGCAGAAACTCATAATACCCTGGATCACAGTGTGGTGTAGGGTATACCACTATAGTCATACCTTTTAAGCGATGAGGTGAAAATCCTTGGTTCGTGTCAACATAGTACACTTTGGAAGCTAGTCCTCCTGCTTCATCCGGGAGTTGAACATTTACGCAAAACTGCAAACTGAGAGATGTATTTTATAATGCAGCAATTGATTGAACAGTGTAATATTTTGACGCGAACGGAAATGGAAAAGTACATACCACCAGCCACCAAAATCAAGCTAGTTTCATCACAATTCGACTTTAAAGTGATGTCCAACATTTTACTCTCCTTTCTTTAGATATTGATATTAATTTGAAGCAGAAAACAAGCATACGTACATAGAAATGTGCCCGAAATCAAAAGAAAGAATAACCTTGGAAAGGATGCTCAGTATTTTTTCACTTGGACCACTGTTGGATCTGGAATAGTACTTACGTTCCTTCCCATTTTTACTGTCGCACTATATAATTTAATTCCAAACGTACCATAATTGTGTTTTTCCCGAACCTGAGCTTCCACATAGCTCTGTAAGCAAACCAAGTGAGACTCCACCCGATAAACTATCATCAAGATCCCTTATCAGCGAAATTATCTTCTTGTTTTCCTCCTCTCTGCGCCAAACATCAAAAGCAGTAGTTTTGAACATTATAATCCACAATTCAAAAGAATAATTAGGAGAAATACTGCAAAACAAAAATATTGCGCCAATAAAAAATTATCGCGGAATTAGTGGAACAGATAGTATCGTAAAGTGCAGGCTATTAGTGACAAAGCCACAGTTGAGTGGTCACGTTTTATTAAGGTATCTCCTAAATATCAGTGAAAGTGTCCGACGTCTGTCAAACTCAAATTTCATCCTATGGTTTTCTGTTCACACAACACCACTTTGACAGATGCCGGACGCAATTCACCGGTATTTAAGAGATGCCCTAAAGGTCGGGTTAGACAAACGAAACCGTAAGTTATGGTGAAGTGCCAATGACGAGTCATGCGGCGCGGTGCGAATTCATCATTGCCCGTACACAAAACATATGGTTGTTTTCAGTAAAAGATAAACAAGAAATTGTGGCAGATTGAGAATAATTCAATCTGGCAATAATAAATCAAGCGGCGGCGCAGAAAAGTTAAATAAAATTCAACTTATCTGAGACGCCGCACCGCTTTCCGCTTGCATTGGCCCTTCACCCTTAACTTTAGCGCAGCCGTAATGTTGCCCGCTATAGGCAAACTTAGCAAAATAACGAAAAAACAAGTAAGAAAGTTTCAGTCGGGTAACCCGACTAAGGTATACCCTCACTTTGTGAGTAATGTAATGAATATTACTCGAATTATTCTGTCAATTTGTGTGGGAGGTACCAGATATACCAGGGGTTTATCAAATACACTTTTTTTTTGCTGAACATTAGATACTTTAAATTCATTGCCGACTTATAAGCATTTATGTGCACTGGTATAAACGTTATGAGACATTAACTTGTGGTATGATTTGGGCATTTTGTGTGGGAGGTACAAAGAGGGGCGTGGCAATAACGCCCATTTTTCACAGGGCTATAGACACTATAAAAACATTACACTGTACAAAATTTCAAGTATTTTTATACACTGGTGTTAATGTTATAAGCTGTTAACTTTTGGTGCAAAAAGGTACCTTTGTGTAGGAGGTACCAAAAGGGGCGTGACAACAACACCCATTTTTCCCTGGACTGTAGGCAATATAAAAGCATAATACTGTACAAAATTTCAAGTATTTTTATACACTGTTATTAATGTTATAAGCTGTTAACTTTTGGTGCAAAATGGTGCATTTGTGTGGGAGGTACCAAAAGGGACGTGGCGACTTCGCCCATTTTTCTCGAGTTGATAACGACTAATAAGCTAATACTATGTGTGGAATTTCAAAAGATTCGAATAAGTAGTATAGCAGTTATTAAAGAATCAATATTTCACAACATTTTAACCCTTTGTGGGGGAGGTACTAGAAGGAGTTGATCAATACGGCCCATCTTCGAACTTAGCCGGAGATAGAAAAAAATATTACCACATACCAAATTTGAGGTCAATAGGTTACTCCTTTCGAGAGTTATCGTGCGCACCAGCCAGCAGACACACAGACAGACAGACAGACAGACAGACAGACAGACGGACGGACATTGCTCATTCGACTTAAAATGACCCAAAACGGATTTCCTCCGAACATACTTGGGGTCTTAGGTCACTCCTTCGACGTGTTACACTTTTTTCCGTAGCAAATGATATATACCCTCGTCACACTAAAGTGAGGGTATAAAGAAGATATTTATGCGAAACTTTTGAAATGGAAAGAATAATAAGTAATAAAATGTTAAAATAAGAGCCAATCATATAAAATAAAATAAAGACTTTAAATAGGCGTGTTTTCGTTACACCATAGGTGCTTAAATGGAGCGCTAATCACTTTTAAGCATTATTAATTCCCGATGAAGCTTGGTGCTTGTCTTCCTGTCTTACCCCCATTAACACAAAACAAAATAACCGAGCGTTAGAGCTAACAAAATTTAAATTGTATGGAATTTGACAGCTGTAACCGGTAGTTACCTCTTAACCCTAGTTTATTTATTAAGAACAAAAATGGATTTTTTTTTAATATATGCAAAAAGAGTGTGAGCTATTGAATATGAATAGTAGGCATGTTTTCGTTACAAGCTACCACTTTTAGTTTAGCACTTTGCAACGAAAACAACTGACTTCCACTAACTGGCACATAAGCAATAAGTGGCGGATTTTCACTATCTGGTAGCAATGGTGTCATGAGTTGCGAAGAAAGAACAGTGCGAAACAGACAAAAAATTCGTGAAAAGTACTCATAAAACATATATTTACTATTCTATGTTCAATTGTTTACACTCTTTTGCAAATATTAAAATAATTTCCCATTTTTGTTCTTCTTCTTCCCGTTAATTCACAATAATTGATAAAATCTCTCCAAAAATGGGATGCCATATTGCTAAATATAGGGTGCCCAATCTGGCAACATCATACTCGATTAAGACATGAACACAAGCACCAAACTTCATCGGGAACTAATAGTGCTTAAAAGTGCTTAGCTCCCCATACAAATTAAGCACTTATGGTGTAACGAAAACACGCCTAGTAAATTAATGTTTTATAAATACATTTCACGAATTTTATGTCTGTTTCGCACTGTTCTTTCTTCGCAACTCATGACACCATTGCTACCAGATAGTGGAAATCCGCCACTTACAGTTTATGCGCCAGTTAGTGGAAGTCTGTTGTTTTCGTTACAAAGTGCTAAAATAAAATCGCTAGCTTGTAACGAAAACATGCCTAATGTGAACGACTAATAGCTGCAGCGGTCAACGTTAGTCTGCATTTACATTATACTTTTTTTTAAGTATTAAGTATACTTATCGGCGTTTTGTGGGCGAGAGAGGCAGTCGGAAACGTGGGAAAAAAAGTATGCCGTACTCGTACTTGTCGTACTCATCGTTTTGTGTTTTTTGTTCGCACTTGGAAACAACAACAATTCACACAGGAAAAGCCGAAACAAAACAAATGAAAATAACTATAAGTATTGAAAAAAAGTACGTGTGTGAACGTAAATACTTTTTCAAAAGAAGTCAATAAGTTACTTACAAAAAAAATACCATGTGAATGGCGACTTACGGCTGCGCTAATGTTAAGTTACGGTTATGTTTGCCTAACCCAGCCTTAAGAGATGTCCTCATCCTAAGGTCTAATTCACACGAGGCGATTTATTCCCAGTTCTAATTCACAAGAGAAAGAGGCAGAGAGCTCTTTTCGCCTGCCTCTCTCTCCAAAAAACTTTGACACTTGCTTTGAAAAAATTGTCTTGTGGAAATCAAGACTTAGTATTAAGTAACTTATAGGCATTTTAATGGTCTTGGTTCACACTCAACAATTTTTCAAAGCAAGTGTCAAAGAGAGAGATAGAGAGCTCTTTCCGCCTCGCTCTCTCTCCAACAAACTTTTACCCTTGCTTGGAAAAAATTGCAGAGTGTGAATCAGAACTTGGTGAGAGAGGCAGGCAAAAAGAGCACTCTGCTTCTCTCTACAACAAATACCAACATTTGCTTGGAAAAAATATGTTCTGATATATAAAGTATAAATTTTGGTGCAAAGTGGTGCATTTGTGTGGGAGGTACCAAAGCTGGTGTCCCAATAACGCCCACTTTTCTCTGGACTCTAAGTACTATACAAACATTACACTATACAAAATGGGCTTTGAAATTACAAATTAATAAATGAAATTAAATAAATATTTATCTAATGATATTAAAGACTTGGGGTCTTAGGTCACTACTTCGATGTGACTCAAATGATATATACCCTCTAAGGTGAGGGGGTAATGACATTAAACTATTGTTTTTCTTGAGGATCACCGAACTAGAAAGTCATCTGTTAAGCTAAACTTATTATGATAAACATGTACCATATAAATGTACTGCGAATGAAAAAAAGTACACTCTCCAACATTTTGATTTTTTAGGTATCCAAAAATCTGATATTATATTGCTTTTGTCAGGTGAACACTAAAGCGCTTTGAATTTGGTTCGGAATTAAATTGTATCGTCAATTGTACCGAAACATCTGAAGTTGGACGACAAACCGCATCATGCGAAATCCCTATTAAGTCGCCGTAACAAAATGTCGCCGCCGCAATAAATTTCAGCTGACGCCTTGCCGCCGGAACAAACCCTGAATCGGCCTCGCCTCCCCTTAGTAGTAAGATATTCGTCGTCTTCTTTAAGTGGTTTTCTAAGTGTAAATTTTAGGAAATGTGTTTCTAAAGTTCATTGAATTCGCGAAGAAAAAACAAAGAATATATAAATTATGTATTGATTACCAATATTCGGGCTACTTACTTTGCAAAAATATATAAATATTAACATTGCCATTAACCTTTATAACACACACAATAATTAGTGGTACTTCGGTTTTAATTTATCTGATCTTCTATTTCCCAAAAAGGTAAGTAGAAGCAAGCTGCGCTGCTCTTTGCTGTTTATTATTACATATATACAACAGCCGCACAACATATAAAATGTTAAATAAATAGTGTATTAAGTAAATAATAATTAATGTGGGATTTTTGGTTTTTTCCCTTGATGAAAATATAATTATTCATTGTGTTTTGTTTCGCGTTGAAAGGGGGAAAACAGTGGAGAATTTCTTGATTTCTTTTAAGATTAACATAAATTTACTCATCTTATTATTTTAAGAGGGGGAGATTCATATCTCTTCTTTGTGTATTGTTGTTGTTTTTTTACTTTACGATTTTGCAAATGTGAACATTGGTTTTTGGCGATTTTCGTGAGTGTACCACACGACGATTTCTTCCTCATCCAGTTTTTTCCTGCATTTCGATATAATTAGGTCACTGCATTTGATGTTAGCGTTGTTTTTATTCATCATTGAAAAGAGAATCCAATCCATCCATCAACCAGCTGACCCGGTGCGGTGGTGGGGTATAGTTCTGAAGTAAAAAGGAAAAAACTTTATTTCGTTGCTTTATTTATTATAACTACTACAACAACTTTCTTTCGCTTTTGCGCTGTTTATACCGTTACTACCGGTCGTCGTTTTGTCATTATGTCGTCATACATATCCACCCATACACTACACAAATGTACATACACAGATTGTTTATTCTATTTGGCCGCTTGTCCGTCCATCTGTTTGTTTATTGCCTGTCCATCGTGTGTTTGTGGTCAAATGGATTGGATTGTTTTTTGATTTTTTTACGTTTTCTCAATTTTTTTATTGTCGTTTGTCCCAATTTCTTTAAACTGCAGTAGTTTATTTCCTTTCGTATTACTCGATCTATAAATAATCGAATGCATACACACATATTGGGGTATGTGTGTGTGCCTCAAAGGAAAAAAATACTTAAGAGGTCCTTTGTTGATAAGGTGATTTTGAAGAAATAATAAATAAAACAGCCTACGTGAGGGAAAAAGACGAACGAAGAACGTGAGTGGTGAGTGGTGAGAGTATCAAGGAAGACCCTTTAGTGTTACATCCATATTATGCATATCAAAAGTTCCAAATAAATCGCATTTTCTTTTGTTCGGTTTAAACATCTATGTACTAAATACCTACCTATGATATTTATTTTTGTCTAAAAACTTTATAAAAAATTGTTAAATGGAAAAAAAAGATATCGCTATTATTTATTTTTTGGAAAATTTGTTATTAAATTTTGTGGGGATTTGAAACTTTTAAAAAATTAAAAAAATTCCGTTTTAAGTTTTACGAAATTTTAATTGCTCTTGAACGGCTGAATCGTTGTTAGAAAGATAACATAACGGTCCGATTTCTTATGGAAATAAAAGAAAAAAATTGTAAATTTATTGTAAAATTTATAAAAATGTGTTGAGAAATGCGGATATAACGGTTATATGAAAAAGGGTTTAAATGGTATATGTATATAGGGGCTAAATCTAAGTCTGTACTAATTTTCTACAAATTTAAATATAGCATCTATATGTTTAGTTGCCAAATCGGAACAAACATGTACATATGTACCTATATGGAGGGCATATCTAAATCTGAAACGATTTACTTCAAATTTCGTAGGGTATATTTGCGTATTAAGAACCTCTCCCCTGTAATTTTTCATAATGATCGGATGTTAAATGTAGCTTCTATGGCACTGTGATGACAAATCGGACAGAAGATATATAAATATATGAAGGATATACCAAAATCTGAGCCGATTTACTCCAAATTTTACAGCAAAAGTTTCTGCACCAACGGACATATATTTGCAAAATTTCATATAGATCGGTTAAAAAAAATGGATTTTACAGTCCCTGCATTCAAATCAGAGTTACAAGTATATATGAGGGCTGTATCCGAATCTGGGCCGATTTTCACCAATTTCAATAGAGATTGTCCTTGGGCCTAAAAAGAGCACTGTCCTATATTTCATCAAAATCGGACCATAAATATGACGTGCCTTTGATTGAAACGGTACAACTACAGCCGGACGGACATTGCTAAATTGACTCAGAATTACAAATAAATGCACTAACTCATTTTTTGGCTAGTGTCACGTAAGTAATTCCTTTACTTGTACTAGTCAAAAAATAATTTACAAAAATTTAAGTCAAAAAATTGTATTTCAAATATTTTCTGCTATAAGCAGAAAATTATACAAATTATGTAATAACTCGAAATCTGCTTAATTCTCATAAAAAAGTTCAGAAAGGACCCATAGTATTTCTTCGCGAGGATTATTTTTCTCAACGATGTCTACTACAAATGTCGACGATATGTACGATTTTTAACATATGATAAGATTTCATTGCACTTCAGGGGTAAGAAACCTTGACACTGTTTTGACTGAAATAATTCTCCAAAAGTTCCCTTTATTTCGATTTTTGGACTGAGGCGAATATTCCGAAATTTACCACATCAAAATCACCAAAGAGATAAGTAACCTCTCTGTTTTCCGAACAAACTTTGAGGTCGAATATCGCGAAAACAAGAGCTAACATAGAAAAGCGGCTAATGCCACTGGATCTAGCATGGCCGAAATAGGTCTATCCACAGTGTAATAATACAAGAGACATGAGTCTCCTAAAGAGCAAAAAAAACCAAAATAAGTAGGAACCTTTATATAGGGGCTGTATGAATTCTTACTTGAAGTGAATAAATATTTCTAAATTTCGGAGAAATCTTCCAAAAAAAGTTGTATCTGCACCATCAATAAATCAAATGGTAACTTTGGCTGCCACTCTAACCTAACCTATCTGCAAAAAGTCATATATCGCGACCTAAGAGAGTAAAGGCGCTAAGTCCAATATTTAAAATTTTACAGGAGAGGCAAAATACTCACTGTATATGAATGTTTTTATAAAGGGTATATGGACAGTATTAATTTCTATTCTGCTCTGACAGGGTGGTGATAGGGTATCATTCAATGAGAGTGGCGAACACTCAACATTCCGGGTGTTGATAGAGACTGCAATGTATTAGTACTAGCGATCTTCGAACTTAAAATATGTGGGGAGAAAAGAATACTCGGTATCAAATGTGAAAGTAATACCGCGACTGAGTTATCGTGCGGAACGTGCAGACTAGCATAGTCTAGCATAATCTAAAAGAAGATGTATACTACTGTGGATCAATATGGCCTATCTCATCCATAATAAGATAGGACATCTCGCCAGACGGACATTGCCCAAATGATTTCGAATAAGCTGTAGTCAATGTCACCCCCAAACGTATACCTACCTATTTTTACTAACCACTGAATATTATTGAAGTCATCTGAACTATAAATTCAATATACATATATACTTTGAACACTCCTTAAAACTTATGCTATAAAATTGACATATTTAGTACGTACTCGTATCCTTAAGTACCAAAGCAACGCATACCAAACGCAAAAGGAGAAGCATTTTAAGGAACGGTTCGCCCTTTTTCAACAAGGTGTGTTGCACGCGACAGTGTAATTTAATATGGAAACAAACATATAATTTTATAATCAATTGGGAATCATTAAAAAAAGAAAACACCATTTAGTAGACCTATCAACATTCATTCATTGTGAGAAATCATATGAGAAACACATCACCAAACCAAACTTGAGTACTTATGTATGTTAATTTGCTTATGTAAGTACCCCCTATTGTTACCTACGAAATTCATAAAACAATAAATCCTAATTCTCTTTTTTTACAGATCACAAATCAGATTGGAACGATTGAACTAGAAAGAGAGAGAGCGAGATTGAGATCGATAGAAAACGAACAATAAAATGTTCAATAAAGAACGAAATTTCTATGAAATTTTAAATGCATCACCAAATGCCTCATTTCAAGAATTGAAATCAAATTATAAACATTTGATTTTACAATGTCATCCGGATAAATTACTTCAGCAACAACAACAACAGAAGCAGCAACAACAAAAACATGTTCAACATGAAAACGCAGATAAATTAGAAAATGACCTTAATAATCAACAACAAGAATTTGTTGGCATAACTGAAGCATGGAATTGCCTCAAAGACCCTTTAAAGCGTAAACGCTACGATGCTGAACTTCTGCTCAATAAATTTCATACGCACAGCAATATCTATGCCCACATACAATTGAAAGAAATGAAAAAGTGTCTCAGCACTGATGTTGAACTCGAACTCGTACGCAATGATGAAGAACAAGGAATGGAAAGTGACAACAGTGCGACTGAATCGCCATCGTTGTATATTTATACATATGATTGTCGTTGTGGCGGTCAATATATTGTTGATGAGTCAGCTGAACAATATTGCCGCAAAGTCAACAATAGTATTGCAGTCGCTGCTGCCGGTGGTGGTGATGGTGGTGGTGGTGATGGTGGTGATGGTGGCGGTGTTGATGATGACGCAGAAAACAGCCAAAACAATAACAGCCCCACCAACAAGACTGACAATGCTGCTGTTGTTGCTGATGTGAACCGCAGTGGTGGAGGCGGTGGCGGCATTTCCATTGTTGGTACCGGTAGTGTTGAAGGCGTTGTATTCACTGAAGACGAAGAAGGCGGCGACAGTGACGGCGAATTGATTGTTGAGTGCAGTGAATGTTCTTTGGTGATTATATTAAACGGCTGAACCAGCAGCAGCAGAGTAAACAAAAATAATAATATGAAAACATTTCATAATTTGTCTTTTTTTCACACAAAACGACCAGAAAAAAAATCAACAGAAGTTACAATAAAGCTTGAGCAATTCATTTTTAATTTTTTTTACAAAAAAAAAGGAAATAACGTTGTTTTAAAATTTTACTTATACATACAATAATAAAAACCTGTAGACAATGGATGTTATCGCTGCTTTAACTTCAGTTTTACTTTTTGTTCTTTTAAAAAGTGGTTTTTAGCATTTTATTCCGCTGTAAAATAAGTAATTTGATTACTTCCGTTTTAAAAAGATACAGTATAAATACTATGTGGTATGTAAGACCCCCATACTTACTTACATATGCACGCACGCACGTAAATTGTTTTTGTTTTTATTGTTTTGTTATATTTTAAAGCAATCTCTTCATGACTAGTATACCAACAACTCTGTCTATCTTTGATTTATAAATATTTCTGTTTAATTGCTCATATGTAGTATGTAAATATAATTAATTAAATATGCAGGTCTTGTTGTTTACAATTTGAGTAGATGTGTGTTATATTTTCTTTTGCTACTTCTTTTTCATTTTGTCTATAGGAAATTCACTTGTTTTGTCTATTCACACTATGTCTGTCTGGATACATCCTCTCTTTCTGACGGCTAGAGCGGCCATCATTTGCAATCTCGGCACGCCCCGCAGTAGTGGATTATAGGCCAACTTTTGTTATTTGTTTATACATTCGATGTTTTTATTATTATAAAATCTGCAGTTGATGTAATAGTATTTGAAATTTGCAATGCAAACCAATTTGAATGACCAAAATTATCGACATATGTATGCATGTGTGGTAAAATGCAGATCATGTTTTGATCATATTTATATTTAGGTATGTCTTCAATATGGAGCAACCTATTTTTGTTGGCTTATTTACTGCAGTATTTTGGTAAGGTTTATTTCAAAATAATACAACATTAGCACAGCAATTCAATATAATCCACAACAAATTAATATGTCTTTTAAAGTAGTTGAGACAGGAAAAATATCCCGCATTGTCAGTATATTATAATTTTATAAAGTTTTCGATAAATTTTTATACAATGATTGTATTAAAAAAAACAAAATATAAAATGAGCCATATCAAAAATTATCCAACCCCTATTCTATTTTCAACAGTAATTCAAAAAAACCTATTTAATTAAAAAAAATTATTTTAAAATTCAAAAAATGTCAATAGAAATTCAGAAATTTGTTTAACATTAAAACCAGTAAGGAAAGACAAAGTCGTGCGGGGCCGACTATATAATGCCCTACACCTCCCTAACAATGCGTGTTCATACATGTAATAACAAAACTCTCTCTGCCGAATTTCGTACTGATCGGATATAAAACACGGTTTCTACAGCGCTTACATGTCAAATCGGGTGAAACATATATATGGGGGCTATATCTATATCTGAGCGGACTTTCTCCGAATTTGGTAGTGTTCATTCACGTAATAAGAAAATTCTCTCTACCGAATTTCGTACTGACCGGATATAAAATACGGTTTCTACAGCGCTCACATGTCAACCAGGGTGTAACCATTACATATAAATACTTGAACTTTTGTTCAGTGGAATGCTTTTATAGTACCGGTAAAAAATGGGCATTATTTCCGCGCCCCTTTTAGTATTGAGTGGCACATAACGTTAATAAACGCTTACAATTCGGGACAGTACAATTTCTTTGAGGTATCTACTGTTGTGCGCAAAATAGGCGTATTGGTCCAGAACGAAGATCCCCGAATCGGCTAGCTTTAAAAAATTTCCAATTTTCTTTACTAAATATACAGTACGGTGCGATTTTTCCTAGAATAATATAAAGGGTGGTAAAATTTTAAGGGCCGCTGTTGATTTTGATTAAAACACATATTATTTAGGAAATTATTGTCATTTCTTTTTATTATGATAGTATTGATATGGTTCAATTATGTGTGGAACAAAATATCGGCCAAATGGCCGCCTCGACCTCGGTGGCACAACTCCATCCGATGGTCCACATTTTCGATGACGCTGAGGCATAATTGAGGTTCTATGCCGTTAATGTGCCGAAATATCTCATCCTTTAGCTCTTGAATTGTTGCTGGCTTATCGACGTACACACTTTCTTTCAAATAACCCCAAAGAAAGAAGTCCAACGGTGTCAAATCACATGATCTTGGCGGCAAATTGACATCGCCACGACGTGAGATAACACGGCCATTGAATTTGTTGCGCAAAAGAGCCATTATTTCGTTGGCTGTGTGGCAAGTGGCACCGTCCTGTTGAAACCACATATTGTCCACATCCATATCTTCCAATTCGGGCCATAAAAAGTTCGTTATCATCTCACGATAGCGAAGACCATTCACAGTAACTGCCTGACCGGCCTCATTTCGAAGAAGTATGGCCCGATGACGTCGCCAGCCCATAAGCCGCACCAAACGAACTGGGCGAGCATATGCACAGGTGTTTTCACATCTCCTACAGACCCGGTTTGCTGAAATTTGCGCACAATTCTCCCGATTGTGGACACATTTGGTCGATTATGCTGATCAAAAAAACATCAGGAAGTGCACGAAATGCATTTTGATTTGAACGCCCATTTTCGTAAAAGGCCTAAAAAACTTAAACGCGTAGCTCGATTGTGTATCTTTCCATTCAAATTGAGTTAGTCTGAAATTGAGAAATGTCAAATGAAATGCAGAAAAAAACTTGACGTTTAGGTGAGGTTCACATTCAACATCGACCCTTACAATATTCTTTACTTGAATATCCTGAAGAAGTATCAATTTAGTTCCTTAATTTTGTTCGTACTAAAGGGAAAAACTATTATTCGGATTCGCTTTCGCAAAAATGCATATTTCACTATTCGCATTCGCAAGAAATATATTTCAATATTCGCTTTCGCTAAAGTCACTTTCGTTACATCCCTAATACAGATGTTCCGTCGCAACTTTGTTTACATTTCGTGGGTTAAATAGTTTTCCGGAGTGTTTTTATACCCTCCACCATAGGATGGGGGGTATATTCATTTTGTCACTCCGTTTGTAACACCTCTAAATATTGATCGGAGACCCCATAAAGTATATATATTCTTAATCGTCGTAAAATAAGACGATTTAGCCATGTCCGTCTGTCCGTCCGTCTGTGGTAATCACGCTACAGTCCGCAATAATAGAGCTAGGTTAATCAAATTTGGTACAAATACTTCTTATAGTTGCAGGTTGTTTGGGATTGCAAATGGGCCATATCGGTCCATATTTGGATATAGCTCCCATATATAGCATCTAACTTGTTGTGATTCCTACTTTTCTCATCTACTATATTTTTTGTGTTTTCGGTGTTATTTTCTTTAGGTTTGAGTTATTTTGTGAGGTCACATGCTATCCATGGTGGAGGGTATATAAGATTTGGCATGGACGAACTTAACGCTTTTACTTGTTTAAACTTTTTTTTTGCACTTAGCGATCGAAATGAATTATCTGAATGTGATAATTACAAAAAAAAATTCGAAAATCGGTCTTAAAATACGCAAAAAATCACTCGCTGTAATCAAATATCTATTCGTTCGTCACTGATAGACTACTCGCTACTGGACGGATCTTCTTTATAATTTTGTTTTCTTTGGAACCGACCGCGTCCCAAATAATGAAGTTTTGAGAAGAATGAATTGACAACTAATTAAAAATATCAAAACAAGAAATATCATATTTAGGACATACTGTAGCATACAACTCTATGAGGTCATCCTCATGTGGCCAGTTCATCTTGAGGGGATCAGCAGCAGCACGCAACTGTTTTCCGGCTTCTGTCTCGTCGGCAATAGGGGGATTCATTTAAAAGCTACCGTTCTCAAGTAGTGCCATAAAAAACTACAATATATAACTATTTTGTTGTGTGCGTGCGAAATGTGAAAACTAAACGACAAAGTTACCCAAAGGAGAGATATAAACCAAGCTAAAGGATGATAATTTTGACGTTGATCAGATGTATACTTGTTAACATCTGTAATTTACCCCTCCCAACCATGACCATGAGTTGAAAGCTAGATATAATTTTCATGGTCCCTTTTACTTTCCCTACCCCTTGAACTGTTAGGAAAACAGCTACTTTATTTTAGCAACTCATTGCAAATTCAGTTTATTATAACAATAAAAATGACCCAGCATCTGTATGATTTAACATTAGGATTTATTAAAAGCAATAATTGAACCTAAGCCAACCAATATCATGAGTTGAGGAATAAATACTTCAAATAACATCCTCTTTTTCTCTGTTTTGAGCAATAAACTTTCAAAAATTCTATAACAATAACTATGTATAAGTAAACACTTAATTCTATAACTAAGTATTTCCACAAAAAAAATTAAATTCAACAATATTATATGTGCAGATATCGTTATAAAAAAAATAAGCTGAAATAAAATATATCCACTTCGGATATCATGGGTAAATTTTTGAATTATCGTAACTTTTTTTTAAGCTAAAATATCACTCGATTAGATTAAGAAAAAATATAACAAAAAAAGACTAAATTTGATTGCATTAAGACAGAATTTTGACTTCAGGAAATAATTTTGCAATAATTCCGACACCAGTTAAGGGTATCGCAATTGCAACTCCCAATGGAGCCATTAAATGCGGTGAGGTGATTTGATGTTAATTTAATTAATTTATTTTTATCGTAACTTTAATTAGTTCATTTCTTTTTTCCTTCTGATATGGCAGCATCATTAAAGGAAATTATTATATATATACTTTTTTCCGTTCAACAACCTCGCCAGATCTTTTGCAACAATAACAACAGTATATGAATTATCTAATGCGATCAAAACCAAAAGCACTTTTGTTAATAGCAACGAGCAAACGATACCATTTAAATATAAAACTGACTTCACAAAATTTGAGCCACGAAGGTGTTGAAACCACGACCCCGAGACTCTGAATCGGAGGTGCTATGCGCTGCACTAACCCATCACTAGTTGAGATAGGGATAAAAGTTAATTTGAATAAATTCACCTAAATACCAGAAATCAATCTTTTTGGACAACCATAAATTTGACAGCATTGACAAATTCCAATAAGATTTGATGTGAGGGAAATTTTTGAAAAGAGACAAAAGAGGAAATTGATCACTTACGAATATATTCACTCAATGATAAGAATAACGAATATCTTTCCGATGTAAACAAAAATCACTTTTAATTTAATTTAAACAAAAAAATTAAAGTTATGGTACTACTTATTTTTTTCCGATGTCTGCACATTTACAAAAACACTTTTGAATTAATAAAATTTGTGTATAGAATTTAAAATTTACTTTAAATAAATGTTTTTAATTTTCTTTTGGTTTAGTTCGATTTTCACTACAGATTTATAGAATTATCTTTAAAGGCACTGGAACCAATCTTATAATTTTTCACAGTTCTTTTCCTTATCTTTAATTTTTGGGGGGGTTTTGAGGAGATTAGAATTTTTTTCTTTGACTTCTAACTGAAATGGACGCTAGGCGACCTACTTAATTGTCAGTTTTTGATGATGCTGTAGGATAATCAACGCGGTGTTCTGTCCAACGAGTGTAGAGAATGGAGCCAATGATAAAATACGGGTTTATCGATGAGGGTTTCCCGTGCCCGAGTAACGATGCCTATATTTATAGACAATTTCTGCTTGGAATGGATAAGCTAACTGCCAAATCACTCAACTATTTTTGGAAAAATTCTGCTAATTCGAAAGTTATTCAAACCAATACAACCTTAAAACACAAACCATCGCAATAAACGTGTTACTAAACGATTTAATGTCCACAAACTAGCAAATGTAATAAATACAGAAACTTGATACCAAACTGCATTACCTACTGAAGGATCGAGTCCCTAATTACCGAGCCGACACGATCCTCGCTGGTAGGTTAGGTGGTATCGACACGTGAGTTTCGAACACGGGTGAACCCGGCTTCGAAACTCACGTGAGTCAAATCATCATTTTTAATTTTTTTTACAAAAGGAATCGAAACGGTTCTTTTCTTTGGGCTACAAGCGATCCTACAATACATATATATATATACAAGGTGGCGCAAAAGTAACCTTTCGAAGTTTTGTGCCAAAGTCACCGACCGATTATTGGTCAAATAAATAGTCAGCAATATTCCGCGTTCTGGAGCAGTGTAGCGTAACATTGTTCATTAACGTGTATTTCGCATGTGTTTACTACACAAATGTCAAAACAGAACTGACATTAGGGGCCAATTGCAAAATTTGTAGCATTTTCTGATAGGAGGATTACTTTTGCGCCACCTTGTACATATATATAGGGTGATCCATTTCGAGGTTCCCTACTTTTTTAAAGAAAAAAAACACAGAAAATTTAAATTGAATGGGGAATGTTTATTATCATTTGAAAGAACATTCTTTGGCATTTATTTTTTGAAGATTATGTCTATCAAATGGACGCGGCTACGTCTCAGATGGTCCATCCGTTGAGTCCAATTTTCGATGACTCATTCGAGCATTTCGACTGGTAACTGGCGAATGACACGCGTTATGTTTTTCTCCAAGGCCTGAATCGAAACGGGTTTGTCCGCATAAACTTTAAACTTTACATATCCACACAGGAAAAAGTCTAACGGTGTGATATCACACGATCTTGGTGGCCAATCGACCGGCCCAAAACGTGAAATTAGCTGTCCACCGAAATGTTCTCTCAATAAATCCATTGATTGATGCGATGTGTGGGAAGTGGCGCCGTCTTGTTGAAACCAAATTTCGCCGAGATCACGAGCTTCAATTTCAGGCATCAAATAGTCGGATATCATGGCACGATAACGGTCGCCATTGACGGTTACGTTCTCACCGGCATCATTTTTGAAGAAATATGTACCGATGATTCCGGTATGTCGGATCGGGAATCGTTCAATGGCAAAAAAATAGCTCTTAACGAGAGCTAAAATATTGCTCATGGGTGTCAAGGTCGCGGGTCGACTGGAAAGTGTTTTTTTGGATTAAAAAAAATGGACTTAGCGCAATTGGCGAACAATTATTTTGATAATACAACTGAATAATTTGTAAACGTTGTTCAGGCGTAAGTCTTTCCAAGATGAAATGCCAAACAATACTTAACAAAAATAACATGACTACTCACAAGTGACCTG
The DNA here is from genome assembly GCA_963930755.1 of Eudasyphora cyanicolor. Taxonomy (NCBI): domain Eukaryota; kingdom Metazoa; phylum Arthropoda; class Insecta; order Diptera; family Muscidae; genus Eudasyphora; species Eudasyphora cyanicolor. The sequence goes on along the minus strand of OZ005734.1, from coordinate 40,000,364 downwards.
TCAAAAAAAAGCCATTGAAAAAATTGTCTCTACTTAGATCACCCTATATATAATGAGGAACGTTAAGTATAGATTTGTACAAAAAATCAATACTTAACATTCCTCAAAAAAATAGAGAACTAAACATTTCTGAATATCTATAAAATCAGGACATTTATTTTTATATACACATATAATATGTACATATGTATTATAAATTTTATTTGTGTGATCGCTAATATCCGAATAACGGATTTGCAATCAAAGAAGAAGAATATACGATCCATGGCCTTGTCAAACTTAATGATGTTTTAAATTGATTTTAATTCTGTTCGGGGACAAACAACTTTTGCCAAAAATTTGCAAAGAATTTTTTGAAGCAAATTTATTTTTTTCGAAATTCCTTGGATTTTTATTTTAAACACTTCCTTCTTTTTTCCCACTCGCGTAATAGGATATGGTCAAATCCTGTGTGACGAACGCTACATTCGTACGCGTTTTCGGATTAAAATATAAAAATTTTTTGGTCTTTCAAAGGAGACACCTTCAACTTATACATAGTGTTTAGTGGGTTATGGGTGTCCTTTCGAATGCCATAAAAAAATTTTTTGTAACAGGTATAAGTTGCGATAAAATTTATGACAAATTATTGTGACGCACGCTACAAAAAATGGAAGTAGCTTTGAAGGTTAAGGTATGTTTTCGTAATTTTTAGCAAATTTTTCATAATAAAGCACACAAAATGAAATACCTATAAGAAAGATGAATATAAGAGGATTCTAAAAAAATTATTTGCAGCCAAAAAATTTTTGTTATGTTTATTTTAACAAATCATATTACATTATTTTTAGAATCATTTGGTAAAACATTTTTTTACATTTATGAATGAATGTTATGGGTTATATATGTTAGCACTACAAATATTGATAAAAACACCTTAAAAAAGTTATTTTTTCTAATAAAATTCAGATGAGGAACCATTTTCAATACTTTTTGTATTAATGGACACCCACAAATATTTCTTAACATCTAGTCGTATATACCATTAACCAAACTAAAGATGGATCAATTTTAAAATTTTTTGGTTGGTGGGCTGTTTCTTGGATTTGCCCATATGTTGATAGAAAAAAACAAAAAATTATTGCTGATTGATATTTCATTGCCAACAAACCTAATGACCTAACCTAATTTTCCCAATAAAAAAAAACTTACCTCAATACACGTTATCTATGCAACTGTTACAATCGCTATCGATTTTATTAAATAAACCGATTAACCACAAAAAGGTACAATTTAGTAATTATTTGAGGTTACAACTTTCAATGAGGTTACATTTGATTTATTGTTGTTTTGTATGTTGTTGCTTTTTTCATATAGTGTTACAGATATTCACATACAACATGTTTTCATCATTAGCGTGCGATTGCGTGCCGATCAATGGCTGGCTGACTGGCTGATGCACTTGAACAAAATAAGCACACAAACCCAAAGATACAGAAAACAACGACAACAACAATAGATGCAGAAAAACAAAACAAACAAAAAACGTGATATCTACAAAGTGCAACTTTGAGAAATTGGAATGCAATTAACGTGCGTATTTACATAAATGCATACATATGTGCATTTCTACTGTAAAAACGTTCTACACGTATTTGCGGGGAGAGTATCAAAGTCCAAAAATTCCGTGTTTGGAAGAGTACCTGACAATTTTCTATTTTTGTAACTGGGAGAATAATAGAAACAACTGTCAAAGAGTTGTAGACTAGTGAACATCCGATTTGTCCTAGTGATATGATAAATGTTTTCAATGCATTTTGGTCTTCTATTAAGTAAAAGAGTTTCAGTCGCGTAAAACGAATGAATATCAGAAAAATGTAATAAGAAATTTTGTAGTTTGTGTGGGAGGAGCCGTATCGACGGGGAAACTTCCCGCCCCTGAATATATTGGTGTTTTCTTTTCTAAAAAATAATAATAATGTCGCCTGCAACCTCTTGTAAATGTTTAAGGTCGGAATCGAAATAATGAAAAAAAGCTAGTCTTTTAACTCACTAAAAAATCTAAAAACAAAAAATACTCAACGGCGCTATCTAAATAAAGTATATGTCCTAGAAATGCTACAGCTAGACCCACCTTAAACCGATAGACTCAGACTCACTAGCTGAGTCGATTTAACGATGTCTGTCCGTCCCTCCGTCCGTCTTAAGATGTTCGTTGAGTACAGGTCACAATTTCTATCCGATCGTGTTGAAATTGGGAGTCTTTCGCACCTGGAAGGAAGCCTATTGAAATTGCTTGAAATCGGTTCTGATTAAGATATAGCTCCCATATATATGTTTCGTCCGATATGCCCTTTAGACCCATAGAAGGTGTAATCAACATCCAATTTTTTTGAAATTTAGCATGGTAGAGTTTCTTGGCCTATGGACCATTGAAGAAAATCGGTTCAGATTTAGATATATGTAGCTACCATACATGTTTCGTCCGATTTGGCCCTTTAGCCCTATAGTAGCTGTAATTTACATCCAATTGTTTTGAAATTCAGCATGGTATAGTTTATTGATCTATGGACCAACATCGCCGAATTTGAAGAAAGTCGGTTCAGATTTAGTTATACATCCCATATATTTTTCTTCCGATTTGAACCTTTTAGCCCCTATAGAAGGTGTAATTCACATCCAATTGTTTTGAAATTAGCATGGTAGAGTTTCTTGATCCACGGATCAATATTGCCGAATTTGAAGTAAACTGGTTCTGATTTAGATATAGCTCCCTTATGCATGCTTCGTCCGATTTGGCCCTTTAGCCCTATAGAAGCTGTATTTATCATCCGATTGCTTTGAAATTCAGCATGGTAGAGTTTACTGATCCATTGATCAACATTGCCGAATTTAAAAAAAATCGATTCAGATTTAGATATAGCTCCCGTATATATGTTTCGTTGATTTTACTCTTTAGTCCTCCGAAAGCTGTATTTTACAACCAATTGTTTTAAAATTTAGCATGGTATAGTTTCTTGATCTATGGATGAACATTGCCAAATTTGAAGAAAATCGGTTCAGATTTAGATATAGCTCTCTTATAAATGTTTCGTCTGATTTGGCCCTTTAGCCCCACAGAAGCTGTAATATACATCCCATTGTTTTGAAATTTAGCATGGTAGAGTTTCTTTATCAATGGACCAACATTGCCGACTTTGAAGGAAATCAATTCAGATTTAGATGTAGCGCCCATATACTCGTACAGGGTTTTCCAACAAGAGGTGTTATTTTGAATCACCCGGTATTTCGGTAGCTGTCACTTTTGAAGCTTTTATTCTTTGACATTTGACAAGTAGAAACTACGCCATTACTAAAAATGGAACGATACACGATTCAACAACGCATTGAAATTATTAATGAGGCCTGTTCCACCACGGTGGCCACGTTAACAAGCAAAATTGTCGCACCTGGGGCTCGAAAAACTCAAGAGTTATTGTTGAGAAGCCTCTCCACCCTCAACGTGTGACTGTTTCATGCGGTTTATGGTCCGGCGGGGTCATTGGACCTTACTTTTTCGAAAATGAGGTTGGATCAACAGTTACGGTGAATGGATTGCGCTATCGAGAAATGATTAATGATTTTTTATGGTCGGAGTTGGATGGTATTGATCTGGACAACGTTTACTTTTAAAAAGTTTCCGGACCATGTTATCTCTCGAAGAGGTGATCACAATTGGCCACCAGGATCTTGTGATTTAACACCTTGCGACTTCTTCCTTTGGGGCCACGTGAAAGATAAGGGCCACAAGACCTCAAAAATAGAATTCGTGAGGCTATCGAGGACATAGGGCAGCCACTTTGCGATTTGGTTATGGAAAATTTCATGAAAAGGATGTGGTCTGTTAGCGTAGTCGTGGTGGCCATTTGGCTGATGTTGTTTTTCATTATTAACGGCATACCTTCCTCTTTATTATGAAATAAACATCCGATCATTTATCTCAAAAAATTGAATTTTTCTTTGAATACCAAAATAACACCTCTTGTTGGAAAACCCTTTATATCCACATATATGTTTCGTCCGACTTGGCCCTTTAGCCCTTTAGAAACTATAGTTTATCGTTGTGAAATTTAGCATGGTAGAGTTACTTGACCCATTGACCAACAATGCCGAATTAAAAAAAAATCGTTTCAGATTTAGTTATGGCTCAAATATTATAATGGGTTATTCATTAACTTAAAATTTGTATTATCAGTTAAAAGAACAATTTATGGCATTTACTATTTGAAAATTATATCATGTAAATGTTGCCCATGGCTACGTCTGGGGTGGTCCATTTGGAAAGTCCAATTTTGGGCGACTCGTTCGAGCATAGCGACTGGTATCTCGCGAATAACACGAGTAATGTTGGCTTCCAACGCCTCAATCATAGCTGGCTTATTCCTGAAGACCTCAGACTTTACATATCCCCAGAGAAAATGGTCCAAAGGTGTGATATCGCACGATCTAGGTTGCGCATTTACTGTAGCAAAACGTGAAATTAAGTGCTCACCAAAATGATTTCTCAACAGGGTCACGTTGTAGCAGCTTCGAGACGCTGAGTTGATATCCTTACTTCTATTTTTATTACAGACTTCGTTCCGGCATATATCCGATTATCGCGGGAACCTTATGTTGTTTTCATCTACTCAATCGCCCTTATACCAGTTGGCATCGTCGACGTCGATTCTTAGTCGACACTGTTTAGATTGACTAGTTCATGGATACCAAAAACATTCGTTTTGGCGTAAAGATGACAAAGCTAGAACTTCATAGATATGACGAAAATAATGTTACTACGTCGACGACGCCAACTGGAATAAGAGCGAATGTTGTCCGGTTGTAAATTAACATTCGTCTGTTAATATCAGGGAATGGATGTTATTTGAGTGTTACCGTTTCTATTCTCCACTAGAAGCGCCGCATTTCTGTTAAGAGTGGTCATGGTGTTATGTCTATTTTTAGCTTTCCTGTTGATTTGGGTCACATGTTGTAGTGATAGTTTGTCCTTTGAGTAATTTATCCACGGAAACTCGAATTATGATGAAAACATGAAAATGTTGATGTGAAATTTCGAACCCAGCACCTTCGGAATCCAAGTCTATCACACTAACCACTGAACTATCGAAGGCCAATCGAACTTTATTCGTTTCGGTTGAAAGGCTTATCGATACCAATATGTGTGGAATATAACATCGTGCAAATGCCCGCCCGCCGCGGTTTCGATGGATACCAGGTTCGGAAATTTCCAAATTTTCCATGACTGCCGCTTAAGACGGGCTGAATTTTGGAGATGTCATTGTTTATGTAGGCTTTGAGAGCCGCTGTGACTTGTGGATTACCAGCATAGACCTGCGGCTTAAGAAAACTCAAACGGGGTCAAACCGCACCATTTCGGTGGCCAGTTCACATCACCTCCACGTCAGATGATAATGCCCTCAATTAGGCCGCTATCAACTGCCAAAGTTTGGTTGTCCTTTTGGAAGACCCTTTATTAACTTAGACAACTTAGTATTTTACAGCTTCTACAAACCATATGTCTTATAAAAATATAAAAAAATGAATGTACTCGTACATACATACATATACGAGAATATATCCACACTCTAGTGTCATTAAAACACGTAAGGTAACGTGTAAGAGACACTTCTGCTCCAATTGTTGTTTATATGTGGGTTTTGTTTTAACATTATCATTTTTTTTGGCATGGTAAAATGTATACACACAGATAGATGGCTTGTCTAAGATACCTTTAATGTGTGTAAAAGCAAAAAAATTATAAAAATGAAAGTTGATAAACCACATTACGGCTTTTCAAAAGAACTTCAGTTATTTCATGATGGTGGTGATGAGAATGACTATTTCTGGAATTTGTTTTGCATTTCTTTTGCCGCCCTTTTTGTCTACATATTTAGCAATTAAACGGTGCCCATTGTCCGCCCCCTCGTCCATGTCTTCATCTACAGAAGTTTATAGATTGTATAAATAATTTGTAGTTTATTTAAACTTTTTCACAATGCAAAGTTGATACTACCCCGCGTACGCGGAATATAAACAGATATGAAAAAATCATTTTATTACTACAAGTATTACTCAGAAGAAGAATTTTCCTTTATTATTTTTTTTCTTTTGAAACTATAGATAGAAGGCATCTTTGATCATCATTGGCTTTGGTGAATAAGTAAACAAGTACATATGCACATACATACATACATATTGTTTGATATCAAAAATCAATGTAAATCTTTTTATTTTTACCTCATGTATTTATCTTTCGTTGGTTTCGCTATGCGTTTGCTTTTTTATTATTCATACAAATACTCTTGTCTGTCTGTCTGTGCGAGAGAGGTTAAGTTGATCATTTATTGTATCAATTGCGGCCAATATTTCTGCGTGAGGGTCAATTATTGTGCTGTAAAGCAAACAATATCATTCTCCTTGAGGAAACCATCAGTTAAGCTGTGGATCGAACAAAGAACAAAAAAACGCCGCAGATATCTTTGTTTTTAAATGCGGTTTTTGTTAATATAGACTCGTTTTAATTGTAAATGCTTTCATGTCTACTCTATCAGTTATTGGTATCAAAATGTGTGGTTTATATATATATATATATAGCTTGGTCAGCATTTCTATTTTTAATTTTTCAAGAATTCTGCCTCCGGCTGTCTTTTTTTCAATTATTTTTCATATATGGGTCAGAATATTTAATATCGACCTATGTAGTTTATTTTTGGCTAATATGTTTATAAGCAGTTACTAATAGGTAAAATAAAATATCGCTATCATTTTTTTTTTTTTTAAATTTATGGGCTTTTTAATTTTTGAAAGAATTAGTTTTTGTGTTTTACGAAATTTGTAATTGCTTTCGAACGACTGAAGAAAATTGTCAATATAAAAAATATTTTTTGGAAATTTCCCTTTTTTGGCATTGTCTTCTTTTAGGATGTTAGCTTTCAAAAAATGGAACAAACTAAGTTTTTGCTATTTATGTTTTCTATATTATGTTTTTTTCGGCCCAGCAAAATAATTTTTGAAAAAAAAATTGTCTAATTGTTTTAACGACAGTTACAAAATTTCCGTTTCTATGTGAAAGTTATGTTTTCAGCCAATCTAGACCTTATAATATAATTTTCTTAAATTTAAATGTTGCCAGACGAATTTGACCGAAAATCGTCAAAAAATAGAGGCACAAAATCGTCAAAATAAGTTTTCTAAATCGTTAAAAAATCTCCAAAACTAAAATATACCGGTTATTTACAGCTCGCGTTACATACAGCTTTTGTGTTTTTTCTCGGGCGAGGGGCATGTTTCAGAGACAGATATGTGTTTACGAGTATAAGTACTTTCTAATGATTATGCGGATCCTCAAAGTTAGCTTAAGAATTTGTGATTCGATCTCATATTCATGAACTGCAATAATAATCAATTTATAATTCGATATATTCCCATAGAAATATCCCAGTCGATTTTATTTACGTCATAGAAGCGACAGACTTCATCCGATTGGGAAGAAATTTGACAAAATGAATAGAACCATTCACACAAAAAAGGGTCAGGCGTAAATCCATGGTTTTATATAGACCCAAACATTCTGTTACAGCACCCACCCGATTTTATTTTTCAGTGCCGTAGAAACCACAAATACCTATCGATTGAGATCAACCAGGTCCTTTTTATGGAGTAAGTGACCTCATTGGTCCATATTTTGACGGAGTCCATTCAACTCAGGTCCCCATACAACTCGACTTTTAGGGTCAAAAATAAAATTGTTCAATTTGCGCTGAAAGAATTATATTATCCGATTTATTTGAACTGAAACTATTCCTTGGAAAAAATACCTCCTAAGTCCAAGTTTTGGTATAGCGTTTACTTTACTTAAAATGTTCTCTGCAATTTCCTCAACCGATTTTGCATCTTAATAAAATTCCAGAGAATTTTCCTGTTATGTCATTGAATGTGATCGAATCTACCACTTTCAATGATTGATTTTGATTGTTTCAATGATCAGCCATTCATTTTAATTTTAAAAAGATAAATGGGAATGTTAATTATATTTTTGGAAGTAATTATGAAATATCCTTTGCAACGGGTGATCCAAGTATAGATACTTTTTTCAATAGCCTTTTTTTGACAGATCACGTTTGAGTCGTGTCATGCTGTCATGTTATTTTTGTTAAGTATTGTTTGTCATTTCAACATGGAAAGACTTACGCCTGAACAACGTTTACAAATCGTTCAACTTTATTACGAAACTTTATCGGCCTACTGAGCGTACTATTCGCAACACCATCACCCATCATGAGACCCAGCATTCATTATAGGATAATATTCGACCGAATAGACCACGTCCAGCACGCAGTGAAGAAAATGTAGCGGCCGTAGCTGAGAGTGTACACGAAGACCGTGGAGAGTCGATTCGTCGCCTTTCGCAGCAACTCGGACTGACGTATGGAACGACTTGGCGCATTTTACGTCGAGATCTTAAATTGAAAGCATACAAAATACAGCTTGTGCAAGAACTGAAGCCGCCCGACCTTCCCAAGCGACATCGCTTCGCTCTATGGGCTCTTGAAAAGTTCCAAGAAGATCCGTCGTTTTCGAGCCAAATTTTGTTCAGCGATGAGGCCCAATGCTGGCTCAATGGGTATGTAAACAAGAAAAATTGCCGCATTTGGGACGAAGAGCAACCTGAAGAGATTTAAGAGAGCTGCCACTTCATCCAGAAAAAACAACGGTTTGGTGTGGTTTGTGGGCCGGTGAAAAACGTAACCATCAATGGCGACCGTTATCGTGACATGATAACCGACTATTTGATGCCTGAAATTGAAGCTCGTGATCTCGGCGACATTTGGTTTCAACAAGACGGCGCCACTTCCCACACATCGCATCAATCAATGGATTTATTGAGAGAACACTTCGGTGAGCAGATAATTTCACGTTTTGGGCCGGTCGATTGGCCACCAAGATCGTGTGATATCACACCGTTAGACTTTTTCCTATGGCGATATGTAAAGTCTAAAGTTTATGCGGACGAACCCGCTTCGATTCAGGCCTTGGAGCAAAACTTCACGCGTGTCATTCGCCATTTACCAGTCGAAATGCTCGAACGAGCCATCGAAAATTGGACTCAATGGATGGACCATCTGCGACGTAGCCGCGGCCAACATTTGATAGACATAATCTTCAAAAAATAAGTGCCAAAGAATGTTCTTTCAAATGATAATAAACATTCCCCATTCAATTTGAATTTTCTGTGTTTTTTCTTTAATCCTCGAAATGGATCACGATATATAAGAAATTTTTTTTATGTTTTCCTTACTTTTTTTATATCACAAAAAATCGTCATTTCGGGGCAAAAATCGTCAAATCGTAATTTCATATTTTTGGGCTCTAAAAATCGTTAAAATTCTGGCAACACTGTATCCCGGCTTTATCGCGCTTATACTTCAATATCGTCCAAATACTAAGGCCCTTATTCATAAAAATTTAATGAAGGTATGAAGAACGCTTTAACACAGCTAAAGCGTTCCTCAAACCTTCTTTAACTTTTTATGAATAAGGCCCTAAAGGTACATTCCATAAAAATTGGAATTTTAGAAAAACAAAAATGTTGTTTTGTTTTTAAAACATAGTATGCCTCAATCTATACAAAAAAAGTTTTTTAGGTCTCGGAAACAAAAACTTAATTTTTTGTTGCATAGTGTTATTGGTATTCCGCTCAGGTTGTATTGAGATTCATCGCAGAGAGTTCTTCCTTCACTGAATAATGTATACGTATGTAGTTCTGTCAAATTCGTTTTTTCTCAGACATCTCGCTCTGTTGTTTTCCTCGAAGACGATTTTATATATAATTCTGCGGCTTCTTTTAATTTTTTGTGTAGATTGAACATAATTTTCTTCGAAATCTCAATTTCTTCTTTTCACATCCATTTAACAAAAATCTGACGCTGTTGATGGTCCCTGAGCTTTCAAGTGATTTTATTTCCTTGAATAACGCCCCTGTTCTGCATTCCGAGCGCGGATTGAATTCGAATTTTAAATTCATAAAATTGTCCATAATTTCTGTTTGAGGACTTTTGAAGATTATCCATCTCTCTGTTCAGACAAAGAGGAACTTGAAACGATCGAGCACCTTATTTGCCAACGTCCTTTTCTTTCTAGAAGAAGACACCGCCACCTAGGTGACTTTACGACCGAATGTCTCGAAGCTCTGTCATCGCATAAAATCTACAGTGTATTCAATTATATTAGTTGGCTGAAACGGCTGGGGATGACAACCGTTCATCCATCTGCCTAAACGGCATTGTCTATCGCAAGAACTTTTCTGCCATCTCTTTTAATCCAACATTTCTTTTATGCGTTCTTCTCACTCCTTATTAGGCCCCCTTCCACCCCTCTCATTTTTCAATTTATTATTTTTGTTTTCTACTGTTTCTCAAAATCTTTAATTCTTTATAGGACTAGCACAATAGACCTTTCGGTCTCCGAGTGGAGTAGTGCACGCCAAATTGGTAGTGCACTGCGCGTCCTTTAACCTAACCTAACCTAAGATTATCCATAAACGCAGATTGCCTTGAATTATCCATTCAAACATATTTGATATATTGGAAACATATTTTGGTCCGAAGTAATGAAATTTAGAAACTCGATTTCGAGTGGTAAATTCCTAGTCTAGCCACATTGGAATACAGAACATGGGCGTAAACTAACACAATTCTCTTCGATAAACTCGACAAACAGCCTAAACAGTTTTGATGGTCTCTGGTTTTCAATTCTTGAATGATTTTGTATCTAATGCTCGTATAAGATGTTTAAAAATATATATAGCTCCATGCCTATTTTTGTAAAGCTACCTAGAATATATTTTTGTTTGTTAGTGATACATACTTTGATGTTAGGAAAAATATTGCCTGTGACATCATGTGGAAATTGAACGTGAATCAGCCTTGCTGAGCAATAAAATATACATATATAACACTACAATATTTAAAAAATAATATTATCTTTATACATTATCTTCTAGCTACTAGTGCCAACATTCATCCCTCCAATTCGAAGACAATAAATATATGTATATACATAGCTTCTTAGCCTAACTAACATACACACATATCCCTTGGCGCTATTGGCGGCACCCCCATCCCTGGTGTTAGAATAAATAATCTACAATCGTGGCGAATAACAGCAAATCGAATAGACGAAATAAAATGGCCAACACCGGTGATATATGGTTACAATGGTTTTCCTGCTGTTTTCACCAGCCCCAATCGCCCTCCAGACGAAGACATCAACGATTACGCATTGATCGTTCAATGATAGGAAATCCCACGAATTTTGTACATACTGGACACATTGGTTCGGCTGACGTTGAACTCTCCACCAATCACTTAAATGCAATACAAACACAAATGCAAAGTAAAGGTGGCTATGAAATGAATTCAATACAACTTCAGGTATGTTTTTTTTTGTTAAAATTGAAATCAAATCTTGAATTTAAATTTAATTCCTCAATTTTTTGCAGGCCTGCTGATAGTTTTTTTTAGTTTATACACCTTGTTTGGACTGTTGACCTAAAGTTATTAGCACAGAGCATTTCAAGTGGCATTTCATAGCTCGCTCTGTAGTGCAATCTCGCTTTTTGTGTACTTGTTAAGGAGCCTCTATATTCTTGTGTAAGATCTTTAGGTAATAATTCGCACTCCTCCCTTTTTTTAGTTGTTTTATAAAGCAAAACCTATGTATACATCTATTATATACGGATGAGTGTTGTGTTTTTAAAATAGTAAAAAAAGCAAAACAGATAAATCAATTTGGCCTTTATTTAAAAAAAAACTAAATTAAAAGGAAATGTTTTAAACGTTTTCTCTAGCTCTAGTTAATAATTATGTATAAGTACTCTGGGTACTTAACAAAATAAATAAAACAAAACAAAAAGAGAAAAAATGCTAAAAATGTTTAATGCAAGTGGGAAAATAAAAATAAATCTCGAAACAAAAATTCCATATTGTTGTATGTCCAATGTCCCAACTCCAACTCTTCTAAAGGAAGCATTTTTCTGGTGTTCAAAAAAGAGACAAAATGGAAAATAAAATGTATAGGCCTGAAGTCCTTTGAATTGTAGCATAATAAAACTAACCTAATGCCTAATGTTCATTCCATAAAAGGGCAAGTCTTATTTTGAAGAGTCAACAATTTAACTAAAGCCGTTTTTCAAATGTTCGTTGTATTTTTCTCGATGAACATGCTAAGGTGCATTTAAAGTTTACAAGTCAATTTTCTAAAGTCTGTCATTTTTTTGAACCGATATAAATAAATAAATACATACATACCATACCACCACCATAGTCTGATCTTTTACTTAACAACATTTATTTGCATTTACTAAACGTAACGCGCACAATCATTACATTTAAATTTATTTATCCGAATAGTCTGAAATTTAAAGCATTACAATTGAACATCAAAAAAGAAAACTAAGAAAGCAAATGCATAAATTATTATAAATATATCTAAAAAACAACAACTTAGCCTTAAGAGACAATTTAATAATAAATTTTTTTTATTGAATTTTGAACCATTTTTATTATTTTACTCTTTTAACCAATTAACAACAAGTGTTTATATACAACAAAGTGAAATAATAAAAAAAACTTAGCAGAGAGAAAGCAGAGCGTGTGTGTGGATGAATGAATGTATCGATTTGATAATATGTACCTCCCCTTATACCTTTTTATAAAATTAAAGATGAAGTATAAATAATTTTCGTTTTTTATAAAGAAAAAAAAAAACAATTCAAACTTTTATTTATAAGTATATACATACATACATACATAATATAGTAACTAATTCAAATCCAAATTCCCTGCCTACTTTTAAACAACAACAACAAATGTATTAATATCAATGGAATTTTAGTAATTGTGTATATCTTATTGAAATGAGAACAATTGAAACACACACACCAACACCATTAAAATATTACACACATATGTATCTTGTATATCTATGAAAGTTAGTGTTAAATTTAATAATAACAACAAGAAAAATACACTTTATTTAAAAAAATAAAGTTAAATAAAGATTTAAATTATTGAAATCGAGAGTTTTATGATTTTCTAGAAAATGGGGACTTCAATCGTTTCTCTATAGGATAATCAATATATACTTAGTAGGGACATAAATACTGTTACACACATTTTATGTTAAGGGTGGTTAAATTGTAAGTTTTTTTCTGCATTTCATTTGACATTTCTCAATTTCAGATTAACTCAATTTGAACCATGGAAAGATACACAATCGAACAACGTGTTAAAGTTTTTTAAGCCTTTTTCGAAAAAGGGCGTTCAAATCAAAACGCATTTCGTGCACTTCGTGATGTTTTTTTGATCAGCATAATCGACCAAATGTGTCCACAATCGGGAGAATTGTGCGCAAATTTCAGCAAACCGGGTCTGTAGGAGATGTGAAAACACCTGTGCATGCTCGCCCAGTTCGTTTGGTGCGGCTTATGGGTTGGCGACGTCATCGGGCCATACTTCTTCGAAATGAGGCCGGTCAGGCAGTTACTGTGAATGGTGTTCGCTATCGTGAGATGATAACTAGACCTCGGATTTTTGCATATCTTTAAATTTTGATCCTATTTTAACCAAAATTTGTATTTAGACGTTTCATCACTCAAATTTGAATAATTTGAGTGCATATCAAAAATATGCAAAAAAAATATGGAAAATATGTAAAAAGTTTTGGCGATATATAAATCAAAAATGCAAAATATCAATAATATTTAAAAAATCATGTCACAAAAATCATCCAAAACAAGTAAGAAAGTTTCAGTCGGGTAAACCGACTAAGGTATATCCTCACTTTGTGAGTAATGTAATATTGAATATTACACAAATTATTCTGTCAATTTTTGAGGGAGGTACCAGAAGGAGTTTAAGAAATACACCTATATTTCGCTGAACAGTAGATACTTTAAATACATTGCACTGTGCCGAATTGTAACCGTTTATATGGACTGGTATATTAACGTTGAGAAATTAAATTGTGGTATAATTTGGCCATTTTGTGTGGGAGGTACAAAAAGGGGCGTGGTGATAACGCTCATTTTTCACTGGACTATAGGCATTATAAAAGCATTAAACTGTACCAAATTTCAAGTAATTGTATACACTGATATTAATGTTATAAACTGTTAACTTTTGGTGCAAAATGGTACCTTTGTGGGAGAGGTACCAAAAGGGGCGTGACAATAACGCCTATTTTTCAATGGACTGTAGGCGCTATAAAAACATTACGCTGTACAAAATTTCAAGTATTTTTATACACTGGTGTTATATGCTGTTAACTTTTGGTGCAAAATGATGCATTTGTGTGGGAGGTACCAAAATGGGCGCGGCAATAACACCCATTTTTCGCTGGACTGTAGGCACTATAAAAGCATTACACTGTACAAAATTTCAAGTATTTCTAAACACTGGTATTAATGTTATAGGCTTTTAACTTTTAGTGCAAAATGGTGCATTTGTGTGGGAGGTACCAAAAGGGGCGTGGCAATTTCGCCCATTTTCCTCGAGTTGATCGCGACTAACAAACTAATACTATGTGTGGAATTTCAGAAGATTCGAATACGTATAATACCAGTTATTAAAGAATCAATATTTCACAACATTTTAACCCTTTGTGGGGAAGGTACCAGAAGCAGTGGACCAATATGGCCCATCTTCGAACTTAGCCGGATATAGAAAAAAATATTACCACATACGAAATTTGAAGTCAATCGGTTACTCCTTTCGAGTTATCGTGCGCACCAGCCAGCAGACAGACAGACAGACGGACGATCATTGCTCATTCGACTTAAAATGACCCAAAACGGATTTCCGCCGAACATACTTGGGGTCTTAGGTCACTCCTTCGATGTGTTACACTTTTTTCCGTAGCAAATGATATATACCCCCGTCACACTAAAGTGAGGGTATAAAAATTGCTAAAGGACTGAAAAGTATGGGGTAATTCCAAATGAAACCGACCAACTCTCAATATATGTAAATTTAGATTTGGGTACTTATACTACAAGACAATGCGGGATTATGGCCTTTTACCATTTGACCATTTTCATAGTGGTTTAGATTTTATAGGTTGCCAAAGTTGGTCATCTACAACATTTTTTTACAAATTTAACTATTTTGAAGTCGACATAACTTTTGAACGGAATACTAAATTTAAATGATATAAGTACCATTAGAAAGAGTTTAACATCCTCTCTAAGAATTATGAATTAAGTTAGCAACTTTTGTGTATTAAGGACTCAAAAGAACGAAAATGTCCTTCAACCTTGATTATCCTAAAAAGCATATCTTAGTTTTTTGTTATATTTTTCAAAATTACCCACATATTTTCCCAAAAAATTTAAAAATGTCAGGATTGGTTTAAAATTAATTAATTAGTGTCCGTCCGTCTGTCAGTTCGACTGAATGGTTCTTAAAATATCGTACGTATATGGGCCACAATATTAAAAAAAAAATTAAATTGGAGGCAGGGGGCGAGGTCAAAGTTCAGACAAATTTATTTTTTTCTTCTGTAATGGTTTTTTGAAGTTATTTTTAGTGATACAAAGCATAAGAAATTAAAAATAGAAAATATTATTTTTTTTTTTTTTTTTTTGATCTTGAACTTGAACTTTTCATAAAAAATACTAATTTTGTCTAAAACAGTTTATTTCCGCCACTTTTCGCGGAAATAAAAATATAAATATAAAAAATTTTCAATATGTACTCTACCGATGGTGTAAATTTTAGAGTGGGCACAACTTTGGTTCAGAAGCTACATTATAATAGCTGAAAATCTTCACCAAATTACAAAAAAACAATTTTTGAAAAAAAAAAAAAAAATCAACAAACAAAATATAGTTGAAAACACATACAATAATCTAATCTAAATCCAAGTACATTTGTTCCGCTAAACTAGTATTTGGTGTGTCCTCCCTTATTCGCCCATGTTCTGGAATTCACTTGTGGTGGTGAAGGGAGAAGTATTCACCGAGAGGTGTTCTGCAACTCACTTTCACCCCATTTCATGCAATTTTTTCTCGCCATGTTTTCCATTGTGAGAGCGCTGTGAGTTCTAATTTTTTGGAAAGAATAATTATTGTAATCACAAATTAACTGTGCCGTGACAAAATTTGTAATGTTTACTTCTTAATTACAAGTTTCTGTACGATAAAATAATCAAATTAATTAATAAATTAGGTTTTATAAAATAAGTCCAAAATTGCAACCAACTTTTTTTCTTTTGTGATGTGAGTAAGTGAGTTCTTGGCAAATCAGCTGATTTGGTTTGACTTCGAAAAATCAGAGATGCAAGATGTTTGTTAGTTTGAAATACAACCATTTTAATGGAGTAACCTCAGGGTTATTTGCATCGGATAATTTAATTTTGGTACAGAAATGTTATTCCATTTTAAAAATTTACTAAATTTAACAAAAATATAAGTAAAATAATTAAAATGATCGTCAATTTGCCTATTATGAACCGTGTGGCAACGCTACTTCTGCAAAGTGTCAAATGTTTGACGTCTATTAAAACGTAACAAAAACAACAAACATAAAACAATTAACACCAACTTGACAAAACAAAAAAACATAAAACAAAAATTGGACGGAAAATAACCAAAGGATTTAGATTTTACAAGATGTAAGTATGCTGAGCTTTTTGCTGAAGCTAATTGTTCAAATTCATTGCATTACTATCCTACAGGTTCCCACGAATAAATAGTTCTCACAATGAGATTTTCGTCCAGTTCATGGAGTTACACCCAGGCTTGGCCATGGGCTACTCAAAGATGGATAAAGCAGAGCAGGATAAACTGTGGTCAGACCCGGCAACAAACCTTAATTCATGCGGACCTCAAACAAGAACGGAACATTAAATCCAAGCTTACACATAACAAAAGGGAATGTCGGGCAACAGGTGGTGGCCAATATAATAAATATGTAATGACACCTTTGGAGGAACGTGTTGCTGTTTTGTGCGACCTTTATATGTGCGCGGATGGGATAAAGAACACCCAGAAATTAGGTGGCCCCAATAAAGAAAATATTGACGCAGATGCACCATCTACATCGCATGCAAGTCGTATTAGGCCCAAAGAAACGTCAAGTGCAAAACCAGCAGAAAAACTTGCCACATCATCAGCTGCAAATACAGTGACTGCATCAAAGCGTGTACGCAGCAACTCTCCTGATTTCGGCGATATACCCGATTCGCCAATTGCCTCTCCCAACGTTGAGCCACCCGCACCAAAGAGAAAGAAACCATCGGACGTGGAGTACTTAATGGAGGAGGAAACGAAAAATTTTAAGTGTGTTTCGGGTGGTATTAGTGCAATAAAGGAAGTGATGGTTGCCAATAGTCATACATTAATAAGCATTGAAAATAAGCTAGATGAACTAGTCTCATTAAAAAAGGAGGAAATAAAAGAAAAGAAAAGGCACCACATACAAATGGAGAAGCATTTGCTCACCCGAAATGAGCTGAAATTGAAGTCCATCGAGCTGGAACAATTGAAGATGGGACTTTAAATTGGCAATATAGTTAATAAATACATATATATCTAATTGACCTCATAAAAGACTGCAGCAAATAAAATTTGTTTTGTATTTTTAGTTTATTCATTCTAAAGACTGTGTTTTATTGAACTATTGAACGTGCAATTTCGTCTCTTACTCGTGTGCCATCGGTACCACTACTTAATTGTTCCACATCTTCAATGTTGTCATCGTCAGGTATCGGAACTTCAGCATCCATAAGTAAATTAAAATGCTTGCAAATATTGTGCAGTGCGCAGCACGCATTAATAATTCTGCTTACTTTTGCTGGTTCGTAGTGGAGGGTCGCTTGTAGGCATCGGAAACGAGATTTTATGTTGCCTATAGTCCTCTCAACAATGTTCCGTGCTGAGCAGTGTACTTTGTTGAATTTGTGTTCACTGGAGTTATATGTAGGATTTCTATATGGCGTGATAAGGTATGGTTCCAAAGCGTAACCTCCGTCAGCTAAAAGCCAGCAATTTCGGGAACGTGCATACATCTCGGCGTAATGATTCTCTGCTATACCTGATTTCCATATATATGAATCATGACACGATCCAGGTCTAGTGCTGTCAACGGCCCGTATTTCCATTTCGTAGTCACAAACCTTAATAAAAAAGCGTTTACACAAATAAATATAAATTAATGTGTATTTTTACTTACAATCATGGTATTTATGCTAAAATATCCCTTTCGGTTATAAAAAAGCGCTTCTCCATCTGGAGGTTTTATGAGTCGAACGTGAGTACCGTCGACACAACCAACAACCCCGGGAATTCCATGCTTTTGGTAAAAATGCATTTTTGAAGCACTGACTTCCGCCTGACTCATTTCCATTTACCACTTTCCACAATATTTTGCACAATGTAGTCCTTCCCATGCTTATATTTATGTCGTTTGCTACAATACCTTGAAAAGCGCTCACCGCAAGAAATCTCAAAGCTGCCGCCAATTGTATTTTTTGTGGTATTGATCCTGTGCTAATGAAGGGTGCAATTTGATCAAGGATCATTGAAAATCCGTCTTTATTAAGCCGGCAAAAAGCTATAAAACATTTAAAGGCATAAATTATTATGTTAAACAGATTAACGACACTTAACTTACCACGAATTTGGAATATCCATTGGATTTGAGTAGTCACGCAAGTTCCGCCTTGATACGTTCCTCAAGAACTTCATTTCTTAAAACTTAAATCCCTAATGGCTAAGGGAAAAGCTAGTGGCATATTTTTTTTGTGTTTTTTATAAAATATGATTAATAAATCTTCAGATTTTCTTTTTTAATTTCTTGTCTGATTCTTCGCGAGAATAAATTGTTTTGTTTACGTTTTTGTCTGCAAATTATGGCTTTGCAGACAAAAACATATGTTTCGATTTTTTTGAGCAGAAGTTCGAAAAAGAGAATTCACGTGAGAACCAGAACACCTCTCCATTCTTTGGGTGAAGTGAATTTGTGAAGTGAGTTGAATATTTGGTGAGAGCCAGAACAGGGCTGATTCTGAATGACAGAAAAAATGTGATTTGGCATTGAGTTTATCAAGTTTTGAATTGTTGTAATGTGAATTTTCTACCAAAATTCCTTTATTGTAAATTTTACCTCATTTAATGTCGAGAATTGTCTTCCACGCTCATATACTTTTGCTGCGAGTATGACCCATAAATTGATTGTTGGATTGCAGTCGGGACTGCAAGCGGGCCATTGCAATAATTTAATATTTTTCTCCGAAAACCAAGCCTTCGTTCGATGTGATGTGTGAATTTAAGCGATGTCCTGCTGAAAAATTATGCCAAAATAATCCAAATGTGGGGGTATCAAAAGGGGCATGTCATTTTCGTTCTTTTTTGTCCAGCTAATAGAGACGATAAAATGATTACTATGTATGAAGTTTTACAGAATTCCCATGAGTAGTATAGAAGTTATAAGAGTTTTAACTTGCCCAAATTTGTGGGGGAGGTACCACAAAGAGTAGGCTAATATGGTTGTCTATCAAACATAAACTGGGTTTGAATAAAATATTACCACGTACGAAATTTTAAGTCATTCGGGCACTCCTTTCCAGGGTTATCGTTAGCACCAGTCAATCGAACTGACAGACGGACTGACATTAATTAATTCATATTTTTTAACCCATTGAGAGCCAATGCTGAATTTATTAAATTTTTTAGGAAAACATATGGGTAATTTTTAAACATAAAACGAAAAAAATTGATGATACGCTTTTCAGGATAATCAAGGATTAATGACATTTTCGTCCTTTTGATGTGCTTAATGCACAACAATTTATTACTTAATTTATAATTCTTAGAGAGGATGTTAAATCTTTCAAATGGTACTTACGAACAATACATATAACTTCATACTTCTAAAATTTATGTCACAAAAGCAAAAAGATTGAAAATTCTCACGACAAAACATATTGGACTATGCATTTCTACTAAGTTTTTATGGAAACACATTTATTATCAAGGACGGCGTTGCTTCTTCTTGCATGGAATCAATAAGATTGCTTGTTATCTTTGTATCTATGGAGTTCCAATCATCTGCAATAGCCTGAAATAGCTTATTTTTATCACCACCTACGCTTTCTCGATTTATCTCTATGTTGAAATTTTCCCAAAGATTTTCAATGGGATTCAAGTCTACGGTTGAGCCTCTCCCTAGCGTTAACCCCTTCCTTTGTAACTCAATTATTGAATCATTTCGCGATAATATTCGGGTGGTTGTCGTGAAATTGCAACATTCCAGTCAGCATAGGGAAACATGGCATTCTCCAATATTTCGCAGTACATAACTCCATTTATTGTATAGAGGAGTTCAACCGCGTTACCGGAAAAGGATCCCCAGACCATTACATTGCCGCCTCCATGATTTCCATAACCTTTATGGTATAAAGGGTTCAATATTTTATTAACAGGTATACTTATGCACTGTATGTATATCATTCAAATCTGATATTCCGTTAAAAAGTTATATCGACTTCAAAATAGCTAAATTTGTAAAAAAAAAAATTTTAGATGACCAATTTGGCACCCCATCAAATCTAAACTGCTTTGAATTTGGTCATAACTCCGTATTGTCTTGTAGTATACGCGTACAAAATTGTATCCAAATCTAAATTCATAAATATTCAGAGTGGGTTGGTTTCTATTGGAATTACCCTATACTTTCCATATATTTAGGCACTTTTTTTGGATGATTTTTTAAATCATCCATTTTTGTGTCATGAATTTTTAAATAGTATTGACATATCCTTCAAAAATTTCTCATTTTTGATTCATATATCGCAATTTTTTTTGCATATTTTTTGCATATTTTGCATATTTCAAATATGCAAATATGCACAAAAAGTGAAAAATATGCACGTTTTTCGATTCCTTTTTCTTTGAAACAAATTTTGGTCCAATCAGAATTTTTCTATCAAACCGCAAAAAAATATGCCATTGCATATAATCCGAGGTCTAATGATAACGAACTTTTTATGGCCCTAATTGGAAGATATGGATATGGACAATATGTGGTTTCAACAGGACGGTGCCACTTGCCACACAGCTAACGAAACAATGGCTCTTTTTCGCAACAAATTCAATGGCCGTGTTATCTCACGAAAGAAAAGGTGTACGTCGATAAGCCAGCAAGAATTCAAGAGCTAAAGGATGAGATAATTCGGCACATTAACGGCATAGAACCTCAATTAAGCCTCAGCGTCATCGAAAATTTGAACCATCGGAAGGAGGTGCGCTGCCGAGGTCGCGGCGGCCATTTGGCCGATATTTTAATTGAAGCATACCATTATTATCATAATAAAAAGAAATGACAATAATTTCCTAAAAAATTTGTGTTTTATTCAAAGTCAACATCGGCCCTTAAAATTTAACCACCCTTTATAACATTAAAAGTAATGAATCCTTTTGGACCAAATTTATTGTATATATTTAATGACATATATTATATACAAAAAGCAAGCACTCATTCGAAATGTTCGCCACATTCCTTAAGTCGCACTGACCAATATCAATAGCTGCACGCACCTCGTCCCTTTGGGAACGTGGCCATAGCACGAATCAAAGCAGTCTTAAGAGAATCGATGCTGGGGTATCTTTTGTGGCAGACCTTGTCCTCTAAAACTGTCCACAATTTGTAATCCAGTGGGTTTAAATCAGGGCTGCCGAGAGCCTTTCGTCAGAAAAAAGCTGAAGTCATGTCTGGGTCATTTTAGCCTTATGTGCCGGTGCAGAATCATACTGGAAAGTCCATGCCTTGTTGTGGAATAGGGAATGGTTAAGTGGGTTCACAACAGCTTCCAAAATGGTTTGTTGGTAATTTTTTTGCCAATGTTTTGGCCCCTTGTTCACAGAAATGCAAGTCAGTGACCCCATCGTAAGAGACACTCCTTCAAACCATGATTGAAGCTGTATGAAGGACCTTTTTACCCGTGGAATCACTTGAGATGCTTCATTAGACTAGCGTGCATACACCATATCATTTCGTTTGGTAATTTTTTTTTGCATTGTAAAATTTGTTTCATCTGTGAATAAGATTTTTTTGTGTTAGTTATCAGCGTGCTTCACCAAAAGACGTTTGAATTTTTCTTTCCTATCTTCGATATATATAAAAATGGAAAAATGTTTGTATGTATGTATGTGTTTTATAGACGTTTAAACCACTGGACCGATTTTAAAATTTTTCTTTTGTTTGAAAGCTATTTGGTCTGAGATGGTTTTGGAAAAAAAGATTGCAAATAGTGGGCGGGGAAAATGTGGGCGTGGCAAATCGTTTGTTCCACTGCAGTTCTGCTGGCAGTCTACGTCAGTGGTCCAAAAATGGACGGGATCGGAAATATGGGGTAACGAAGTGCACCGGGTCCAGCTAGTTCTTTATAAAGCTGAAATCAACAAATGTTCATTGCGGCTTTTGAAAGCCCCAAGTCTCAAGTCTTTTGAAAGCCCCAAGTCTCAAGACTTTTTTGATAATTGAAGCATAATGTTTCTTATACATTTTATGTATTTAATTAATTACAAATTATTTTTGTTCACACTGCGTTAATGGCGCTTACAACGTTATTCGCGATTATGCTTCAATTGTTCTCATGGACTTTCGCGTAATATTCATCTCATGGGCCACTAATTTCTGCTTTCGGAGTGGAATTCTTGATTTGATGACATGCGGCGTTCGAACAGTATCAGGGCGTCCCGACTAGTGGCGGTCTTTGACATCTCCAGTTTCCTCCAACAGTTTTATGCACCGGTAGATGAACATTAGACTAACCCAAGCGGGCAGAGCGTTTTTAAAATGTTGGTTTTTCATTCCATATTTAAAAAGCGATATAACAGCGATACGGTTCTCATTATCTGACCACTCCATGAGGAAAACTGAAGCAATTTTGAATTCCCGTTACAAACTAACGCTACAGAGATTAGGCTTCATTACCCACGTGGTAATGGTGGGGTATGTTCAATTCCACTATTGTAATGCGTGTGTTCAATTTTGTAACAGTATTTATGTTCCTACTAAGTACATATATACATATCTGTGGTCACAAGGCATAACAGCATATGTCTGTTTTTAAAACTTTTCAGGAGAGAACTTTAAAGGTTTGTATCGATATAAACATCAATTTGAAATGCAGTGACACAGTGAGATATGCTGCCTTATATAGATAACTGAACGAGGGATCATCAAAAAAAGGTGTCCCAATATGTAATCGAAGATGGGGAACAATATGGCATTAATAACTCAGTTTGAGCATAACTCGAGTTATGCTGTTATGCCTTGAGACCACAGATATGTATATCGCTATCTAAGAGTGTAAAGGCGCTAAGTCCAATATTTAAAATTTTACAGGAGAGGCAAAATACTTACCGTATATTTATGTTTTTACAACTGATATATGGATTTAGCGCTTTTACGATTCATATATTAAAGCGCCTTTTTTCCCTTAGGCCCCCTAGTTCACCAGAAGAAACTATCGACCTCCTACTACGCAAACACTTTCCAAGGATAACTCGCATGATAATCTTGAAATACATAAATTCGTCACACCAGCCAGGGTAAAGTGGGCTATCGACAGTTTTGTATGGTATAAACCCATGTATGTTGCAAAAATCATGGAATATCTTAGGTAACACCCTTACATCAATATTCAGAGCCTGCCTGGAAAAGGCAAAATTTCCAGCATCTTGGCAAAAGGTAAAAGTAGTGTTCATCCCGAAAGCCGGAAAAATTCAACATAGTAAGTCGAATGACTTACGGCCGATCAGTTTATCATCATTCTTAATGAAAACTCTAGAAAGAATTATAGACGAGAATATCAGAAGCATATATGAAAGGAAAATCTGTAGATTCAGCACTCCATTCTGTTGTGTACTATTTAGAAGGAGCCTTGTCTTTTGACGAGTATGCGCTGGTTACCTTCCTTGATATTGAAGGAGCTTTTAATAACACTAAAATTGAAGCGGTAACAGCAGCACTAAACCTTGCGAGAGTAAAATCATATTTAACCGATTGGCTGAAATGAGTGAGGTCACAAAAGAGTAGCATTAGCAAAAAGGGGCTTACCACAAGGTGGAGTGATATCTCCTTTATTATGGCTATTAGTAGTAGACAAAATTCTACGAGCTCTAACGAACTTTGGAGTGAAAGTAGTAGCGTACGCGGATTACATAGTTATCTTGACCTCAGGAAAATTCCTGCAGACAATATCGGATATCATGGATTGATCTATTAATATTCTAGCGACATGGTCACCCAAGTGTGGCCTTGGACTAAACCCAACGAAAACAGAGATTGTACTTTTTACTAGGGCAAGGAAAATACCGACTTTCACCATGCCATCCCTATGTAGAAGGATGTAGACTTCAACTATCCAAATCCGCTAAGTTTCTTAGAGTAATACTCGACTCTAAGCTTAACTGGATAGAAAACACGAATAAAAGTAAATAAATCCTTCGCGGCATTGTATGCGTGCCAGAAACTAGTAGGTAACAAATGGGGCATGAAACCTAACTGGATATACACCGCGATCGTTTGACCAATTGTCAGCTATGGATGTCATGTCTGGTGGCCGATAACAAAGTATCAAACTCACACAATGAAATTAAGTAGGATAAATAGAGCGTCACTGTAATCGCGAAATTCAGAACGCCTACTAAGGATGAAGATGGATGAACTAAGGGCCGTAATTGGTGTAGTAAAGGGACATAACTCCATAGGATAGAAAACATATGGTAAGAATCGGCATTAGAAATGATGACTTATGTAGATGGTGTGGGGATGCTGACTATTCGGAAGATAGTTATCACTTCCTTTGTCAGTGCCCCGCCCTATGCAAAAGAAGAAACAAGATACTTGGCTCTTTTTATTTCCAGACATTAACGGAAATTCGAGGCTACGACCCAGCAAAAATATTGGCATTCATTAGGGCTTCAAAATGGCGCCCATAATATTAGAAAACATCCGTGGCTTGCATGAGTACTGATTACATCCCGCGAAAATAACCCACAATATAAAAGGAAATCGGAAGAGAGGAACCAAAAAACAACACCATGAGGAATAACAATGGATCAAACATGGCCCAGTCTTAGACACTAGACCATCTCTAGTGTCATCCTCGCGGGTTCCACTCAATAGCCCTCCTGGAGGTATCTTCTTCTGATTTCCTTAGAGTGTGCCCAATTCAGTTCCACTTGCGTTGCTTAATTTCGATTTCTATTGGCTATTTATTAGCTCTTTTCCTTAGATCGGTGTTTGACATTATCTTTGGCCAGAAAATACACAGGATTATCTGTAGACATCTGCTGGTAAAAGCACACAATCTCTGTGTGTCACGTGGTGCCATGCTCCATGTTTCACAGCCATATAACAAAGTTGATTTTACATTGGAATTGAAAATTTTCAGTTTAGTCATTTCCGATATATTTGATGAAGCCCAGACTCGTTTTAACTGCGCAAACGTATTTCTCTGTTGATCCTATTGGATATGTCAACCGATGACCCGCCTGATCGATGAGGCTGCCGAGGTAACAGAACGAAGGTACATCGTCTATATTTATATGCCCGTCTTTGCCTAAAAAATAAATGTTAGGAAAAATAGCTTTTTCCAAAAAGAAATCGAATTTTCTGAATAAAATTGTTAAGTAAGGTAGTTCTTTTGTACTTTATATCTTTTATACACTTAAATTTTTTTTCATTAAAAAAATGTGTTACACTTTTGGCCCGTAGCAAATGATATATACCCTCGTATCACTAAAGTGAGGGTATAATGAAACTGAAAAATAATTTTATAGAAAGAAGAGGAATAAATTTTCAGGTCGAGAGCCGCGGATTAGGGTTTGATTTTAGACCCATTCGGAGAATTTTCTTAGAATTTAATGTAGATTACGTTCTTGCTATTTCATTCATACAAATCAACCCGCCCTAATTTTTTTTTTAACTTCTATACTACTTATCCGAATCCCCTGTAATTCCACACGTAGTAATAGTTTATCTGTCGCTATCAATTTGAGAAAAATGAGTGAAGTGGCCCGCCCCTTTTTGGTACATCCCACACAGAGCGACAAAAGGTTAACTGCTTATAACATTAATACCAGTGCATAAAAATACTTGAAATTTTGCACAGGGTAATGCTTTTATACCGCCTACAGTCCAGTGAAAATGGGCGTTATTGCCACTCCCCTTTTAGTACCTCCCACACAAAGGTACCATTTTGTACAAAAAGTTAAAAGCTTACAGCGTGAGTACCAATGCACGAAAATACTACAAAATGTTGCACAGTGAAACGTTTTTGAAGTACCTATAGTCCTGTGAAAAATGTGGGTTACCACCATGCCCCTTTTTGTACCTCCCACACAAAATGGTCAAATTATACCAAAATTGAATAGCTCATAACGTCAATATATTAGTGCACATAAACGTTTTTAAAGTATCTACTTTTCAGTGAAAAATAAGTTTATTTGATAAACCCCTTCTGGTACCTGCAACACAAATTAACACATTAATTCGTGTAATATTCCACATTACATTACTCACAAAGTGAGGGTATTACCTTTGTCGGTTTACCCGACTGAATCTTTCTTACTTGTTTTTTTGCTTACAATCATATATTTCGTCTTCCGAATATTTATTTTCAAACCATATATTTCACTGTATGTAACCAGTCTATGCATTAAATCTTGGAGTCCAGTAATACTATCTGCCAGTACTGTGGTATCATCGACATATCTAATATTATTTATAATGGGTGATTCATCGTAGGGTTTGACTTATAATGTAAAATAAAACACATAAATTTGAAAGTGAATTTAAAATGTTAGTTTTTATGTGTTTTTTTGTATTATTGTTTTCATTCACTATTTCATCTTTCGTCGAAAGACATCATCAGGATGAGAAAATATAACTACGAAAAACCTTAAAATTATCCATGAAAATGAGTATGTAAAATAGTTTTTTTCCTTGATATCAAATACAACTTCATTGTTATTATTACAATAGCCGATCGCAGCAGACGTTGTCCTGCCTGTCATGTTTGGCATGTTCTGGTTTGATATTTAATATTATGTTATTATTATTATTAAAATCATACATTTACATTTACATTTTAAATTACCGTCAAATCGCTCTGGAAATGCGAATTTAGCACATAACTTGACCACTCTGCCATTTATCGCGGGGAATATAATTCTAAATCATAGATGGCCCCGAATTGAAGGTATTGCGCAACTTGTTGCCCATTCGAGCGTACAAAGGATGTTATATTTAAACATAAAATACTAGTTATTTTACTACTGTATATTCCGACGGCTTATTTTAATTTTTTTGGGTAATCATGTAACTGTTGTAGTTCTTCGATTTCCTGCCATTTTTATCTCCATGTAATTCAATGATATAACTTAGTTTATGGGCCAGTTTCTATAACTTATTTTCAATTGGTCTACTGCGAACGATCAAAAACCGATATGTAACTAACCTCACTGATTTCCCAGCAAAATTTCTGCTCGGGAATCTGGAAAACTGTAGCAGACCTAGAAAAATTGCTACCACCATTGGATTCAGCATGGCCAAATTAGGTCTCCTTTCTGTTACATTTTCCATATGTCTTATTTTTGATGTAGCCCCTACTAAAGTAGCTAATTACCACACTCCTTTATAACCTCCCACAGCTTTATTATTATGTACGGCCTTGTTGTTTGTTACGTCTCCCCTCAAAGTCAAAGCCCTCATCGTCGTCCGAAAAATAAATGGATGCCTTCTGATCGGGGTTCGATCTGCCAAAGACAACTATGTAAGTGTGATATAAGATTTTATTGATTCTGCGGTCTCCTCTGCGATATGTACATATGTATGTATGTCGTTCTCAACGTTAGGTGTATGATGGTGCCAATCTCATTTCAGATGCTCCTAACAAGTCGGTAACCCTTTTTTATACCGCAAAGAGTTAATAAAATTGATAATCGGAATAAGACTGAGCAAAAATAATCAAAATAAAAATCACAAAATCTATTTGAATACATTTTTGACAAATTGTTAAATGATTTTTATTTAGTAAACTAAAGTGTGTACAATACATATGCTAAATTATTCATCGTCACTTCCACTTCCGCTACCACTTCCACTCCCTGAACCACTCTTGCTACCAGCATCATCATCTCCACTGTCACTGTGCCCACTGCCACGCTCCACATCCGACTCGCTGTCAGAATCTCGCAAAGCTTTAACAGCTTTAGTCTTATCAACGGACTTCTTGCTACGTCTGCCCTCAAAGTCGGAGCCCTCATCGTCGTCGGATGAATAAATGGCCGATGCTTTCTGATCGGAGGCCGCCGAAGCAGTCGCGGGATTTGTTTTCTTATTGTATTTGTTTTTAATAGCACTCAGGGAAATGACATTCTCATCATCACTGCCCTCATCGTGATGATATGCCCCGTGGGAGGAACTGCCGCCATGAGCATCTTGACCCTTCTTCTTTTTGGGTGGAGGTTTGTTCTGGGTACGCATGGCTTGCCTCAGTTTCTCTTCCTCCTTCTTGAGATTATACAAACGATCTTGTGTGGGATCTTTGCCAACCTGAGTAAGAATCTTAATACCAGATACTTTTTGTGAACGATCTGCCAATGACATTGTCATCTTCTTGTGGGTAAATGATTCCGTTGAATGTGGTCGGAACGTTAGTTTGGTACGGAAAACCGCTTGGCCCTGAAGACCAGTACCCTGACGAATGAACAAATGATTGTGGTCTCCATGCAGTGGCTGACGGTAAACGTCAAATATTTCATTACCCAGATGCAGAGACATGCTTCCGTCGGACCAGCGTACAATGCGGGCATTAGATTCTTTAACCATATCGCCATTATTATTCATAAATTCTCGCCATCTGATAGTGTTACTAACTTTCAATTTGATACGTTGACGACCTTCCTCATCCATGGTCTCTTCTTCATCAATTTCATCCTCATAGGTTTCGGGATCAAATGGGCGGGTATCCACAGACAAGAAATTGGGCAATTTTACAAAATGTATTTCTCTACCCAAATCGGTGACTATACGAGGTATTTCGACATCAATACGTGTTTCGGGTATAGGCTCGGGTTCGTCTTCTTTCTGTGTTCCGACCCGTTCGATCGAGCGGGACCTGGCACGTGAACCCGATCGAGAGCGAGATCGAGATTTAGTCCTCGATCTAGCTGAAGCTCTGGAAGACGATCTTGATCGCGACCTTGATCTAGATTTTCGTGATCCTTTCTCGGAGCCGCTGTCCGATTTTTGTTTATCGTCATCTTCATCTTCGGACATACTAATATCATCGGCGTCACCGAATATATCTTGTGCGTCGATTTTTTTGGTAGCCTCTCCTTCATTTTCGCTATCATCAGAATCGATGATACGAGACTTTTTATTCTTTGATGGTGAAGCACCTTTGTCATCATCGTTTCCTTCTGCTTCAGAGCCGCTTGAAACAGCTTTGCGTTTCTTTTTTCCCTTATCACCTCCAAAATCACTACCAGATTCCGAACCACTGCGAGATTTGCGTGAATGTGGGGTGCCCGAACGACTGCGAGACCCTGAACGTGAACGCGAACGTGATTTTGATCTGGACCGAGAGCGTGAAGCGGATCGTGACTTGGAAGAAGCACTGCGTGAACGGGATTTTCTAGGCGAACCACTACGTGAACGGGATTTTCTAGGCGACCCACTACGTGAACGAGATTTTCTAGGCGAAGCCGTCTTAGAACCAACAGCGCTGGCCGATCGGCTTCGTGATTGCCTATCATCTATTTGGAGACTGGGAGATTGAGACCTCGATTCTTCTTCATTTCCGGCATTGGCTTCTTTGCGACTTCCCCCTGAGTGCTTGGAAGTTTTTGAATGTTGGCTTCCACCTGAATTCGAACGTTTACTGTGCGGCGTTCCAGAGCGTGATCTGGAATGAGAACGGGATTTATGACCTTCTGCGGGGCTTCCGGAACGTCGACTATTGGCGCTTCCAGAACGAGAACCTGATTTCGACCTGGAACGAGAACGGGAAGGAGAACGCGAACGTCCAGAAGCCGATCCGGCCGGAGTACCAGATCGAGATCTATCACTTCCACTGCCTGATTTACGAGATCCTGGTGATCTGTAAAGAGAAATGGAAAATATTGTACATGCATACCAAAAATCTTGGGAGTGGAAAACAAAAACTTACCCGGCATTGCTGGTTTTTGCGTTTGGGCTGGGACTACGACTCCGACTGCTACTTGAATCTGAGTCAGAACCGGACCCTGAAATATATTTTTAAATGAATGTAATGTTTTATAATTTTACTAAAATTACTTACCACTATCATTTTCTGCATTATTAAAACCCATTTTTACAAAATTGTTAACTTTTTGCCATGCAAAGGAAAAATAAAATAATCGCTTTCAAAGTATGAAGTCAGCCGAAAACGGCTCAGCGTCGCGCCGTCGCCGCTTATTTTTGGCCAGTCGAGCCGCCGCCGAGGTTATCTGATCAAATCGGCAAAAACAGTGGCCGCAGGAACGGCGAGCCGACTATTTACGTCAGCCGTCGTAAGTAATGCACCGACTATTTGGTCAGCCGCACTTACGAATTATCGATCGGTTTTATTTTCTTTTCGAATTCGCGTTTAAAAGGATTATGGATATAATCATTTCTAAATACTATTATTGTTTTATATCACATAAATGCTTATTTGAAAAATCGTCCAAAAAATATGTTATTCCCTTTTGCAACCGTATTCTGATTTGTGCATTAATGGTATTTATTGCGATACGAAACAGATGCTGGAATTAGGCCCCATAATTGCTCAAAAACCAATCGAAATCGTAAGGTTAAACTGACGCATCCCACAGTATGTGCCGTTTTACACTGCATATCATAGGAGAGCAAGGGAGAAATATCACTTTCTATTCCTTTTGCCCCTCTCTCATCTAATATACAGGATTGATTTGGCAATAACTAACGTTACACGTAAAGGACAACTAAAGGCTGAGTTAGGCTAACTTAACCGTAACATATCCTTAGCGCAGCTGTTACGTTGCCCGCTGTAGAAATTACCCAAAACTTAAAAAACGTACCATATAACTCAGACATTAACCACCAAAAGTCTAACATCTTTTTTTTATTAAATATTTTTTTGCACTTATTTTACATTTTATTTCTTATTTATGATTCTAATTAAAAGTTTCGCATATATGTATTCTTTTTCTTTGTTTTGCTGATTTTGTCTGCAAATGAACGTAAACGTAACATACAAATCAAATTTCAGCCGTCCGTTTTCGTTGGGTAATCGTTTACACTGATTTCCATATGTCAGATCGAATCAGCTGATTCGTTACGCTAAGGAGGCGTTAGGGTTACGTTTTCCTAACCCAGCCTTAAAGCAAGTAAATAATAGGCGTGTTTTCGTTACACCATAAGTGCTTAATTTGTATGGGGAGCTAAGCACTTTTAAGCACTATTAGTTCCCGATGAAGTTTGGTGCTTGTGTTCATGTCTTAATCGAGTATGATGTTGTCTGATTGGGCACCCTATATTTAGCAATATGGCATCCCATTTTTGGAGAGATTTTATCAATTATTGTGAATTAACGGGAAGAAGAAGAACAAAAATGGGAAATTATTTTAATATTTGCAAAAGAGTGTAAACAATTGAACATAGAATAGTAAATATATGTTTTATAAATACTTTTCACGAATTTTTTTGTCTGTTTCGCACTGTTCTTTCTTCGCAACTCATGACACCATTGCTACCAGATAGTGAAAATCCGCCACTTATTGCTTATGTGCCAGTTAGTGGAAGTCAGTTGTTTTCGTTGCAAAGTGCTAAACTAAAATTGCTAGCTTGTAACGAAAACATGCCTAATGAGCATTATCTAGTGCCCATGCGCTGCTTCACACGATGCAATTTTTTCCAAGCAAGTGTCAGTGTTTGTAGGAGAGAGAGAGGCAGAGAGCTCTTTCCGACTGCCTCTCTCTACTACAAACATTGGCACTTGCTTGGAATAAATTGTTTCGTGGGAATCAGAACTAACGGCGAAATTCGGCGGCGCGGAACAGCAGTTGATTTCGAGTACTCTGTACTCAAATTCTCTACACTTTCCAACACTACTCTGTGCATGACTTGTGTTTGTTATTTTGATTTATTTATTCATTTTTCTAGTTGGCAGTAGGTTTTCAAGACCTTCCAACTTATTATAAATATGGGCTGTCCTATGGGTTTTGGCGAATTGAACATACCATCATCACGAGCCTTTTGGGATGATTGCGATGAAGATGAGTGTCCCAAAACGGAGGCCGCAAAGTAAGTTTTATTCAACAGGTTCTTTTTCTTCCAGTCCAGTTATAATGTTACATTTTTCATAGACTTCAATTAAAATACGATACCTGTACAGACGCAGCGGAGTGGAAGAAGCAATGCCAGCTTATGTTGGTAGTTGAGGGTCCTTCGATAGCTGATTTCGCTGAAGGAACCTTTCTATTGAATGGTAGCAAACGGATAGCATCCATTCCCAGCAAAAAGTCATCATTACATTATGTAGCTAATAAAAAAATGCTTATAGCCATAGTTGAGGAGGACTTAACAGAGAGTGGGGAAATAAATGAACTTTTGTTAGAACTCTGTAAGCCACAAGAGGTAATTACACTGACAATTAAACCAAAGGTCGATTACAAAAGCGAAAACATTGCATCCATAAGAGATGAGATAACCTTCATACGATCTATTGACGGTACATTGAATAATATAGAAGCTCTGGATACTCCCAACTTTATTGCCGGCATAGCAGCTGGAAGTAAGTTGTTATATTATTCAGGTAACCAAAGATAAGTTAAATCAACTATTTGCATTTACTTTTAGTTTGCTCTTGGCGTTTCAATGAAGGTTTGAAAACCCAATCATATATTGCATACACCGATAATTTAGCCCTAGATCCACTGGCAGCAAAACCTATTATAAAACTTTGCAAGGATTTGAATATTGAATGTTCGAATTCTTATAAACCTAAGAAACGTGATGATTCCCATTTATATATGTAATTAAAGAGAAAATAACTAATATGGACATAATATAAAAAATAAGGTTTAGGGTAATGTTCTTCGCTTTTATGGAAAGTTAAACATTTGTAGCGTTTATTAAAAAAATCATAAAAAACATCATTTTATCTTATTTTTCTAATTCAAATATGCTCAAGTTAAGGCCCTTGGATCTTTGTTCCATATGCGCTTTTGATATAGCTATGTACTGGGGACGTTGAAGTAACGAGTACGCCTGCACCAATAGGGTACTTATTAACATGTGTAACTGGGAATAGCCACTGCAAAACAGGTCAATACCCAGCTCTAAAGCAGTTCCAAAATCACACTCATCTACGGCTATGCTCGCGGCAGTAGCAATGGGCTGCAATTTTTCCATAACGGCGGTTTTTACTTCATCATTCTGATCTGTCGGAGAGGATCCAGCCGTATCGAATATTTTCAAAATTTTCTTTAGTTCGGCATCACTTTCGATAAGGGGTCTGTAACCCAATTGTGTTTTTGAGTCGTATGGCACTACTATGCCAGCTCGATGAAAAGTTTTGCAAACTACATTTGAATTGCGCGCCTTACGTGTATTTTCCAAAGTGTCGAGTTGTACTTCATTCGTTGCGATAAACTTTTGCAAGGACTTTTTCGTGTTTGCCACTGTCGCAGCAGTAAATGGACTACCTTGGAAATCTTTATCCAAATAGTTGAGAAATGCCTCAAAGATATTGCCAGCAATAAATTCAAATTCACAACTCTTGGTAGAATCATTGCGAGCTAATAGCAGGGACTCTTTGTCATGGGGATCATCGCGCCAGTAGCCATAATGTATTCCAGTACCCTTGCGAACAAAGCAGGTTTGGAATTCTGGAGGATCATAATAAAATCGCCAATGCCTAAGGTAGTCACCCGGTTCATGAAGTTTTGCTTTGTCAAATTTTCCTGCCAAAAATTCAAAGGCACCAACTGCCAGAAGTTGAAATTGACTTTCCAAATATTGTAAGATCTCTTCTCCCTTTGCATTGGGTTTCAGCTGTTCTAGAAACTTCCAAAATGCATAGAAATCGGGAGGCATTTCTACCAGAAATTTATGACGTATAAACTCATGGCTTTTTAACAAGTTATCATATTCCTGTTGTTCAGATAATTTTATGCGCTTCTGTAGTAGAGCCATATAATCTTTACCGCTAATATTGGCCAGAGCTTCTTTTCTCAGTTCCTCGGTTTTGTATTTATCCTTCTCTGGCTGCTTAGGCTCATGGTCGTCCTTTTTGTTTTCCGTGGGATTCGGCGATTTTTCCATTTCGGAAGATCTGCGTTTTGGTTGATCCTTTTTCGGTGATTTTTTCTCGGTTGTGGATGCTTGGGCTTGGTGCTTCTGCTTCTCAGGATGATTATATTTGTTCAAATGCTGCTCGTTTTTTTGATAGCATTTATCCCAATACTTACAATCTTCCTTCGGCATATTTTTAATTTTGTAATTTAATTTTTAAATTTTGCATATAATTAAACTTTGTAATTAAATAGTTTTGCAATTCGCAATGCCGGTTTATGGTTTGTTTTTATTGTTGCTTTTATAAATGGTGGCGAAATTAGGGTGGAGTTAGTCTACAATCGTAAAGCAAAACTTTAGGCTGGGTTAGGCAGACGTAACCATAACGCCCCCTTAGCGTAAGGAATCAGCTGATTCAATCTGACGTATGGAAATCAGTGTAAACGATTAGAAAAAGGAATGGTAAACGGACTGCTGTATCTGTCACAAATTTTATTTAGACGGTACGTTTACGTGCATTTGCAAACAAAATCAGCAAAACGACGAAAAAAGAGTACATTTATTCGGAACTTTTGCAATGGAATGATAAATAAGTAATAAAATGTTAAAATAAGAACAAGAAAATATAAAATAAAGATGTTAAAATTTGTTTGTCAATGTCTGAGTCATATGGCACGTTTTTAAAGTTTTCGGTAATTGCTCCAGCGGCATTACGGCTGCGCTAAGGTTAATATACGGTTACGTTTGTCTGGCCTTTTGCCTTAGTGGTATGTATCGTGCACAAGTCGCTTGTCTACGCAGATATGCCCGACACTAATGACTCCTTGGAAGAGAATATTTGGCGCGTTATTGCTGACATACAGCCCCAAATGCTGCAAAGTGGTGGAAAATTAGGCATCTTGGCTGGAATTTGTTTGAGCCAGACGCGGCGGTCACTTGCCCGAAATCTATCGGGTCTGTTCTGTAATCACGACGATTTGAAATCACGGTGATTTTAAAATCACCGGCGACTTAACATCACTTTTGGAGTTCGAAATCACCCACACATATTTCGAACAATCATTTTTGGGAGGCAATGAATAATAAACCGGGCGATTTCGATCTCCAACAGTGATTGTAAGTCGCTGGTGATTTTAAAATCACCGTGATTTCAAATCACCTTGCTACAGAACAGACCCGATTTTAAAACATAATGGCAAACCCTTATCTTTATAATAAAGCAAAATTTTTGACCATAACATTTAATTATATTCGTTTTATTTCTTCTGAAAAACCACTCTAAAAAAATACCCTTTACATATGTTAAATTTTTTAAACAAATCTCGCTTTAGCTAATAGATTTCATGAAGAAATTCGAGAACAGAACGTGTGAAAACGATTCCAACAAAAACACTTTCCCTCATATATAGATTATTTTTTATTGTTGTATATC
This sequence comes from Eudasyphora cyanicolor, assembly GCA_963930755.1. Taxonomy (NCBI): domain Eukaryota; kingdom Metazoa; phylum Arthropoda; class Insecta; order Diptera; family Muscidae; genus Eudasyphora; species Eudasyphora cyanicolor. The sequence goes on along the minus strand of OZ005734.1, from coordinate 39,964,562 downwards.
ATTCAATGAATACAAATACTAGCAGAGACAAAATTAGGAAAATAAATTGTAACTTGATTTTCAAAACAAATATTACAATTTAAATTAGATTTGAATGTTAGAAATGTTGAGTTTTCTTTTGTGTTGTAAGTATGTATATGAAACTAAAGAGTACTTAAGCGTTACAGAGCGAGAACGAAATGGCGGTCTGTAATTCTAATAAATCTACTTGACCAACTAATCCTCTACAGTAATTCCCTTCACGGAATGAATACATTCTTCCTTGTTTATCAAATGACAGGTCTTATTGACCAACGACATTAGTTGGCTAACATCAGTCGACCAGGCATTCAAGATGTCTGAGGGACTCTTCTTAACGGTGAAGTAGATAATTTCGGCAGGACGATCAATTTTAACGCGTATGGTATCACTATTTGCCAATTTAGAAAGATACTCCTCACAACGATTTGTGGGTAAATTTAACAATTCACTCATACGTGTTAAGTGCAGGCGTGAGTAGTACATGGCAATTATGCGGATATTCTAAAAGATAGGCAAGGTTAGAAAATAATCGGTTTTCTATTATTGAAAATAATGCATACGTGTTCTACTAAACGATCCTTGAGTTCGACAATGCATTTCTTGCCATGTTTGGTGTTTTCCTGGAACATTTCATTCTCAGCTAAGACTGTGCCAAAATCATTGTTGAATGTATCAAAGTTAATCAGTTCCTTGGACATGAATAAGCGTAATATTTCTCTAAAATAAAAATAATAAGTTTCAATAATTTACTATAAAAGAAATTAAAAGAAAACTCTGCTATTACTTGTATACTGGTATCTCCTCCAATTTCTTATTCTTTGACAAATGTGACATCATGTCGCATTGTTCGTTGTCATATGGGGCTAAAATGCAATACAGTACAGCGCAGATGAGTTTCTCTTTGAGCTCCTTCTCCTGTTCTGGCGTTAGTTCAACGGGTGCTGGAGGCTCTGGTTTCTTGACCTCCTCTTCTTTGTCCTTCTTCTTCGGTTTATCTTCCTCGCCCTTCTTTTTGTCCTCATCCATAGGTTCAGGCTTAGGTTCCACAGCTTTCGGTGGTTCAGCTATAGCCTGGTAATGTCGTGAAGTTTTCAAGTACGACGTATCACGATCCAAACTTATCATCAAATTATAGAACTTCAATTTAAGATCATGTTGTGTGGGATCATCGAAGAATTTTATGCTAATCTTTTTGGCTATAATCTGGGTTGACACGAAATCTTCTTTGAGTAGACAAAGACGCATTTGCTCCAAAATTAATTCAACCTATAAAGTTGTATTCATGATTAAGAAAGTATTAACTGTATGTATGTAACTAAGGTCTTACCTTCTCTCTTTTGTCCATTGAACCATAGGTTTCAACCTGCAACTCCTCCATGACGGAAGCAGCTCCGGCTATATCACCATCGGCTTCTTTAATATCTGCCAAGATCTTTGTTAACCTTGCCCTTTCAATTTCTACATAGATTTTTCCCTCTGTTACAGCTCTCAAGGTATCGATCAACTTTAACTTTGTTTCCTTATCGGGCGTTTTATCCACATAAGTGTAGCATTCTTGTATCATTTTGGATACAGCCTGTTTTAGCTGCGAACGTCGACGAACCAGTAGGGTGACATATTCATTTAGGGCATTCCAATTGCCTGCCTCGGAGCAAACCTGACAAATAGCTACCAGTACACGAGAACAGGAGACCATATCCGCTCCCAAACGCGTTTGTTTTTCCAGGGACAAAAGCATTTCAATGGCCTCATGAAATGAATCGGGATTCTTTTTGGCCAATTCCTTGGCGATGGGAATTTTTTCGTCACAAGCTGGAGCATAGTCGACTTCCATTTTCTGGATACGACCTCCATCAAATAAATAGGTGTCCATTATTTTGTTTCTGTAAACGAGGTATTAAGAACAAATTTAGAAATAAAGAACCATCAACATCTCCAAATAATTTGTATACGTACCTACTTCAAATGCCGTTCCGAAAATAAATAGATCGGTCAAATTAATTTGTTAATTCTGCTTTCGCAAATGCGCTTCTCCAAAGGAAAATATATTTTTGCTTTAATCATGCCACGGTTGTATAATTTGGTATGGAGTACTTTTTATAGGAGTGAATATTAATATTGCCAATATTTCGGACACGATTAGTAATACCACGTTGCGTCAACTTTCCTTTGCCGTAACGTTTCTTGCTGAAATAATTACCCAAAACTTGAACAACGTGTCATATGATTCAGAGATTTGCAACAAAAATAGCAACAATATTGTATTATTTATTTATCTTCATTACACACGTTTCGTATAAATTTCTTCTTTTTTTCTTGTTTGCAGATGCAGTTATACATACCGTCATATCTAACTACAGCAGATTCAGATTCATTTATGGTGTTTTCTTTTGTGCCAAAAATGCTACATTTTTTCTGCCTTTTGTTTTCCAAAGGGTGGACTGCCCTACCGAACAGAAGTTATTTCAGCGTCTAGCCTAAAAACCCGCGTGTTTATAGTTTTTTTTAGTGATTTAAAAGGCTAGCCTTTTGCATTTTTGTTTTCAATTCTGACCAGAAAATGTGCAGCAGTACAAGAGGGTGTAGGCGACATTATTCAAATGCTGCCCTATGACAGGGTTACATCTTTTTTTTTTAGAAAAGAAAACAATATTAGTTTCCGTATGACAGATTGAATCAACTAATTCGTTACGCTAAACGGGCTTTGTGGTTACGTTTGCCTAACCAGCTTTTTTTAAGATTCATGTCTGGCAACTCTACGATTGGCAGAGATTTATACCGCCGGCAATGAAAATTTTTCAGGGCTTTGTGTTCTTATTTTGCAAACATTTTTGGCTCAATCTTTTTTGTTAGTTGTCGTCCCATTGCAATTTGTTGTCTATTTTTTAATAATAAAGTAAAATCGTTGCATCAAAAGAGCACTCGAAAATTCCCTGTTGCACAAAATTAATTGTAATAAATTCGGTGAAGACAGCTCCAGTCCCTATAACATATAAAATTTGCGCGCCAAGTTTTTTGCATTGGAAGCTTCTTATAGGACAAGAGGACAAAAACATGGCTCACATACAGGAGTATCAGGATTTGGTTTTGGATGCTGTGGAAGTTGTCGAATTTAAATTAAGTAAGTGATATGATGTTTTCTTAATATTACCCCAGAATGCCATATGTTATATACCTATATTCTTCACAAATCTGTAGTCCGCTCTAAGACAGATTTGGAAAAGGATGATTTGGCTTTTCATCCGCTAATGGCTCACCAGATATTCGGCGAATCCGAAAGCATATTTGGATACCAAGACTTAAAAGTGAGCATTTTATATACGGCCGGTCCGTTGCACATTTATTTGGGTATCGAGTATGGGAAAAAAGTCGATGAATTATCGAAAGGTGACATCAAAGCCGATGATGTTGTGGCCACCATTGCGGAAAAGCTTCCAGACGGTTGCTATTTCGTCAATATGGATGAATTTCTAAAAACTTTAGATAAAGCCGACAAATTCCGGCCATTTGGTGAAAAGTTATGCGAGTACAAGTGCACAGATGATGAGGGAGGCGATGAAAGGCATTTCGAAATGTACCACTGCAATTACAAGTACCCTTCATTTCTCAAGTTCTTCTCTCGTTTACAAACATTTGTTCTATGGTTTGTCGATGCAGCCTCCTATATAGATGTTGATGATCCACAATGGTCGTATTTTATCTGGTAAGTCCCGTAAACGTATTATGACCTCTTTCTAGGAATCTATATTTCGTTTTGTTTCTAAGCTATGAAAAGTATAAAAATGAAAATGGCGAAGAACTTTTTGCCACTGTGGGCTACACCACAATCTATGAGTATTATGCCTATCCCCAAAACATACGTCCGCGCATAAGTCAAATGTTGATCTTACCACCATTTCAAAAGTTAGGCATAGGCACTAAAATGGTGGAAACTATTTATACATTTTACCACTCCCAAAAGAACGTCATTGACATTACAGTGGAGGATCCCTCGGATGATTTTAAACGTATGAGAAATTTTGTGGACTCTCGGTTGTGCATGAAACTAAAGACTTTCCAAAGGGAAGAAATCAAAAAAGGTTTCAACAAAGAAATGGCGAAGGAAGCGAGGGAAACCTACAAGGTAACATGTCATGTTTTAAACCTGTACCTTTAAGTTGCAATTTTTCTCTTAAATTACTTTCTCAAAAACACAGTTAAATCCACGTCAGTGTCGTAAAGTCTATGAAATTTTACGACTCTATTACACCAACATCCATGACAAGGATGATTACACGGCGTATCGTTTGGATGTAAAGAAACGTTTAAATGCTGTCTATCACAAACAATTGAGTGATATTAAGAAAATGGAAAAGGCCAAAATGGATACAGAGTGGTTACGTGCTCGCTTGCCAAGCCTAAAACAACGAATTGAACAGCTTCAAGAAGAATACGATCAAGTCGAAGAGGATTATAAACAAGTCATACAGAAATTGCGTGATCTTTAAATGTTTTCAAATGTATTATTCTATATTTCTCAAAATGTAATTGTATTTCTGCTTGTTTTTCTTCTTCTATTAAATTATTATTTTTCGTAATAAAATTGTAATTAAAGATTCGAAATGATGATGCAAGTGTTTCTCTTACCATAAAATAGGCATTTTGACTCGTATAGCGATATAAGTGGCAGTCGTGTTAACTGACCAAAATATATCCCCGTCTTCTAAAAAATATGATATGGAATTTGAAAGTGTCGAGAGATGTCAGAAAACTTATTACAGATTATGGTAATTAAAAAAGTTCTCTAGAATGCCAAACATGAGCTCAGAAGTTATGAGGAATTGATTTTTCGCATAGATTTGATAATTTGTATGGGTGTACCAGAAGGGGCTTGGCAATGTATAGTGTTGAATTTCAATCTTGTTGCTTGACAATATTTGCTTACATGATAATAACTTATTAATTTATCGATAGATTTTCGAATATGATCCACTTTTTCATAATAGATTTCAAAAAAATAATTGAAATATATTATTATACCCTACACCACACAGTGGTACAGGGTGTTATAAGTTTGTGCGAAAAGGAGAAGCTATGTCCGTCCGTCCGTCTGTGCATGTGTTCATATAATCAAAGTACAGGGGGGGGGGGGGTATCGAGAACTTCTCGATCGAAAAGCCAATAACTGGAACTAAATAAAAACTATTCAGTTTTGTAAGAGTTTATTGAAAAAATTTACTTTAATTCGACATAAGTTTATACTATTTTAACGATAATAAAAAACACATTTCGATCAAAAAGTACTCAATATCGAATGTTGTGATTTGGCCCCAGGTAGAGTTGGGCACTTTAGTTCATTTAAGTGATCGGTATTTTTAGTTCAGTTCAATTTAGTGAACTAGTTCGTTCATTTAGTTCAATAGATCACTTCAGCTCTTTAGCTCACCAGCTCACAGGCTCTTTAGCTTAGCCCACCAGATCACTTTACTTAAACAGCTCGTTAGTTCAGCAGTTGTTTCGTTCAGATCACCAGCTCAAATCAGCCGCTATTAAAGGAATCTGATTGGAACATGAATGGAATGAATTGAATATACAAACTCATTTGTATAGGAAGAATCCTACATTCATAATGATATAAAAATAGAAACAACACATAACAGCTGAGAAGAAAGAGCGAAATGAGAAGAGAGAACGAAATGACAGGGTTGACTACTGCGCTGAAATAAACGATTTGTGTGAACTAGTTCGTATCGTTCAGTAAAGTGACCCGTTCAATTGAACTAGTTCGTTCACGAATTACACAACTCTAGCCCCTGGTCGCAATTATTGTCCGATCGCGATAAAATTTGGGACTTACATCTCATTTGGCCTAAGAACAAACCCTATTGAAATTGGTCAATATCGGTTCAGATTTAGATATAGCCCCCATATATGTATGTGTTCCCCTCATGAGGCATCGAAGCGCTATAGAAGTTGTGTTTTATATCCGATCATTATGAAATTTAGCAGAAAGAAGACTTTAAACTCGAATGGAATATTGATAAATTTTGGGAAAATCGGTTCAGATTTAGATATAGTCCTCATATATATGTTATCCCACGAATTTCGACAGAAAGAGTTACTTATTACATGAATGATAACTGCAAATCCGGGAAAAATCGGTTCAGATTTAGATAAAGCCCCCATATATAAGTTCCTCCCGATGTTGTATCAAATTGCTATAGAAGTTGTACTTTACTTTAGGAACGAATACTGCTTAATTTGAGGATAATTGGTTCATAATTAGAAATAGCCACATACTCGTACATATCGCTCACTTGCATCAAGACTGTCCTAACTCAAAATTGAAAATTTTTGTAGTTGTCTTACAGAAATGCGAATTTTGTAAATATCCACAAATTAATCTCAACGATATTTTGTTTGTAAATAAACAATCATATTTCGGATTCCAACTTTTTTAATCTTCCTATTTCATCTTATTTATCTTTTTATACGGACATAAAGTTACACATCTCGACAATTTTCAATTTTAAGTTAGGACAGTCTTGCCTATTTAGTATTTAAGCGCTGTTGAAATGTAATAAGCCTTGATTATTTGAAATGAAAACAATTATTCCAAATTATTATCGCATGCCCCTGTTTGCATTGTTATGGAGGTGTTTTCCCTTACTGGCTTTAATATATTTTATGTATTTATTAATTTTTTGAATTTGTTATTTTTTCCCGATAATTTCTTAGGAATCGGCGTACAGACAATAAAATTTTCTTTTAGATGAAAAAATATTGCCATCAGACCGAGACAAAAGTCATTTGAAGTTATACTTTCCAAAAAATATCAAAAAAAAACAAAAATTGCAACATAGAAATGGCCATGGCCAACTTTTGTCCCGGTGGGTATAACTGATAGCATCTAATGAGAAAGGAATCGGTATATTTTTGGCTCTAATATACGCCGACTCCTAGGAAAAGATCGGGGAAAAAATGTTACAAATTCAAACATCTTCAAAAATTTAATAAATCCTTAAAATATATTAAAATTAATATATTATACCCTACACCACACTGTGGTACAGGGTATTATAACTTTGTGCATTTGTTTGTAACACCCAAAAGGAGAAGAAATAGACCCATCGTTTATTATACCGATCGACTTGGAATCACTTTCTGAGTTGATTTAGCTATGTCCGTCTGTCTGTGCATGTATTATTGTAATCAAAGTACAGGTCGCAATTATGGTCCGATCTCGGCGAAACTTTACACATATCTTTTTTTTGGCCCAAAGACGATCCCTATTGAATTTGGATAAAATCGATTCAGATTTAGATATAGCCCCCATATATATGTTAGCCCCGATATGACATGTAAGCGCTGTAAAAACTTTATTTTATATCCGATCAGTATGAAATTCGGCAGAAAGAGGTTTCTTATTATATGAATGAACACTGTTAAATTTGGAAGAAATCGGTTCAGATTTAGATATAGCCCCCATATATATGTTACCCCCCAATTTGACATGTAAGCGCTGTAAAAATGTTATTTTATATCCGATCAGTGCGAAATTCGGCAAAGAGAGGTTTCTTGCTGATCATTCGCAGTGAACGGACGTGTTTATCACATAGCGGATAGTTACCAGTACCTATTACGCAATAGCAAAAATCTGTACAAAGTCTGTAAGGCCTACATCGTAGTACCTATTACGGTCTAATACAGACAAAATAAAAATAAATTCTCTTGACGGGGATGCCTTCGTGTTCCGATGGAGCGCGGTTCCCCAATCGTCCGACTGTCCGTCCGTTGGTCTTGGCCAAAGCCGACCACACCAAAAATGGTGAAAATCTCCCCCAAGTACTCACAACAGGTGGTGCGGTGAGGGGTAAACGTCATGTCCGACCGTCAAAACGGAAGCACAATGAGCATCGTGTAGCGCTCAGAGTTTTGACGAAGTTGGAGGCTGTTGAGGTTTCGGCTCTTACCGAAAAACAAAAAAGAGTCACTTACCTGGGCTAAAGGCGTCATAGATGCTTCTAAGGCCAATGAGTCGGCTGAAAGAGCCACAAATTCAGCTGTGTTAACGGCTAATAAAGTAAAACGAATCAGATCACCTGATGAACCCCTGCCTTCGAAAAAGGCAAGAGGCCCTAATGTCACCATCAACAGGACACTCACCAAGCCCTTCAATGAAGTGGCGAAGGAGAGTCTAGTGATGGCTGTTATAGACAGAAGTAGTGAGGATGGATCCATCCTCAAGGACAAATGGAGTCATGTACAATCAGCCATTATGGCTCACTACCTCGATGTCCGTAGAGAAATGCCGGGCAAACCACCAATCTGCAACGATGCAGGATGGCATCAGGGGAGAGTAAAGCTCTTATATTTCGGTGATGCCAGATCAGTAGACCTGTATAAGGCTGCTCTGAGTCGAGCGGGTGAGGTGTGGCCGGGTGCCCAGTTGGATGTTGTCGAAAAAAACAACATCCCTAGTCACCCTAGAGCCATCACCTGGGTTACAGAAGAGCCCTCCAACCCGGCAGACATCTTAGAAATAATAAAAGATTCTAATCCTGGTCTGCCGGCCCATAATTGGAGAATCAGCAAGGTGGGTGAGGCGGATGGTAAAAAGCGGCAGGTCAATCTTATCCTAAACGCTGAATCCACCTCCCATATACAAGGTGCGAGTGCAACCCTACAATATGGCTTCGAGACTATAGTCTTGAAGATATACAAGCAGGATATAGCTCCCACTGCAGAAGGTGAGTCGTCCACCCTGGCACTTCCTGGAAGTGCGGAGGTACCCACGCCTATTATTTCTGGTGACTCCAACTCTAACAGAAGATCTGTAACGTCCTTCTCTGAGGACAAAAGCTCTACTTCGGACACAGAGAGGCTGAGGGGAGTCTCCGGACTCTTTGACGCATCTGGCGGGGACATGCTTCTCGACGATACGGACGAAGAGTTCGATAACACCCTTGTCGGGGTGGATGTTAATCTGTCAATTACCAATGATGGTAAGAATTCTACAGATTAACCTCCATCACGCTAAAGCAGCCTCAGCGGCTCTATTGCTACGCCTGTCCACAGGCGCAGTAGACATCGTCCTGATACAGGAGCCCTACGTAGTGGGAGGAAGGGTGTGCGGTATTAGGACACCCAACTTTAAACTGCTTGTGGCCAACTGTGAAGGCACTCCAAGAACCTGCATTTTGGCCAGGAAAGATCTAAGTATCTTTCTCCTGACTAATTTAAGTGGTAAAGACCAAACAGCTGCTAGCCTGGAGATCGGTAATCGCATATATTGGGTGGTCTCCAGCTACTTGCCTTATGAATCTGTAGTACCGACTGCTCTATTCAGGGAAGTAGTGGAAGAAGCAACGTCTGACGAGATCGAGCTGATTATTGGCGCAGACACGAACGCTCATCATACTATCTGGGGTAGTACGGATATAAACAATAGGGGTGATTCGCTTCTTGACTTTATTCTAACTACCAACCTTAGTATTTGTAACATAGGTAATAAACCGACCTTTACAATTAAAGACAGACAGGAGGTACTCGACATAACGTTTGCTACTGACCGGCTGTCAGACAAAATTATTGGGTGGAATGTACTGGACGACCACTCATTCTCAGATCACCATTATATTGAGTTCAAACTCGCGGAAAAAGCGCCTAAACCTGCCGTCCACAGAAATGTAAGGAAGACAAAGTGGCACCTGTATGAGAAGAATTTCAAGAAAGTCCTCAACTCGAAACTTCTGTACGAACCGAATGACAAAGCCGGTCTGGATAATCTGGTCGATCATATCACCACATCATTCAATAGTTCCCTTGAAGAAGCCTGTCCGAAAACAAGGTACATACAAGGGTAAAACTAAACCCCAATGGTGGACTTCTGAGCTAACGGCTATGAAAAAGACCTGCAACAAGCTATTCAATAAGGCTAAATCTCCTGGGGTCGCTAATGATTGGGATGCCTATAAAGAGCAACTCAAGATCTATAAGAAGGAGCTTAGAAAGGCGCAAAGGCGCTCTTGGTATACCTTCTGTGGTGAAGTGGAAAAGGTCTCCGACGCCGCTAGGCTGAGGAAGATATTATCTGCTTCACCCTGTACAGTGGGATATTTACAGGATGAGGCAAATAACTGGACCAAAAACAGCGAGCAGTCGCACAATGTACTGCTCGACACACATTTCCCGGGCAACTCTGTAACAGAACCCGAGGATCAGCAGGACCAACAAGAGTGCGAGTGGACTGCGAGCGTCGCTAGCTTCTTGACTGAGAGATCCAGAATAAGCTGGGCTATTAACAGCTTTGAGCCCTTCAAGTCACCTGGACCAGATGGCATCACTCCAGCAGAAATGCAGAAAATGTTAAAGTACATTATCCCCTGGCTGGAGAAAATTTATGTAGGCTGTATCAGGCTTTCATACGTCCCTAATCGGTGGAGGGATACCAAAGTGGTATTCATACCTAAAGCGGGAAAGATATCACACACTAGGCCAAAAGACTTCAGACCAATTAGCCTATCCTCCTTCCTATTGAAAGGTCTGGAAAGACTTTTAGATCATTTCATTAGGGAAAACCTGGATACAAAACTCCTGTCGGGGAACCAACATGCCTACAATAAGGGCAAGTCTACAGAATCAGCCCTGCACGAACTTGTGAGCACTATCGAATCGTCCCTGCATTTCAAGGAATTCACCATGGTGGCATTTCTTGACATAGCAGGGGCTTTTAACAACATTCACGCAGATGCGGTAATTGCGGCACTGTCACATCTAAAAGTTAACAATAGTTTGATTACACTAATTCAAAGTCTGCTCACCAGAGGGTCCACAACTCTAACAAGGTATGTAAACAGAGGGACCCCGCAAGGAGGAGTACTGTCTCCACTAATTTGGAACCTAGCGGTGAATGAAATCCTGCTAGATCTAGAACGTTGTGGCTGCAAGGTCGTGGCATATGCGGACGACGTGGCAATCGCAGTGAGTGGCAAATTCGTAAACGTCCTCAGAGACATCCTACAGGTGGCTCTGAACAAGTTGGTTAGATGGGCCAGAAGCAGCGGTTTGGGCGTTAACCCCAACAAGACAGAATTGGTTCTCTTTACTAGGATGAATAATGTCCCACATGTGGACCCTCCACCTCGGATAAATGGAACAGATCTAGTCTATTCTGAAAGTGCAAAATTTTTAGGAATAATTCTAGATAGGAAAATGTTATTTAGACTTAACGTATTGGAACGTTTAAGGAAGGCCAACGTCGCCTTATATTCCTGCAAAAAGGCTGTAGGGTCGCGGTGGGGACTCTCTCCTAAAATCGTCCACTGGATATATATAGCAGTAGTTCGTCCAATACTGTTATACGGTATTGTATAACCATTACTAACCTACTTACAAAGGTTCAGAGAACTGCCTGCCTGAGCATAAGCGGAGCCTTAAGGACTACAGCGACCGAGTCTCTACAAGCCCTACTCCATATACTGCCGATTAATATTGTGGCGAGAGAAGTTGCAACCAAAGCGGCAATAAGATTAAACTGCCTATCACTGTGGAGGTACAAGAACTATGGTCACATGAGGATATCAAAGTGTAGTGCTATGGTAACCGACCGAGTGGACTATATACCAACCGTGTACACCTTCGAGAGAAATTACATCACTATGATTCCCGCCAGAGACGAATGGGTCGGCAGAATACCAGGTAATAGAAACCATCTCCACTTTTACACGGATGGTTCGAAGCTTGATGAAAAGGTTGGCTTCGGAGTACACTGTGAAGAACTTAGTCTGGATATAGCTCACAGACTACCAGATACCTGCAGTGTCTATCAAGCCGAAATAATGGCAATATGGGAAGTCGCCAAGTGGCTGAGTCGCAACATAGTAACCAACACTGGCGTTGTCATTTACTCGGACAGCCAGGCTGCCATCAATTCTCTGGAGGCAACATCCCTAAATTCACAAACAGCCCTCGACTGCCGCAGATCTCTTAACGAGATGGCTGAGCAGTTTAATATACACCTCATATGGGTGCCTGGGCATAGGGATATCCCGGGGAACTGCAAAGCCGATGAACTTGCTAGGAAAGGGACGACATTACAAATTCTCGAAGAATTTGCATATATTGGTGCGCCACTATCCACGTGCAAGCTTTGGCTTAGGCAAGAGGCAATCAGGCAGTCCAACGAAAGATGGACAGAAATCGGCACCTGCAGGGTAGCTAGACAAATCTGGCCAAGGTATGACCTGAGAAGGTCAAAATATCTTCTCGCACTAGAGAGGAAACGATTGTCTACGTTAGTACAGGTTCTGACGGGACACTGCTTGATCGGTGAACACGTCAAAAGATTGGGTATTGACTCCAATGACTTCTGCCGAAGCTGTGGAGATGAGGAAGAAGTGGAGAGCATTGAGCACTTGCTTTGCGACTGTCCCGCTTTGAGTAAACGACGACTGGACATACTGGGGTCGGCCTTTTTAGGCAGCCTAACAGATCTTTCTAGTACTGATATTCGTACTATCGATAAATTTATATATCAAACAGGTTGGTTTCGATGAGGGGCATTTCAGCCCGTGGTAACACTAGGGACCTAAACTGGTCTATGTGAGCTTGTAAAAAAAAATACGGCTGCCACCCTATCCTAAACCTAAACCTTCTTATTACATGAAGGAATACTGCCAAATTCGGAGAAAATCGGTGCGGATTTAGATATAGCCCCCATATATATGTTACCCCCGATTTGACCTGTAAGCGCTGTAGAAATTGTATTTTATACCCGATCAGTGCAAAATTCGGCAGAAAGAGGTTTCTTATTACTCGAAGGAATACTGCCAAATTCGGAGAAAATCGGTTCAGATTTAGATATAACGCCCATATATATGTTACCCCCGATTTAAAATTCAAGCGCTGTAGAAACTGTATTTTACATCCGATCACAGCGAAATTCAGCAGAAAGAGGTTTCTTATTACATGAAGGAATACTGCCAAATTCGGAGAAAATCGGTTCAGATTTAGATATAGCCCCCATATATATGTTACCCCCGATTTGACACACACCACACTGTGGTACAGGGTATTATGACTTTGTGCATTTGTTTGTAACACCCAAAAGGAGAAGAGATAGATCCATTGTTTATTATACCGATCAACTTGTAATCACTTTCTGAGTCGATTTAGCTATGTCCGTCCGTCTGTCTGTCTGTAGATGTATTCTTATAATCAAAGTAGAGGTCGCAATTATGGCCCGATCTTGATGAAACTTTACACATATCTTTTTTTTGGCCCAAGGACGGTCCCTATTTAATTTGGTTAAAATCGGTTCAGATTTGGATATAGCCCCCATATATATGTTAGCCCCGATTTGACATGTAAGCGCTGTAAAAACTTTATTTTATATCCGATCAGTATGAAATTCAGCAGAAAAAGGTCTCTTGTTATATGCATGAACACTTTTAAATTTGGAAGAAATAGGTTCAGATTTAGATATAGCGCTGTAAAAATTTTATTTTATATCCGATCAGTGCGAAATTCGGCAGAAAGAGGTTTCTTAGTACTCGAAGGAATACCGCCAAATTCGGAGAAAATCGGTTCAGATTTAGATATAGCCCCCATATATATGTTACCACCGATTTGACATGTAAGCGCTGTAGAGACTGTATTTTATATCCGATCAGTACGAAATTCGACAGAAAGAGGTTTCTATTTTACATGAATGAGTATTCAGGGAAAATCGATTCAGATTTATATATAACCCCCATATATATGTTCCTCCTGATTTGGTTACAAAGCGCTATAGAAGTTGTACTTTACTTCCGATCATTTCAAAAGTCCCCAGAAAGATGTTTCTCAATTTAGGAACGAATATTGCTTAATTTAGCGATTATCGGTTCAGAATTAGGTATATGTTCTTACCCATTTACCAATTATTCCAAATTATTATCGCAATCACCTTTATCGCATTGTTAGGGAGGTGTAGGGTATTATATAGTCGGCCCCGCCCGACTTTCTGCCTTTCCTTACTGGTTTAAATTGTATTTTTGTTATTTGTAGGAAATTTCGAAATGATTTTTATGCATTGTTTAAAGAATTGTGTCTTCTTGAAAAATAGTGCATTTTCAGACTATACTGAAAGACCCATTTATATTTGCAAACCATGGATTGTAGTCTATATTAGTGGTAATTTCATTCCAGTATATGTAGTCCTTTCGCACTGTCTTCTCAATTACTTAAAATAGCAATAAAATTAGAAAATTGGCGTCTTTTTGAATCACAGACTCATGAAAAATGAAACACTCGCCACATTGGATTGGATTTGATATAAAATAGGTTTTTTTTATTAAAGGCTTTATTGTTATATATTATTAAGGAATTCCTAGCGGGGGTGTTTTTATATTATTTTACTCACACACATTTTGAGTTTCACTTTCCACATCCTAGGTAGAACTTGAGTCATCATGTAAAAAATGCATTTAAATGAAAATCTTACAAATAATCAAGTTCTAGGTAGTTTGTCTCAGATGTACACAGCTCAAAATACATACAGGATTTACAAATTGATGTGCAAAATATATATTTATTTTTTTTTTTGATTAAGAAGAGGTTTTTTGTTAATATGATTTACAACACTATGGAAGTCTAATCTTAGAAAATGTTTAAATAAAAAATGTTGTCATGAGAGACATTTTTAATTTCGATTGATTTTAAATCAGAATGTTAAAATTAAAAAAGAAAAAACATGATATATGTATGTAAATTACTGAGCTATTTTCAATCTACATAAATGTTTATGATATATGTATGTATACCACACGACTGATTATGTATGTATGAGCAATCTCTATATATTATCTTAGATTTATAAGTATGGCTATGACTAGCTGCAATTCACTTCTAGCAGGATCCATACTCTTCCATCCATTTCTCAAAACGTTTAACATCATCAATGGATACCGATTTTTTGGTGCGTTGCATGGCATCTTCAAAATCCTGTAATGTTATCGGCAAATCCACATCTTCTCTACGTATTTGTCTTATCTCTTCGGGGGTGCGACCAAAGATTTGTCGACGCATAGGCATCATGGCGGCATCGCGACATACATTGCTAATGTCGAAGCCAGAGTAACCCTTCATTTGGTCAGCAATTGTACTGGTGTCTAATGAGGGGCTGAGATTAACTTCCTTGAGGCAAAGTTTTAACAAAGCCGAACGGGTGTCCTCTGCAGGAATGTATTTTTTTTATAAAAGAAAGAATATTTTAATATATGTTAGTATTAATATTAAATGGTGGAAAAATACAACAAATCGGATATTTCTCAAACAGTAAATAGCAATAAAACTTCGCAACATAAAGAAATGAGAAAAGACTCGGTACATACCCGGCTCTAATATACTCGTACATACGGATTCGTAGGAAAGAATCGGGAAAAGTTTCAGCCTGCTTTTGAAAATATTTTTTTGATTTTTTCCCGATCCCTTCCTACGAATCCATATATATGTATTAGAATCGGGTATATACGGATTCCTTTCTTTATTTATTTAGGTCTTTTTTGGAATACAATGTTCTTTACAGACATACATAAAACTAAAAATAAATTAAATCTAATGTATTAATAAACTTAGTTAAAGATTCACTAAAATCTAGATTATTAGAGGTCCTATTGAATTCAATTAAAGCTCGAGTAATTGGTTCATTAATAGCATAATTACTTCTAAAGGGTGGTTAAATTGTAAGGGCCGACGTTTAATGTGAACCACACCTAAACGTCAAGTTTTTTCTGCATTTCATTTGACATTTCTCATCTTCAGACTAAATCAATTTGAACCATGAAAAGATACACAATCGAGCAACGCGTTAAAGTTTTTTAAGCCTTTTACGAAAATGGGCGTTCAAATCAAAATATCTTTCGTGCACTTCGTGATGTTTTTTTGATCAGCATAATCGACCAAATGTGACCACAATCGGGAGAATTGTGCACAAATTTCAGCAAACCGGGTCTGTAGGAGATGTGAAAACTCCTGTGCATGCTCGCCCATTTCGTTTGGTGCGGCTTATGGGCTGGCGTCGTCATCGGGCCATACTTCTGCGAAATGAAGCCGGTCAGGCAGTTACTGTGAATGGTGTTCGCTATCGTGAGATGATAACGAACTATTTATGGCCCGAATTGGAGGATATGGATGTGGACAATATGTGGTTTCAACAGGACGGTGCCACTTGCCACACAGCTAACGAAACAATGGTTCTTTTGCGCAACAAATTCAATGGCCGTGTTATCTCACGTCGTGGCGATGTCGATTGGCCGCCAAGATCATGGGATTTGACACCGTTGGACTTCTTTCTTTGAGGTTAGTTGAAAGAAAAGGTGTACGTCGATAAGCCAGCAACAATTCAAGAGCTAAAGGATGAGATAATTCGGCACATTAACGGCTTAGAACCTCAATTATGCCTTAGCGTCATCGAAATTTTTGACTATCGGATGGAGGTGTGCCGCCGAGTTAGCGGCGGCCATTTGGCCGATATTTTGTTCCATACATAATTGAACCATACCAATATTATTATAATAAAAAGAAATGACAATAATTTCCTAAATAATTTGTGTTTTATTCAAAATCAACATCGGCCGTTAAAATGTAACCACCCTTTATATTAATCGACCTTTGTCCACATATAAGGGAGTGGCTGAATAAAATCAATCGACCGAAGAGCGAAATTTATAATTTTTTTCTGAATTCTTTCAAGTCGGGAGCAATGATTATTGTATGATTGTATTGGCAGTATAAGGATTAGTAAATTGCTTACAGTTTCTATTTATAAAGGCCAGTAATGAATAACACTTAGGGACAATTGCATTGACATGATTTACAAAAGAAAATTTTAAATCAAACACAACATCCAAATCTTTAATTTCATCGACACGTTTCAAACTGTGACCCTTTAAGGAATAGTCATATAAAACTGGATTTCTGCACTTGAAATAGGAAACTTTATAACACCAATAAGAAGTATATCGATTTTATGGATAGACCACAAAATTTGTTATTTGACGAATAAAGTTGCTATTAGGTATAACCACTGAGACAAAAGTTATGTTCATTTGAAGTCATAGAAAAAGTTAAGGAGTCATACTCTTCTGTCGAATTCAAGTAGATTGTTGGAATATATGTACATTCTTATACAGCTTATATGGATAGTTTTTATTTAGTTTCAATATAAAATTTTTCTTACCAACAAAAACCTAAATGTCTTTTGATCGAAAAGTTCTCTATATCGAATGCTGTGGTGATTTCATTTCATTTCATTTATGTATTTCATACATTGTAACACAAAAGCCAATAAGGCCAAAATATCCGTATTACAAACCAAGTACATCCGAGTGGTATTCATACAAATAAAGGGTTTTCCAACAAGAGGTGTTATTTTGAATCACCCGGTATTTCGGTAGCTGTCACTTTTGAAGCTTTTATTCTTTGACATTTGACAAGTAGAAACTACGCCATTACTAAAAACGATACACGATTCAAAAACGCATTGAAATTATTAAAATTCGAAAAATCATCTTGGCTGATGAGGCCCATTTCCACCTCGTTGGCTACCTCAACAAGCAAAATTGTCGCATCTGGGGCTCGGAAAACCCAAGAGTTATTGTTGAGAAGCCTCTCCATCCTCAACGTGTGACTGTTTGGTGCGGTTTATGGTCCGGCGGGGTCATTGGACCTTAATTTTTCGAAAATGCGGTTGGATCAACAGTTACGGTGAATGGATTGCGCTATCAAGAGATGATTAATGATTTTTATGGTCGGAGTTGGATGGTATTGATCTGGACAACGTTTACTTTCAACAAGACGGCGCTACATGCCACACAAGCAACGAAACCATTGCTCTGTTACGGGAAAAGTTTCCGGACCGTGTTATCGCTCGAAGAGGTGATCACAATTGGCCACCGAGATCTTGTGATTTAACACCTTGCGACTTCTTCCTTTGGGGCCACGTGAAAGATAAGGTCTACACCAAGATAAAGATTAGATGAGAGCCATTTTAAAGTATCTAAAATTAAGTAGCTTTCAAGTTCTTCTAATACCTATTTTTCATTCGTTTTTTGACGGTATTTCGCGGTTTTGACGATATCTTACAAGATAGTGCTAAAAAATCCTATTTTTTTTTGAGAGAATGTTAATAAATGTCATATAAACGCGTAATAAAAACATGGGAAAATTCTCAATTGTACAATTTTTATTATTTTATCATAAAGTCTGATCGGTCAGGAATAAAATGAGACTATTCCGAAGAAAATCAATGCATAAAAGGTTGTAGCGAACTTATCAAATCTTCCCCGAAATTATTTTCACCTTAACCGGTATCGAAGACACTGTCCCAATCAAAAATTTTACAGAAAATCACATAAAACACGTTTCTCTTTCCTTCTAATTTACCTATAACTTTTAAAGTCGTGCATAGATTTCCTACGGAATGGTTTCATCTTGTTCATGACTTATACGACTTTATGATATTTGTTCGTCCGCTGAACGGATGAACAAATGCTATTAAATGAAGGTGGAAGCTACTTAATTTTGGATTATTTGAAGCTCTCCTGGATTGGATTATTTGAAGCTTTCATTTCTTGGTCGAAGGGAGCATTACAAATTAGAGCACTAAATGAAAAAAAAATTATGTTAATGTCTGAGAGATTTCTTATTGTCAGAGTTTTATAGTGGAATTTTATGCGCCTCTCTTTATGGGTTAGTTTGGCCCTTTTTTCGAGAAAATTAATAAAAATCCTTCAAAATGGACATTTAAGAATTAAAATATTATACGAAAATTTTTTGCCGGAAAATTTCAGTGGGGATCACCAAAGACACCAAAGTCATTAAAGTTGTATATAAAGCTCTTTACGCTTAATTAGCAAAATTACACGCCAACTTATACAAAATAAAAAACCTATAATGTAAATTTAAAGTCGTGATATCTTTGGAATGATTGGCACAGAATAGCGGCCCTATAATTCTGATAGGACATGTTGATAGATCATTTTTGTAGAATAAACTTTAGGTCCAGGTGGTCTGAGTTTTTTTTGCAGTTGGTCAAAGTTTTCATTTTTTGGTCGAAGGGAGCGCTATACCTAAATGAAAAAAATGTTCGAAGTTAATGTCTGGGAGATATCTTATTGTCAGAGTTATATAGTGGAATTTTATGAGGATCATTTTTGTGAAAGATATTAACCCTCTAGCTCCTCTCTTTATGGGACAATTTGGCCCTTTTAAAGAGAGAATCAAAAAAGTCCTTTCAAAAGGGACATGTAAGGATTAAATATTCTACTTAAATTTCAGTGGGGGTCACCAAAGACTACATAGTTTTAACAATAGCTCTTTACGCTTATTTATGATCTAAAAATAACCTACTCAACATGCCCTTCCAAATTAATAGGGTGGCTATTCTGTTTCAAAAATGCTGTTGGACAGTGTATTTGGACCAATTTAACCTTTAAATAATTTTTTTTAAAAAAAAAAATCAAATTTTTTTGTTACTCGTAGTTTTGACGGCAGTTACTAAACTTCTGTTTCCATGTGGACTTGCTATTATTAACATTTTATTATTATTATTTTATTATTAAATTTGTAGGAATTTTAATTCTTAACTTTTAAATTTTGTTGAAGTAAAATCGAACGTGAAAAATTCCCCTATATGATACTAACTAACTTCAAATCGATATATCTCGATTCCTAAACGTAACCCAACAAAACGCCGGGACACGTATAAGTTTTTTTCACCGATATAACTTTTCCCTGTAGTCAGAACCACCGCCGATCACTGTACCCTACCATTTGTCACACTGTGTCATTGATAACTTTGTGTATCCAGCAGGTTGGTTCCGATGAGGGGCAACTGGGCCTGTGGTATAGTACCAGGGACCTCAATTGGTCTATGTAAGCTAGTAACTCCAGCTGTCACTCTAATCTAACCTAACTTTCGGGCTTTGGTTTGAAATTTGGGTCATCTACACAATGCATAGTCCCAATTTACACTGGCTGAATGTTCAGAAGATAATCGGCGTTTTGTATGAGAGGGAGGCAGTCGGCAAGAGGGAGGAAAAACTCTCCCTGAACGTTTTGAGTTCTTCGTGCAAGTTCAAAAGAGAATTTGATGATAAACTGCTGAAAAAACTTGCCTAGTGTAAATGTGGACATAGAACGGATCTGCGGAACCTTTAAGTAGTCCACTTAGGATATATAACATTTTTAAATTCGTGTTACATTTGTGTTATTGGGCCTATACGATGCTATAAGTTAATACCTAAAAGAAACTCTTATAAATCCATGCAAATCTCAAGGTTTTTTCATTTCTTTTTATCAAAATCCTAGATCAGGATAAGAAAATATTTCTAATGCAAATATTTTGAAACCTATACAAGATATGTGGTAGTAGATCCAAGTTTCAAACTTAAGCCCAAGAATACATCTTATAAAAAGTGTGTGTAATTTATTTATACGAGGGTTACTATATATATTTCTGGCCCAGGGAACACTAAGTGTTGCCTGACTCCATCTGACATTTCCATTGGAAAGTTTGACATTTTTTAGCATAAACGTACTCAGAACGTTTTGTCATTGTTTTTGTTACAGTGTGTTGAAAATTCACCTCCAAAACATGGTTTTTGAAGGCTTCAACAGCTGCTTCAGGCGTCGAAAAACGTTGACCAAGCAGTTTTTTCTTGATGAGAGTGAATAAGAAGAAATCATTGGGTGTCATATAGAAATATATATAGCAACCCCCGTAATAGGCTGCTGACTGGTTAAAAAACACCAGCTTTATTTAATTTCATTGTCAACTCACCATTGGGCAATGATATATAAATACGTTTTTCGAAACGTCTGCGAAACGCCTCATCTATGTCCCATGGATGATTGGTGGCTGCCAATACCATTATTATCTTATCATCCTGCATGGTCACATTTAAACCATCCATTTGTATAAGCAATTCCGCCTTGAAACGACGACTGGCCTCATGTTCCGAATCACTGCGCCTGGCCGAACATAAAGCATCTATCTCATCTATAAATATTGTACTGGGAGCATAAAATCTGGCCATTTCGAAGAGCAGTCGCACCAGTTTTTCACTTTCCCCCCTATACTTGGACGTCAGGGTGGACGATGAAACATTAAAGAATGTTGTCCCACACTCGGTGGCCACCGCTTTGGCCAGCATTGTCTTACCCGTGCCCGGCGGACCTACCATTAGTACACCACGCCAAGGCCTTCGTATACCCTTAAAGAAATCTGGCATTATAATGGGTAAGACCACAGCCTCTTGTAGAATGGATTTAGCCTCATTCAAACCGGCCACATCGGTCCACTTAACGCCGGGATTCTTTTGTAAGATATCCTTTTCCAGGGTATCCACCAAATGAGGTTCGAAACCGGCCGGTGAAAAGGTTTTCGATTTTGTGGAAGTTTTCGGTGAATTCTTCGGAGTACTCTGCGATGTAGAGTTCTCCTCCAGTGAGGTAGCTTCTTGATCATCTGAATTGGAATTTTCATCTATGGAATTCTTTTTGACTTTTTCTTTGGGTTTTATCTGTGAGTTGACCATCATTTTACGGGCCCTTACACGTTCCACCGATCTACTTTTACGATTTGGCATCGTGGCAGTTTTTAACGATCGTGAGTTGCGTTTATCCGAACGATCGGTAAGACCACTTCCCGCGGTGGCCACATTGTGAGAGCTGCCATGATGGCTGAGATTTATTGACGGAAGCGTGGGTTGTAGTTCGGGGTCACGACGACGCAGTGAGGATATCCATCTGTTGTCTGTGTGTGTATTGAAGGTTGTGGAATTTGCATGCTGCAATGGATTTGCATGGGGCACAGCAGAAGCTGGGGGTAGATTTGTATTGGGTCTTGGTTGGGGGGATACTTCTGAAAGCAAAAAGAGAGAGAGAGAGCGGGGGAGGGAGAGAACGTTTTTAGAATATGTTTGGTAATTTGTAGGATTATTGCTCAATCTTACCTTGTGTGGGTATACGACTTTTCAATCGCATCGCTCCAATGCTGGTTGATGATTGTGACGGCACTAATCCAGCCATAGATGTCGTTCTTGTAGTTTCCGTCTTTTTCATGTTGCCCGCTTTTGTCGGTCTGTGTGTTGTGGTGATTTTGGTAAAGGCAAATGGTGGATATTGATCCAATATCAGGGAGTCCATCATGCGTGCCATGTGTGAGAGACCGGTTGGCGGTGCCGATGATGTACTGCAAAGTGTTGAGAAAAAATGAAAACAATCTCAGGTTACAAGTGGATTATTCAGAAAGATACGTAGAAGATACAAGTAACAGATCTCATTCTTTGTCTGCTTTTTTTTAATGCACTTATATTTTTAAATTTATATTTAAATTACGTCCAAGTCTACAGGTTATGACGGGCTTCCAATTGATTTTATTAAATTAATTTGTCCAATGATTTTACCTTTGTTACACCATTTGATTAACACAATATTGACTACATCCAAATTTCCTACTGCTTGGAAGCTGGGACGAGTCGTTCCTATTTCTAAAAATGGCGGCGAAGGTGTCGACAATTTAAGACCTATCAGTATCTTGCCAGCGATGTCTAAGATTCTTGAAAATCTAATGAAAACTCAAATTTTAGAGCATTGTGATCGGCATTCACTTATTAATCATAACTAGGGTGATCAAAAAACCGGTTATTTTAAAAATACGGTTTTCGGTTTCTTCGAAAATTAAGTTAACTCTAAAACCGGTTTTCGGTTTAACCGAAAATAAAAAACCGGTTAATCGGTTGTTTTCGGTTTTTTAATAAAAATGCATAAATAATGCTTAAAATTTTGTTAGATGACGTAAAATAAGCGTAGTGCAAATTCAATTTGCAACCATATTCCAATTAAATTAAGATTTATTTGAAAATTGTATTGTAAACACTTCTTATTTTTATTTATAATATGTAATTGTTCCGATTTCATTTATGATATAATAGTATAATCTCTGCAATACTTATAATACATATGTTCAATTTTTAAAAAGATTTCTTTAAAAAAAATGATTATGATTTTTATAAAACTTGACTAATAGTAAAGATCAGCAAAATCTTAGCTTTTACCATCATATGAATGGCTCAAATGGCAAACCGATTACATACATATATTATCAGTAGTAGCTGATTCTGACTTGAGCATACTATAGAGATGAAAACTTGTCGAAATGTGAAACTGGACATATGTATTTTTATTTATACCTACATTTCAATTAGAAAGGATTGTTAATTAATTTCTATACGGCAATAATCACCTAGACCCTTGATAAAATATGCAGACGAAGTCTATAGGGAAGTTAGCAATGTAAACAGTATAAATACATACAAAACTGCATTTTGAAATCGATGGATAGGCACAAATGATGTCAACGGTTTTTATATTGATGTTTTCAAAATTTTAGGTAGGTTCCTGTTTCAAAAATAATATTTTCATTATCATTTCATAATGGTTTCAAAAAACCGAAAAGTCGAATAAACCGAGTTGAAAAAACCGACGGTTCGAGTTATTCGAAAATGCAGAAAAACCGAAAACCGATAGGCGGTTTTTAAAGAGAAACCGATTAACCGGTTAACCGGTGCGGTTTTTGATTACCCTAATCATAACCAGTTTGCTTTCAGAAAGAATCATAGCACATCGTCTGCACTACTTGCTCTCACTGATTCCATTAGAAAACAGTTAAATAGAAGCCAACATAGTACCGTAGTATCGATTGACCTTACCAAAGCTTTTGATCGTATTAATCATTTTATTTTAATCGATAAATTGCATAATAATTTTAGTTTCTCCAAGTCAGCTTGCAGGTTAATTCTTTCCTATTTGTCAGACCGCACTCAATATGTTTCTTTAAATGGAGTTAATTCTCAAATTGGATCTGTTACATCTGGGGTGCCTCAGGGCTCTGTAATGGGGCCCCTACTATTTCTTGTCTATATTAATGATGTTATTACCTCAATGACCAATAACTTTTGCCAGCCATTTGTATATGCAGATGACATATTTTTGTTATTCAGACAGGATATAAGTCAAACTCATATTAACAACCACCTCACTTTCATTTCTACGTTAGTAAGAAATAACAAACTTTCGATTAACCCTAATAAGACGAAGGCCATTACGTTTCATTCTAGTAACCGTAACGCTAGTTGCCATATGCTGTTTATTGATGGTCAATTGATCGAGTCTGTCGATAGTCTTCAGTGTCTTGGAGTTACACTGGATTCGAATCTTAATTTCGATAGCCATATCAATTCTATTGCACATAAGGTTTGTCTTGTTTTAAGAAGATTATATGCTCTTAAATCATACACTACAAAGCATGTGAGGTATAGATTAGCTCATTCTCTACTTATGACACAAATAAATTATGGTATTGAAATTTACTCCGGAACCTGGTCCTACAACCTTGATAGGGTTGAAGTTATTGTTAGGAAAATAGTACGTTATGTCTATGAATTGAGAATAAATGAGCATGACCTTGTTACGGAACATGTCTCTAAATTCTTAAATTGTTCTATGCATGATTACCTTAATCTACGCGTTGTTCTCCAATTTTATAGAGTCATGAAATTTGGCCAACCAATAACTCTTGCAAATGAATTTTCTTTCCTTAACTCGACTCGTAACATACAGATCAATATTCCTATCATACACACCACTTTATTCGAACAATCATTTTTAGTAAGAGTACATCGCTTCTGGAGTCATCTTCCTAACTCTTTAAAGATGTTTTCCTTCTCAATTTCTTCGTATAAAAGGAAAATATTAAATTATTTCAGTGGCGTTTTACCATAATTTATTCCTGTTACATTGCTATAGGATCTTATAATCCTTTCTTTCTTCGATATTCATATGGCTGGGGGCCATTTAATTTTGTTCTTATGAAGTATTTTGTATTTAAGATTTGAAAAATATAATGTTAATATGTAGCTACACATAACACATAGATATTAAACCTACAATACATGTATAATTGGCCTTTATAGGCTTCCTTTGTGCTGATATTTGAAAATAAATAAATAAAATAAAATAAATTATAAAATACTCGTATATTACAATTCATATGAATTTTTGTCGACAAAAATCTCTTTTAGGTTATTTTATATTTTACAGCGAATTTAATTGGCCAACTCAGTGTATATTTGAGGCGACCGGAAAGAAGTCATTCAACTAATCCAGGGTGAAATTTGTCGGTTTTTATTTTCAAAATATTGCATGCAAACTTGTTGACATATGTATGTTTTTACATATGTGCAAATTCATAACATGCTTACATGTATATGTATGTTTGTATGTGTATCTTTATCTAAAATGTATAACAACTTAACAAATTATTCATAACAATTGGACAAACACGTGAAAAATGTTCAAACATGACATTCAAATTATTTCCATTTCCAACAAAAGGGAATTACACGACAAGAAAGTTTAGATTCGTTTTCAAGCAGATTACGGAATAAGATAATCCACCCAAAAACGAGACCGGAAACCGTTTAGTATTTTGTTTCCTTTACTATTGAAGAACAGTGAAATTGTCCACAGTTCAACAAGACTTCTCAACCCGATCATTTTATCTATATTTTCATTTATTTCTAATTTTATTATAATTTCGATAAATTTTCCTAAACCATAATAGGCCTTGTTCATAAAAAGATATGGAAGGTTAAAAATATTTTTTAACGTTGAAAATTTTATAGAAAATTTCTTCGAATTGTAACAGGTGGCGCAAAAGTAAGCTTTCGATGTTTTTTGGCTGTAATTTAAAAAAAAAATGAAAAACTTTGATTCTTCTTGTGGATTATTTTTATTTGGTCTTTTAATTTTTTTTACATCAAGTCGAGAATATGATGTCATGTAAATGGCCGCCGCCACAGTTGATTGTCATTTGAGCCCTTTTTATGGCATTTTCCATCACTTTGGCCAAAACTTCCGGCGATAGGTCCTTATAGACAATTTCCTCGAATTATTAATAGAAAATTTCGTCGTTATTGAAGAACATTTTAGCGAAATTACAATATTATAAAAATTGCATTGTATAGAAAGTTTCGACGAAATTGCATTTTTGTAGAAAAGTTCGGTCAAATTCCATTTTTATAGAAAATTTCGTCGAAATTAAATTTTTATAGAAAATTTCATCGAAATTACATTTTTATAGAAAAATTCATCGTAATTTTATTTTTCGTCGAAATTAAATTTTTATAGAAAATTTCGTTAAAATTGCATTTACATATATAGAAAAATTCACCGAAATTTAATTTTTTAGAAAATTTCATCGAAATTGATTTTTTGATTCCATTTTATCGAAAATTTCGTCGAAATTTTTATTTTATTTATTTTTATAAAATAATGACGAAATTGATTTTTTTGAAATTGCATTTTTTATGGAAAATTTCGTTGAAATTAAATTTTTTATGAAAATTTCGTCGAAATTGAATTTTTATGAAAATTTCGTCGAAATTGAATTTTTATGAAAATTTCGTCGAAATTGAATTTTTATGAAAATTTCGTCGAAATTGAAATTTTTATAAAAATTTCGTCGAAATTGAATTTTTTATGAAAATTTCGTCGAAATTGAATTTTTTATGAAAATTTCGTCGAAAATAAAATTAAATTAAAAAATAAAAATTTCGTCGAAATTGAATTCTTTTATGAAAATTTCGTCGAAATTAATTTTTTGAATTTTTTTATGAAAATTTCTTTGAAATTGAATTTTTTTATCAAAATTTCGTCCAAAATTAATTTGTTTATGAAAATTTGGTCAAAATCGAATTTTTTATGAAAATTTCGTCGAAATTGATTTTTTTTATGAAAATTCTATAAAAATTAAATTTCTACGACATTTTCTATTAAAATTCCAATTTCGACGTAATTTTCTATAAAAAATTCCAATTTCGACGAAATTTTCTATAAAAATTCCAATTTCGACGGAATTTTTTATAAAAAATTCCAATTTCGATGAAATTTTCTATAAAAATTCCAATTTCGACGAAATTTTCTGTAAAAATTCCAATTTCGATGAAATTTTCTATAAGAATTCCAATTTCGATGAAATTTTCTATAAGAATTCCAATTTCGATGAAATTTTTTATAAAAATTTAAATTTCGATGAGACTTTCTATAAAAAATTCCAATTTCGACGAAATTTTCTATCAAAAAATTCCAATTTCGACGAAATTTTCTATAAAAAATTCCAATTTCGACAAAATTTTCTATAAAAAATTCCAATTTCGACGAAATTTTCTAGAAAAAATTCAAATTTCGACGAAATTTTCTATAAAAAATTCCAATTTCGACGAAATTTTCTATTAAAAATTCCAATTTCGACGAAATTTTCTATAAAAAATTCCAATTTCGACGAAATTTTTTATAAAAATTTCAAATTTCGACGAAATTTTGTATAAAAATTTCAGATTCGACGAAATTTTCTATAAAAATTCCAATTTCGACGAAATTTTCTATAAAAAATTCCAATTTCGACGAAATTTTCTATAAAAAATTTCAGTTTCGACGAAATTTTCTTTATAAATTTCAGTTTCGACGAAACTTTCTATAGAAATTCAATTTCGACGATATTTTCTATAGTAATTCAAATTGATATTTTCTGGATAAATTTGACATAATTTTTTTGTCAAAAACATTGCTATATTGACGAGATTTTCTAAATGAAATAAATTTCGTTAGAAATTTAGAAACTAAATTTTGATAAAAATGTTCAAGAAAATTGCAATTTCGGCGTATAAAAGCTTTAAATTTTTGGTGAAAAATTTACTTTCAAATGAATGTCTATCAATTTTAACGAAATTTTCTAGAAAAAAATGAGTTGGACATCATTTTCTAGAAAAATTTGATTTCTACAAGATTTTCTAGAAAAATTTCGACGAAATTTTTTATAAAAACTGCAAATCTTTAGGAAATTTTTTATACTAAATGCAGTTTTTTATGAAAAGGTTACTTTGACGAAATTTTTTATACAAAGTAATTTGGATTAATCAAAGAAATTCCATAAAATTTATCAGTAATTTAAATTCTAGAAAAATGTTATTGCACAATTTTTTCGAGAAAAAAATTACTTCCTCGGAATATCTATAAAAATTCTATTTTGACGAAATTTTCTATAAAAATGAAATTTTGACGATATATTCGCAAAAATAATGTAAATTTGACGAAATTTTCTATAAAAATATAATTGTGACGAAATATTCTATAAAAATACAGTTTTGAGGAATTTTTTATAAAAATTTAATATGGACGAAAAAAGTATTTTGACGAATTTTGTTATGAACATTATAGTTGACGTTATTTAAAGGATACCTACAATTTCGTCATACATACATAATTTTCTAAAAAATTTCGAAATATGCTATTTCGACGGAATTTTTAGAGAGAAATGCAATTTTTACTATACATTTTTGAAACATAGCTCAAATGACAAAAAAATGTCCTAAAATGGATTTCCGCTAAACCTACTTATGGTCACTCCTCGATGTGTTGATTTTTTTTTCGTAAATAATTATATACATATATACATTTTTAATTGTAAAATAGAATATCCTCTAATGTTTTGGTCTTATTAAGGATATGTGATTAGATATTTTTACTTTTTGAAATTTAAATTAAAATTACTGCAACAACAGTGATCCTTTAAGAATATAGAATATGTAGTTTATGAGAAAATTGTGAAAAACAGAATTCGATTAAATAAACAATGCCAATTAAATAATATTTAATTTCTGAACTACGTTCCAAACCTTTTTTAAAAACAAACCAACAAAGGTCTATAACTATGGGTCTATAAGATTGTTGGCTTTTGTTTTGACTATGTCAAATCTTGTTAAGTTATTTTGCTTTTTATGTCATAGGTGGTATGTACTCGTACATATGAACAATCTTTTTTATCAGTCAACAGAAAAACCATATGCATGTTTTTATTCCTTTGCAGACAGACACCCTAAGGACTCCTCCACTCCTATTACAATCTGCAAGTAACCAAGTATTAAATAGCCCTATTATATAGGTTTGGGAGCTAGCGCCGGGTCTGGAGTTTGGTTACTGGCTGGAGTTGGGAGTTTGGTGGTGTAGACGACAACAAGCAAACAACAAAAAAAATCTCTTAACTTTCCAACAGACAAAGTCAAAGCCAACGACATTATAACACGAAAAGGCGACCTTATATGCCGATGAAATATGAGTAAATATACTCAGTCTACATTGTACATATGTATGTGTTTGTATGAGAGACATACGTGCATATGTGTAAATTCACAAATGTATGTATGTATATAAAATAACTGTAATTGTATGAGTTTAAATTTTTCTAAAATTTATTTTAGTGTTCGTATTGAAAACAACCATATTTCGTCATTAAATTTCCTGACGCCTGAGTTCGAGTGCTGTTGCGAGACCACCTACCGGTAAGTTTGTAGTTGTTGGTTCATTGAACTTATTGCGGTGAACAATTTCCTTTTAGTATTAGCAAAATTGATTATTTTTTATATTATGTGTAATGATTTCGATTATACAAAGAGAGTCAATGGAATATAATTTTTTGGTAATTAAGTTAAGCCTCGGAGGCAGGCAAAAGGTTAAACATAGTATGTACATATAGCCATTAGTTCACATTCAATGTAATTAAGGAATCGTAATCAATGGATTATACTATACAACATGATACATTCAGTCAGTGAGTAGATTTTATTATAATTTCTTTCAGATTTCATACCAAATCTGAATAATAACATTATCTGAAAAATATATTTTAATGCGTTGAAACCGCGGAGCTTTGGCAAAGCGTTTTTTTAATCAATTTAAATTTTCCTTAACCACCTCTACGTCTGAGTGCTAATTACTATCAATATGGTTCATACTCGTATAAATTATACGCAATGGCATACCACCCACAGGTATTGCCCACCAGTACGTATGATTGCTCACTGTGAGGTATAAAATAAATATTACGTATACGCAATGCAGGTAAATATTTACACAGTAATAATGTAGATTGAATTACATATTTATTATTAGTTGCGATGAGCCGTTTTTGAATGGAATTATGCATTATAAAGCTTTCATCTATAATACAAAAATATTTCTTAGTTGTGACAAAAATTGCTTCTAACCTACATCGATAAAGCACAGTGTATAATATTTCATAATTATATACAAAAAATTTTATTTTTATAGAAAAAATTGTCTAAAAAAATTCTTTTAAATCGAATTTTTATAGAAAATTTCCTTCAAATTACATTTTTAGAAAATGTCGATCATATTGCCTTTTTCTACAAAATTTTGTCGAAATTGTATTTTCTAAAATAGGCGTCGAAATTAAATTTTTCCATATTGATCCACTTTTTGGGACCTTCCCCACCCACAAGAGGTTAACATTTAGTGAAATATTGAATCCTTTATAATATATATATGTATATAGGGTTTTCCAACAAGAGGTGTTATTTTGAATCACCCGGTATTTCGGTAGCTGTTACTTTTGAAGCCTTTATTCTTTGACATTTGACAAGTAGAAACTACGCCATTACTAAAAATGGAACGATACATTCAAAAACGCATTAAAATTATTAAAATTCGAAAATCATCGAAAAATCAACTTGACTGATGAGGCCCATTTCCACCTCGGTGGCTACGTCAACAAGCAAAATTGTCGCATCTGAGGCTCGGAAAACCCAAGAGTTATTGTTGAGAAGCCTCTCCATCCTCAACGTGTGACTGTTTGGTGCGCTTTATGGTCCGGCGGGGTCATTGGACCTTACTTTTTCGAAAATGAGGTTGGATCAACAGTTACGGTGAATGGATTGCACTATCGAGAGATGATTAATGATTTTTTATGGTCGGAGTTGGATGGTATTGATCTGGACAACGTTTACTTCCAACAAGACGGCGCTACGTGCCACACAAGCTACGAAATCATTGCTCTGTTACGGGAAAAGTTTCCGGACCGTGTTATCTCTCGAAGAGGTGATCACAATTGGCCACCGAGATCTTGTGATTTAACACCTTGTGACTTCTTCCTTTGGGGCCACGTGAAAGATAAGGTCTACGCCAACAACCCAGCGACGATTCAAGACCTCAAAGATAGAGTTCGTGAGGCTATCGAGGACATAGGGCAGCCACTTTGCGATTTGGTTATGGAAAATTTCATGAAAAGGATAAAATGCGTGTGAATACAGGGTTTTCCAAAAAGAGTGATATGATTTCTTTGAAAAAATACACTTATTGTTAAGGAAATTCAAAAGTTTTTTATTTAATTTGAAGTACAATCGATATAATTAAGTTCTATATAAAACGTCATTCAAATGGCCTCCACGAACCCAATTTTCGAGCACTTTTTCCACTAAATCAAGTCGTATGTCATGAATGGCACGTTCAATATTGACTTGTAAAGCATGAAGAGAGTCTGGTTTATTTCGAAAGACCAATGACTTCAAATAACCCCACAAGAAATAGTCTAATGGTGTTAAAGTACAACTTCTTGGAGGCCATTCAATATCACAATTTCTTGAAATAATCGAGTCTCCAAACTTGTCTCGCAACAATTCAATTATTTCATTTGCTGTGTGGCCGGTAGCCACTATCGGTCAATGGCAAAAAGTTAGCTCTTAACGGGAGCTAAAATGTTGCTCATGGGTGTCAAGGTCGTAGGTCGAATGGAAAGTGTTTTTTTTTTTGATTACAAAAAAGTACTTAGCATCAACTAAAATATTGCTCATGGGTGGCAAGGTCGTAGGTCGAGTGGAAAGTGTTTTTTTATTTAAAAAAAGGGACTTAGCGCGCGAAAAGTTGTAATTGGAGAACGATTATTTTGATAATAAAACTGAATAATTTGTAAACGTTGTTCTTGCGTATATCTCTCCATGATGAAACTGTAAACACTACTGAATACAATGAAAAACAAATGACATATTACAAATGGCCGAAACGTCACTTCAAAATCATATCATCCCTATTGGAAGACCCGTCATATAGACCACTCGATAGGTTATTATTTCAATAGTTCGTGTACCTCCACATTAATAGATAGATTAATCTTAATGCCGCTCTAGTTGCAACTTCTCTAGTCACAATCTCAATCGGCAGTAGACGCAGTACGACAGGACTTGTAGAGACTCAGTCGCTGTAGATCTTAAAGCCACGCTTATGCTTAGGCAGGCACTTCTGTGAACATTCAATAATTGACAATGCCGTACTGTAGTATTGGGCGAATACATACGAGGGCGGTCCCAAAATTAGCCAACCTGACACCTAGATGTCTTTATGTCAACGCACCCTCAAACATTTTTAATGATCTTTCAGTGTCAAAACGTTAGTCGAAGTCAACATTTTCAACATGGTAAAGTTCACTTACGTGCAACGTTTGGAAATCATTAAAAATTAAATTCTAAGTCGGTGGTCGCAACTTTAAGAGCGCTTATGACATTTTTTGACCGTAATAATCGTCCCACCCGACAGGCTGTGCGTGCGTAGTGAATAAATTTTTTTCGAAATTTTCACTTTTGGATGTTCCGGCGCCAAAGAGACGCCTTACCGTTCGAAAATATCGCATCCGTAAGTGTATCCGCTCAAAATGAGGTTCACATGAATTGGACATTTCTCAAACCACACTGTGGCGTATTTTGCGAAAAGATCTTGACCTTCAGCCTTATAAGTACAAACTGACCCAAGAACTAAAGCCACTTGATCATTTGAAACGCCAAAACTTTCCCGATTGGGCACTGGCAAAGTTAATGTTGTGTCCTTAATGGGAAATCCGGTAGTTTGGAAACGAAATACTTTCGTGAAAAGTGGCAACCTTCTTAAATATATGTTTTAGGGCATCTCCTAAATACCAGTGAATGCGTCCTGCGTCTGTCAAACTCGATTTCAAATGTATGAAAATGTACTACAGCTACCGAAATACGCACACGGATACGCCGGATAATTTCAAAAAAACCGAATTTGACAGTGCGCTTACAACTACAACGAAAGAACACAAAACAACAACAAAAGAAAACACAAACAGATGACAAGCAGCATTTCATTTTTTTATTTTGGAACAGTGCACGAAGTAGAAAAATATTTAATGTTGAATTTACTGGAAATACTAAATACAAACCGGTAAGAATTTAATATTTTACTATTATAATTTATATTAAAATGAGCTTTTCAGATTAACAGCGAAGAAATGATTGAAATAGCTGGGACACTGCCCACTTATGGAATACAAAGGAGCCTCCCACAAATGTGTAAAAACCAAGAAGGGCACATGGCAAGCAATTTCTCTGGAGTTGTCAACACCAAGTAAATTCCAAAACTTTAAAATATGTACCATCATTTTTGTCTTAATGTTTATTCAATCAACAGAAACGTGGGGAACCTATTCATGCTGCTTGCACGCAAGGAATCCATTTTCAAAAACACATTTTGATTCCGGTCGGATCGAACCCAAGAAAATCGTTAGTCGAGGTGTTTGTCCTTGCTACAATGAAGCATGTGACTTGAGCTTGTTCCGAACAGTTATTATTTCCATAACGATGCTGCAACGTATTTGAATTCCATGTTCAATGAGAACATTTGGAAATATCAATTGAAACTGGCCAATAAACAATTCTCTACTTTGAACCATGATTAGAAGATAGAATTTGATTTAATAGCGATACTGCCATGTGACATAAAACACGATTTAGTCCCAACATGGCAAGTGCCACCAGGGAACCGACAGCTTCGATAGATTTGGATGGCGTTTACAAAGTCAGGTGGAGAATTACAGGTCTTTACATTTTGCACAACCAATAAAGCGTTTAAGAAACATAATTTGACTTCGGTGGATTGAACTTCGGATTTTTTCCCACTCCAATAATGCTTTTCGTTTAAAACTTATGAACTATTCTACGAGTATATCAAATTAAGCATAATTTCCTTCTATTGTCTATCACACATATTGTTGCTAGTTGGGACATTTCCTTATGTAGTTTTATGTAATTATGGCTGGGGAGCCACGCTTTTATGTAAAATATTGATATTAAGTTTTTTTTAATTTTATTGTACTTCTATGTTTCTATTTAGGAATATAATGTCATGTAATACATTTATTGGCATTGAAGGCTTTAGTATTACTAAATAAATGAAAAAAAAAACCAACAATCCTATGGAAATTTTGTAGTTAAAAAACGTTGTGTCATTGGGTTGTATACACAACAATACTGCTCAAATGTAAACTATCAAATTGCTGCAGTCCGTTTATACAATCTTTCAGTACGTATATGTACATAGTTAGAAAGTTGAGAAGGCGAAGAAAAATGAATTTCTCTTTCTGCAAAATGTTTAAAATACGAATGCCTCCTGGTTTTGTAATATATTTATATTCCTTCTTCTTTATGGTTTGTCCAGAATATTTTCAAAACATATAAATCATCCATAATATCGATATTGCTCTGAATATCCACTCCAAATGTAGAAAAACAAAATTTTTCTGAAATGGGGATGATAAATCAGCTGTTTTTTTGTTTACTGCGTATTTCGGTACAGCGCGCGTTAAAAATTATCCATCATGCGTTTTTTTGACAGACGCTGACGCATTCACTGGTATTTAAGAGACACCCTTAAGTTTCAAGCCGCCACATCAAAGACAAAAATACTAAAGATGAAGCAAATCAAATTACCCAATAGGGATAATTTTAACCGCATGGATGGAGCTTGGTTTTTCTTGGAACACATGTGTACAGTACATAAATATACAGTGTTCATTTCTAATAAAATACGAAAATTATCCCCTCACCTTAGAGCGGAGGGTATATAAAGGGTTTTCCATCAAGTGGTGTTATTTTGGTATTCATGAAAAATTCAATTTTTTGAGATAAATGATCAGATGGTTATTTCATAATAAAGAGGAAGGTATGCCGTTAATAATGAAAAACAACATCAGCCAAATTGCCACCACGACCACGCTTACAGGACCATATCCTTTTCATGAAATTTTTCATAACCAAATCGCAAAGTGGCTGCCCTATGTCCTCGATAGCCGCACGATTTTATCTTTGAGGTCTTGAATTGACGCTGGGCTGTTATCGTAGACCTTATCTTTCACGTGGCCCCAAAGGAAGAAGTCGCAAGGTGTTAAATCACATGATCTCGGTGGCTAATTGTTTCCCGTAACAGAGTAATGGTTTCGTTGCTTGTGTGGCACGTAGCGCCGTCTTGTTGAAAGTAAACGTTGTCCAGATCAATACCATCCAACTCCGACCATAAAAAATCATTAATCATCTCTCGATAGCGCAATCCATTCACCGTAACTGTTGATCCAACCTCATTTAAGGTCCAATGACCCCGTCGGACCATATACCGCACTAAACAGTCACACGTTGAGGATGGAGAGGCTTCTCAACAATAACTCTTGGGTTTTCCGAGCCCCAGATGCTACAATATTGCTTGTTGACATAGCCACCGAGGTGGAAATGGGCCTCATCAGTCAAGATGTTTTTGTATCGTTCGTAACGTTTTTGATCGTTTTGTATCGTTCGATGATCGTGTATCGTTCCATTTTTAGAATAAAAGCTTCAAAAGTGACAGCTAACGAAATACCGGATGATTCAAAATAACACCTCTTGTTGGAAAACACTTTTTTTGAGAAATAAAGAACAAATTTCTCAAATTTGTTATGTTTTCTTTGTTAGGTCGGCTAATTTTAGGACCGCCCTTGTATATAAGATTTTCCCTGGCCGAACTTAACGGCGTTTGAATTTTTTTAGATATTTAAATATTATAATCATCTCCTAGGTGCTTGACTTTGAGATTTATGTATATCCATGTGGTGTCCTTGACCTATCAGTTATATCAATGCACATTTTTAACATTAACGTCATCATTTTTGTGTTTTAGTTTGGCAACCTAATCGAATGAGAATATGTACTATAACCCCCTCAAAACGTGTGCTTTTCGATTGAACTTTGTGTTGCTGTTTCTATTAAACAAAACTAAAATAATTTATTGTATTTGGGTTAATTAGCCAATTGCAGGGCCTAATTTCCATGCCTTCGAATGTGTTCCATGGTCATCATCACATCATCTTTTCAACTATATTCTAGGTTATGTTTGTTCAAACATATTTTACGACGAGTAGTGCTGCCGCCGGCAATCATATTTTCTTCCTTTTGGTCATTTGAAGTAGAAAAACCAAAACAGAGGAATGGTAATTTATAGCCATTCGAATTGAGTTCATCATTCAATACACCTCATACACACAAACACACACACACACACATACACCGGCTTAGTTGGTGTTATTATTTGTAGTTCCTTTTCCACTTTGCTTTGTTGTTGTTGTGTTTTTATTTTCATTTTAATTTATTCTTAGTACATACAATACGACAAGTACGAATACTCTACTTTCTTTAATAATCGAGTGGTACTCGTACTACATGCTATGTGTATATGTATGTACATGTTGTCATAAAGAGAGCAGTGAACAAAGGAGAGGGCGAGAACCATAGAGAGGAACACAGCAAGAATATCCTTCTTACTAACGGGGTTTTTAGGTTTTTTTCTTTGCTATAAAAAATATGTGTGTACAACGGACCCATGTATTCCATTGTACTACCTACAGGGTGGCTGATATGTAATGCAACAAAGTAAAGCGCTATATTTTTTTAATTTTTTTTTAATTTTATTGTTCCAAAGCAAAAAATGTGGGAAATAACCTAAAATTTTAGAAACAGTTTAGATTTGTTCGAATTCGCCACCTTTGGCACGAATTATGACACGCTGCACGAAAGTGGCTCTGCGGTATTTTGGCCCATTTTCGGCGAAGCGCCGTCTTGAGATGATCGATACTTTGGTATTTTTTAGTGCGAACCTTACTCTCTAAAATGCCCCAGG
Organism: Eudasyphora cyanicolor; assembly: GCA_963930755.1. Taxonomy (NCBI): domain Eukaryota; kingdom Metazoa; phylum Arthropoda; class Insecta; order Diptera; family Muscidae; genus Eudasyphora; species Eudasyphora cyanicolor. The sequence continues at coordinate 39,927,671 of OZ005734.1, read as the reverse complement.
CGCAAAAGTCCAACGGATTGAGATCCGGAGATCTTGGTGGCCATTGTGCGGTAGAAATGAAGCGAGGAACCTCTTTTTAAGCCATTCTTGGTTGACGCGTGCTGAGTGCGATAGTGCTGAGTCCTGTTGGAATGTCCATGGTCTGCGGCCGAAATGTTTGTCTGCCCAGGGCTTCAATACTGTCTTTAGGACATTTTCCCGATAATATTCGGCATTTATTTTGACCCCATGGTCGATGAATACGAGCGGGGAGCGACCATCGGCCGTTACGGCGGCCCACACCATTACCATTGGCGGCGCTTGAGTTCTGGTGGCCAATCGAAGGTGTAAATTTTCAGCTGACCTCAAGTAAACCCGATAATTTTGTTTGTTCACAAACTGCTCAATTTGGAATGGCTTCTCATCGGAGAAAACCAAATTCGGTAACTGGCCACTTTCGTGCAAGCGAAGCAACTCCTTGGCTCTTTCCAGCCTAACTTTTTTTTGTGCATCGGTGAGCTCTTGCACTTTTTGGAACTTCAATGGCTTTAGTCCAAGCTCATTTTTTAATATGTGTTGTATGCGTTCTAGCGATATGTTCAGCTCACGAGCAATTTTTCTACCACTGCGGCGTGGATTTCGATCAAATCTGGCCTTCACTTTTCGGATCATTTCTGGTGTTGTTACCGTTTTTTTTCGTCCACTTTTTGGACGCGATGCAACACTGCCAGTATCACGGTAACGAGCAATGGACCGAGAAACAAAAGATTGATTCACATTTAAATGCTGGAGGGCTCTAACGACAGCCACTTGTGTTTTTCCACCCAAATATAAAGCAATCACACTATCACGCTTGAATTCCATCACGAATAACTTTCTGAATGCAATAGATCAAAATGCTTTTGTAAGCTTGTAAACAATAAAATGAACTGTCACTGAAATAAATCTGTCAGCTGTCAGACTAGCGGTTTAGAAATGATTGCAACCTGAAGTTGGTTGCAATACATATCAGCCACCCTGTATATGAATGGGTTGACAATATAGGAAGGATGTCACTTTAATATAGAAAAAAAATCATAAAAACGATGTAAACTAACCATAGCACCATAAGTTTATTGGGTTGCGTCGTGAATGTTTTTTCCTAAAAATTAACGACTCAGCTGATTTTTGCACAAACATTTTAGATAATTTGGGGGATATTTTGATAACCTAATAATAAAGGAAACATTATGCGATTCAAAATTGCTTTATTGATTTTTGAAATATTCTACATTTGTCAAAGCGTTTTTCTCACACCGTTTCAGACATCTCCAAAATATGTTTTAAATTTATTTTGTAAACTTTACAGATGTTAGCATCCGCCAACTCTTTGACTATTTGGTGCAATTGGTTTGAATCAACGGAGAGACTAGGAAACTCTCATATGTTTCCTTTAACCTAACCTAACGTAACAGCTGTTAGGGTTGCCAAGGGTCACAATATAAATAGTAACCCTCCTACGTTGAATTCATTTAATTATGCCACAATAAATAAGAATTGGTTTGTAAAAAAAGAAGATACACTCATGCTTTTGTTTCCCACGTGTAATTTGATGTGAATATGTGCCGTCTAGCATTTAAAGTGACGATATGCATTTAAGATTAAATGAATGCGGTGCAATATTGATTTGCAGACGTCTATTGTTCGTATGAAATAAATAAAGAACATTGTATTGAATAAGGAATATGAGGTCAACATCTTGTCATAGGTGCTTAATCCTTTTTATTATACACAGATATACGTACATAGGTAGGTTGTTACAATTTTCATGGAGTTTCGGTGATAAGAATAATCGAAAACCTCATATACACAGAAAAATAAAATATTTGTATAATATTTTGTTTTGGTCTTAAAATCATTTTGATGTGTAACAAGGCCTCCATTTTGCCTCTATAATGCTATAGAATGCAAAGTGTTCTCAAACGGTATGGTAAACTAAAGGGGTTTTCATTAAGGACATAACACTAACTTTGCCCGAGCCCAATGGGAGAAGTTTCGGCGTCTCAAAAGATCAAGTGGCTTTAGTTCTTGAGTCAGTTTGATCTTATAAGGATGATAAGATCCAATATCTTTTCGCAAAATACGCCGCTGTGTGGTTTGAGAGATGCCCTTTTCCAGAGAACGACGTGGAATCGACAGATTTGGCTCATTTTGAACGGATACACTTACGGCTGCGATATTTTCGTCGCTTCGAGCGCCGGAACATCCAAAAGTGAAAATTTGGATTCAAATTTATCTACTATAGCACGCACAGCCTGTCGGGTGGGACGACTAACGTTTTGACACTAAAAGACCATTAAAAATGTTTGAGGGTGCGTTGACATAAAGATACGAAATTGTTATGTCCCTATTAGAAAACCCGATACAAATACTTGACAGTAAAGCTTTTTCTATCGTAGTTTCATAACATTTAAAATCTTGTTATAATAATAATGAAAAACTTTGTGTGGGAGTATCAAAACATGGACCTATGGCAACCGTTGGTCGTGTGAAGGATTCTGGGTATAAATACACTCCAAAATACCAATTTGCAGCCCGATCAGTTAAAATTTGCTGCCTCTATGGCGTTAGGAAGTCAAATCGGACGAGTATATGGGGGCTATATCAAAATCTTATATACCCTACACCATGAACCAAATGTAAATTTTTTCGGCCCGATTCATTGAAAATTGTGAATATTGTTGCGTAAGTAAGTGCAATCTAGAGGCACCTTTGTATGATGACTATATCAAATGGACCTATAACGTCCGTTGTTCGTGCGAATGGTTTTGTGTATAATAATACTTATGTTACCAGTTTTCAGCCCGATCAATTTGTGGTATCTATGGTGTTAAGAAGTCCAATCGGAGTGATGTTATATACATACATATATGTATATATGGGGGATATATCAACAAATATACCGATATTGTCGGTCTAAGCTAACACTCCACAGAAATAAGAGCCTAAGGTTGCATGCCGCTTTCTAGAGAGAGCGGGACACAGGCATATAAGGTGTTCCATTAATTCCTCCTCCTCTTCGTATCGACAGTGTCTGCAAAAGTCGTTACGCAATACCATCTCTCTGAGTGCCGTTCAATGACAGACACGATAAATGAGACGTCCTGTCTCCATAATGACAGCAGGGCGTTAGTGCATTTTAAGTTTAGGCCTGGAATGTATGCAGTTCCTGAGTTGTGACCACCTGTCATTTGTTGCCGTAAGGTGAATATTGAACTGTTCAGCAATTTCGTTGAGAGATCTGCGACAGTCGAGGGCTGTTTTTCAATTCAAGAATATAGTTTCCAGGGAATTGATAGCAGCCTGCCTATCAGAGAAAATATTGATACCGACTTTGGTCAGAACATTCTGCTAGCTCTTTAATAGCTAAGATTTCTGCCTGGTAAACACTCAAGCTCCTTAAAAAAGACATTGTCTGCATAGAACTTAACGAATCACTTCTTGTCAAAAAGTGATTCTGTCATAGTGTAATCAATAATGTCCTGAAGGTTAGGCATTGTGTCTAGAACGGCACTATGTCCTAAGTCTAACGTCTAACAGCAGTACAGGCGGCATATTGCCTTGCTATAATGTCTAACGGCATTAAATGTTGTACATATAACATTTATGGCGATTTCTTTTCTGCAAAAAAGTGCAATATTTCCGTTGACCTTTTCCCGAAATCTGGAGCATATGTTCCACTCAAAACAGGCAATTATTTTTCAGAATTTCAAGTCGACGGGGCTACAATTTTTCAGAATCGAAATCACCATTCGTGACTTAGTTATACATATAACATTCGCTGAACTTTGTTTAGTATCGCGCAGACGGCGGTGTCTGCAGAGCTGTCAAACAAACAACAATGTCGTACAGCTATAACTATAAACTAGGGATGTAACGAAAGTGACTTTAGCGAAAGCGAATGCGAAAGCGAATATTGAAATATATTTCTTGCGAATGCGAAAGCGAATAATAAAATATGAATTTTTGCGAAAGCGAATGCGAATAAAAGTTTGACCCTTTAGTACCAACAAATTTAAGGAATTGTATTAATACTTTTCCAGGATATTCAGGTATTAAGAATGTTTTCCATATTTTTACCTCCTGTTACCACAAGGACAAACATATTTTTTCAACTGTTTTGAAGAGAAGTGGCAGAGGTTTTCATTGGCATTAATATCTTCAAATTGTGTGAAGGGAATAAGGAGTTTCAACACTTTTAACAAATGCAAGCGAATACTGAAATATATTTTTGCGAACCGAATGCGAAAGCGAATGTCAAAATGATGCGAATAATTCGCGTTCGCATATGCGAATGCGATTATTCGTTACATCCCTAGTATAAATGCATCGACCAACGCCTCCACGCACAATGTGCTTGAGTACCAATCACTTCCGTGTTTCTGGACACGTTTGCCCTCCGTTTGGTAAGCAGCGGAGCCCAACTCTAAAACTCCTTGCCATTCTATGGGACATGGCACCCGGATGGTTTGCAATTCACATCCGAGAATATTCTCTCCCAGCGATTTTGGTTTCAACCACAGCCACCACGTTACACCCAATATGGTCCTCATTAATAGTCAGGCCGGAACATGCGTTCCGAGGGTTTTCCTCACTGTCGTGGTACCAGATTAAATTCTCTGGTCAGACTTAGTAGCCAAAGATACTACCAGTTGGACTCCGGAAAATCTAGGACAGGTGACCAGTCTGGGATCAATGTCCAGTCCCCATCCTGGGAATAGATGGGAACTATAAGATGCGTAGATCCCCCAGCAAGAGGCAGTCCAGTAAGAGATGGATTGAAATCGACTCATTTGGGGTAGCTAGACAAATCTGGCAAAAAATGACCTACGAAGGTTAAAATATCTCCTCGAACTAGGGAGGAAACTACCGCCTGCGTTAGAGCTAGTTCTGACAGGACATTGCCTGATCGGCGAACACTCCTGGAGGTTGGAAATTAATGACTTCTGCAGAAGCTATTAGTCCACTGTATGACAAAGACGCTCTGAATAATCTGGTCGAACACCTCACTATATCATTTAACAGATCCTTCAAGGAGTGAGCCGCAAGGCTCTGGAAGATACTATTCAGTTGAGGAAGATACTATTCGGCTGAGGAAGATACTATTCGCTACACCCTGTACAGTTGGTTACCTGCAGGATAATATCAAATGCTTAAATCACTGCTGGACACACATTTCTCGGAGAACTCACCAACAGAACCCGAGGAACATTAGGGCCAACAACTGAGCGAGTGGACTGCTAACGTCGCTAGGTTGTTTACTAAGTAATGCAGAATTTTCTGGGCGATTAACAGCTTTGAGCCATTTAAATCACCTGGACCAGACGCCATTGTCCCAGCTGAAATGCAGAGAAGTACAGTATCCCCTCGCTGGAGAAAATTTATGAAGGCTGTATGAGGTTCTCATATATTACCAAACGATGGAGGGATACCAAAGTGGTATTCATGCACAAAGCGGGGAAATATCGCTCACTAAGTCAAAGGACTTCGGACTAATTAACATATTCTCCTTCCTATTGAAAGGTCTGGAAAGACTTTTAGCCTCCTGTCGGATAACAACATGCCTACAAGAAGGGGAATTCTACAGAATCTGCCCTGCACGAACTTGGCTTTTAACAACATTCACTCAGATGGGGTAATGGCGGCGCTATCACATCAAAAGCTTGATTAGACTAATTCAAAGTCTATCTGATAGAAAACGCATAACAGCAAGTCTTTGTTCGACAACCTAGAAAGGTTTGTAAACAGAATTGGATTTCTTTACTAGGAAGTAAAAGGGTTTTCCAACAAGCGGCGTTATTTTGGTATTCAAAGAAAAATGCCATTTTTTGAGATAAATTATCGGATGTTTATTTCATAATAAAGAGGAAGGTATGCCGTTAATAATGAAAAACAACATCAGCCAAATGGCCACCACGACCACGTTTACAGGATCATATCCTTTTCATGAAATTTTCCATAACCAAATCGCAAAGTGGCTGCCCTATGTCCTCGATAGCCTCACGAATTCTATTTTTGAAGTCTTGAATTGACGCTGGGCTGTTGGCGTAGACCTTATCTTTCACGTGGCCCCAAAGGAAGAAGTCGAAAGGTGTTAAATCCCAAGATAGCGGTGGCCAATTGTGATCACCTCTTCGAGACATAAACGTTCCGGAAACTTTTCCCGTAATAGAGCAATGGTTTCGTTGCTTATGTGGCACGTAGCGCCGTCTTGTTGAAAGTAAACGTTGTCCAGATCAATACCATCCAACTCCGACCATCAAAAATCATTAATCATCTCTCGATAGCGCAATCCATTCACCGTAACTGTTGATCCAACCTTATTTTCGAAAAAGTAATGTCCAATGACCCCGCTGGACCATAAACCGCACCAAACAGTCACACGTTGACGATGGAGAGGCTTCTCAACAATAAATCTTGGGTTTTCCGAGCCCCAGATGCGACAATTTTGCTTGTTGACGTAGCCACCGAGTTGGAAATGGGCCTCATCAGTCAAGAAGATTTTTCGATGATTTTCGAATTTTAATAATTTCAATGCGTTGTTGAATCTTGTATCGTTCCATTTTTAGTAATGGCGTAGTTTCTACTTGTCAAATGTCAAAGAATAAAAGCTTCAAAAGTGACAGCTACCGAAATACCGGGTGATTCAAAATAACCAAAAAAAACCCTGTATAAGATCACACATGTGGACCCGCCTCGGAATGGAAAGTCTGACAGAACTATCCGGTACCGATATTCGTACTATTGATAAGTTTGTTTATCAAACAGGTTAGTTTCGCGGAGGGGTATCTGAGCTCGTGTTATCACTAGGGCCTCAATTGGTGAGCATGTGAACTGTGAGCTGGTAACTACCGGCTGTTAGGTTAACATAGTATTCGACTAACTTTATTGAATATTTCGTAATTGTTTATTATAACTTTTGTTTGAATTTGTATTCATTTTCTAATATAACACTGACTATTATAAAATAAATACCCTGGTTTTTAAATTTTCATCCCTAGTTGTTGAGTGAAAACATTCGCCAAGTGGCGGGCGTAACCAGTTATAAATTTCCCAACTATGTATTTCTTTGTCTACCATACATTTTGAATAAATTGAAAGTTTGTGTGTAAGCATTCTACACGCAAAGAAAATAATCTTTCCAAAGGAACGACGACAACTAACTACACTACAAGTATATCGTGCTACAGCAAATTTGATTTTTTTTTTGTTAATTTCTATTTTGGGCAAAAGAATTTTCCTCAATTTAGAAATTTTTGTGAGACAAATAATTTTCCGGAGAACCAGAAAACCTGTAGCAGATACTAAGAAGTTTATGGTTCCCAAAAACTTTGTGTTGGTTGAACGATTTGTTTCTCTGCGTGCACGTGAATTATTTATTATTGTAAAGGTATAAGACAAATAACTAAAAAACATACAGGAGTCGTTGAATTTACGTTTCTTTTTCTTAAGAATTCTTAAGGCGAACGAGGCAATATATACATATTTACTAAGAATTCTATATACTTATGTATATAATACTGTTTATAGTCGTATGGATTCGTTTGCCGGTATATTAACTATAATAAAACTTGTATTGTATTGTATTATATTGTATAATGCTGACTTCACACGCTAATTACCTTACCATTCATGTAAATCCCACAAAGAGTGATACGGTGTATGGCGATATGCCGAGACCAATGGAACGGCCACCTCATATTCCACTTGTATATCAGATGGTGCTGTGGCCGAGGCTGCGGGCGGAGGACGATCCAGGGCAGGATTTGAATTCGATACCGAACGTTTGCGTAAATACATATTCGGTGGGTTGGCAACACTGTGATTACCCAGCTGTGTTGGCGGCTGCTGCTGATGGTGATTGTAATGTTGCTGCTGTTGTTGTTGGTGATGATGATGATGATATTGGTGTGGGTGAGCGGGAGCGTGATTACCATTGAGTTGATGTAAATTATTGGGATTTATGGCCGCAGTGGTGGTGGTTGTGGTGGTCGTATTCGAGCCATGATTAATCAATGCCGTGTCGTGATGATTTAAACCAAACCAATTTTGGGTATTGGCATTAAACATATTTTTTTAAAATTCTAAACAATTTTTTCTTTTAACTTAAAAATAATATTTTTCACATTTGTTGTTTTTTTTTTTTTTTTAATTTCAATTATTGTATATTTATTGCTTTAATTTTAATCATTTTTATTATTTTGTTTATTATTTGATTCGAAAGGATTTTTCTTTTGTTTCACTGCATTTGAGATGGGAACAAAAACGTCCGTTACTTTTAAGGGTAGTTTCACAACTGACCACTGATGACGGTTTAACCGAACGCATAAGTCTAGGATGTTTAGTTTCTGTTTCCATTTTTTCTGCTTCTGTTCCTTTGTTTTGGTTGTATGTTTTATTTTATTACTTTCTTGCGCGCTTAGAGAGTGTGGCAGCGTTATTGGGGAGGCCGCGTAAAGGGGGCCCAAACTTTAGTTTGATTACATGTCCTAGTGGTCATCACGAGCAGTCGTTGGCTATGGACAAAGTCCAGTGTGCTCACCATTCGCTCCACTTCACTCTATGATTTGCCTTTTTGCCCCTTTAGTTTTTGGTCAGCGTTTCGTGGCAATGGTTGTGATGTTAGTGGTGGTGGTGGTGGAGGTCGCGTAGTCGCTCAGGTTTTTCGTCGTTCTCCGCTTGGGAGAAACCACTTGTTCATTTGATTGTTTCACATTGGCTTTTGTTTTCTTCCATCATCATTAATATGAAATGAGGTTAAAGGAAGTTGGTTTTGTATTGTGCTCGTATTACATACAATTTGATGTGGCATACCGGGTTTTTCTTTCTTTGATATTTTCTTTTTTGTTTGGAATATAACCCTCCAAGCGCTATAGGAAATAGTTTGTAGTCCTCTTATCCTTGCGTTTGTAACATGAGTAAAGAAAAGGCAAGGATTAGCCTCCTTGAAGACCATGTCGATTGACATTTATGGGCATTGCTGCTGATAGTTCTTATTGTTTTTTAATATCAATCTTCAATATAGATTGTATTTATAGAAAATTGTTTTATTATAGGAAATTTTTATATTTATAGGAAATTTCTTGGAAATTTGCAGAAAATTTTGTATTTATGGAAAATTTCTGCGAAATTTTGTATTTATAGGAAATTTCTGAGAAATTTTGTATTTATAGAAAATTTCTTAGAAATTTTGTTTTTATTGAAATTTTCTTAGGAATTTATTTTTTATAGAAAAATACTTAAAAAAACTTTTTATTTGTATAAAAATTCTTAGACATTTTTTTACAAAATTTTCTTGTATCAATGTTTTTTAGAAAATGGTATTTATCTAATTTTTTTAGAAATTGTTTATAGAAAATGTTTCAAAATTGCTTTGTTGTTTTCTAGAAAATGTCTGCGAAAATTCTAATTTATAGAAATTTTGTTTTTACAGAAAATTTTGTATATTTAGAAAATATCTTCAAAATTTTTTATTTATAAAAAATTTCTTCGGTATTTTGTATTTATAGAAAATTTCTTCGAAATTTTGCATTTATAGAAAATTTCTTCGAAATTTTGCATTTATAGGAAATTTCCTAGAAATTTTTAATTTATAGAAAATTTCTTAAAAATTTTTAATTTATAGAAAATTTCTTAGAAATTTTGTATTTATAGAAAATTTTTTAAAAATTTTGTATTTATCGAAAATTTCTTAAAAATTTTGTATTTATCGAAAATTTGTTAGATATTTTGTATTTATCGAAAGTATCTTTAAATTTTGTATTTATAGAAAATATCTTAAAAATAGAAAATTTCTTGGAAATTTGCAGAAAATTTAGTATCTATCAAAAATTTCTGCGAAATTTAGCATTTATAGAAAATTTCTGCGAAATACAGAAAATTTCTGCGAAATTTTGTATTTGTAGAAAAATTCTGCAAAATATTGTATTTGTAGAAAAATTCTGCAAAATTTTGTATTTATAGAAAATTTCTGCGAAATTTTGTATTTATAGAAAATGTCTGCGATATTTTGTATTTATAGAAAATTTTTGTACTTATACATAGGAAATTTCTTGGAAATTTCCAGAAAATTTTGTATTTATGGAAAATTTCTGCAAAATTTTGCATTTATGGAAAATTTCTGCAAAATTTTGTATTTATAGGAAATTTCTGCGAAATTTTGTATTTGTATCGCGTGTTTTTTTTAGGGGTATAGAACTTCGAATTGAAATAAAACACAAGAAAATCGTTTTAAGGTCCATCAATTTGGCTTTATTGGAAGGATAATTTTATGCCATTAATGTTTAAATATGATGTCGGGCATGTGGCCGCCGCGGCTGGCTCGAATAAATCCAATTCTACAGGTCCAATTTTCAACCACTTTTTCGAACATATGGGGCCGTATGTCGGCAATAACGCCACGAATGTTGGCTTCCAATTCCCCTAACGTTTCTGGTTTGTTGACGTAGACGAGCGACTTCACATATCCCCAAAGAAAATAATCCAATGGTGTCAAATCACACGATCTTGGTGGCCAATTGACAGCCAATTGAATTTTGCGATGAAAATCAGCATCGAGATCAATCTCATTTTCGGCCCATACACCAAAATCACGACGCATTGCATGGTCTCGCGGCTTTAATTCTTGCACAAGCTGGATCTTGTAAGGTCGCAAGCCAAGATCTTTGCGCAAAATCTTCCATAAAGTTGATGGACAAAGCTCCAATTGCTGTGCACGGTGGCGAATCGATTCATTCGGGTCCTCTTCAACACTTTGCTCTACAGCGGCAATTGTTTCTTCGGTGCGCACTGTTCGACGTCTCTGCGGATGCGTATTATCACATAGAGTAAACGTAGTGCGAAAACGATCCATGGTTAACCGAATTAATTGCTCTGATGGACGATTATGTCGACCATAAAATTGACGGAGCTTGCGGTAAACTTCGCGAACTGAACCATTATTTTCGAAATAAATTTGCACGATTTGCAAGCGTTGTTCTTTTGTCAACCTGTTCATGATGAAATGGCAAACCAAACTGAACATAAATGACATTAGAGTTGCAAGATTTGACCACAAAATGCCAGTTTTATCTCTATTCGAAAAACAAAGCTGTAAAAAAAACACCCTTTAGAAAATTTCTTAGAAATTTTGTTCTTATGGAAATTTTCTTAAAAATACTTAAAAAAAATTCTTAGACATTTTTTTTTAGAAAATTTGCTTTTATACAATGTTTCTTAGAAAATTTTATTTATATAATTTTTTTTAGAAATTGTTTATAGAAAATGTCTTCAAAATTGTTTTGTTGTTTTATAGAAAATGTCTGCGAAAATTCTTATTTATAGAAATTTTGTTTTTATAGAAAATTTTGTATATATAGAAAATTTCTTCGAAATTTTGTATTTATAGAAAATTTCTTCAAAATTTTGCATTTATAGGAAATTTCCTAGAAATTTTTAATATATAGAAAATTTTCTAGAAATTTTTAATATATAGAAAATTTTCTAGAAATTTTTAATTTGTAGAAAATTTCTTAGTAAATTTTTAATTTATAGAAAATTTCTTAGAAATTTTTTATTTAAGAAAATTTCTTTGAAATTTTGTATTTATAGAAAATTTCTTTGAAATTTTGTATTTATAGAAAATTTTTTCAAAATTTTTCATTTATAGAAAATTTCTTCGGTATTTTGTATTTATAGAAAATTTCTTCGAAATTTTGTATTTATAGAAAATTTCTTCAAAATTTTGCATTTATAGGAAATTTCCTAGAAATTTTTAATATATAGAAAATTTTCTAGAAATTTTTAATATATAGAAAATTTTCTAGAAATTTTTAATTTGTAGAAAATTTCTTAGTAAATTTTTAATTTATAGAAAATTTCTTAGAAATTTTTTATTTAAGAAAATTTCTTTGAAATTTTGTATTTATAGAAAATTTCTTTGAAATTTTGTATTTATTTTGTATTTATTTATAAATTTTTAATTTATAGAAAACTAGCTGGACCCGGTCTACTTCGTTGCCCCAGACTTTAGATTTCCGATCCCGTCCATTTATCAAAACATGGCTCATGTAGATAGGGACGGTAGGAATCTCGTTAACTATTCGTGGGTACGGACAGTAGGAATCACTTAAAAATTGGCTCTCAATCAAGAACTTATAAATCCTATGTCACCCTCTAGGCTTATCTGAACATTCGCTGAATATTTCATCAAAACCGATCCAGCTGTTTTGGAGTCCATACGTAACATACACACATCCATTTATAACATCGATTTATATATATATCGCACCTGTTTCACAAAAGGGTAACAACTCAAAATTTAAAAAATTTCAGTAGAGGCCAAAAACTGTTTCCGTTAATATTAATGGTATAATACAAAAAAAGAATATGTCGTTGCAATAAAATATCATAGAAAAAATTATAACGCAATTTTCCCTTTTGTTTTTTATTGATTTTAGAAAAATAACAACTTTTTTGAGTTGTTACTCTTTTCATGAAAAAAGTTTGTATATAAATTGTGGTATTATTTTGAGTTGTACCTTTTTTACTGAAAAATCTTACTCGGATTATAAGTTGAAAAGGGCACAAATAAAAATATTACTCTTTAAGTGATAAATCAACGGTCCATTTTTTGCATTTTTTGCAGTGGGTAGAAATTGCCACGGTGTTTTCTTGCAAAAAAGCAAAATTTAAAAATTTTGAGTTGTTACCATTTTGTGGAACAGGTGCGATATAGCTGGACTCGGTCCACTTCGTTGCCCGAGATTTAGATTTCCGATCCCGTCCATTTTTGAACCAATCACGAATACTGCCACATCTCCATAAAATAAGAGCACTCTCGCTAAGAAATTGTGAAGATATCTCAATTTCAAAATTTGGCTTTGGCCCATTGGTCTGATCCCGAACATTTTTGCACTAATCACGTAGACTGCCACCAGATACATATAAACAGAATTACAGTACTATGGCTAACAAATTGTGCAAAATATCTCAATTTCAAAATTGGCTTATATGGGCGGAGCCACGGCCTTTTGTCTGATCCCACTAATTTTTAGACCAATCACATAGACTTCCACCAGATACATATACACAAAATAACAGCACTCTCGCAAATAGATTGTGCAAGATACTTCAATTTCAAAAGGTTGCTTACATAGGCTGGGCCACGTCCATTGATCTGATTCCCCCTAGTTTTGGACCAATCACGTAGACTACCACCAGATACATATGCACAAAATTACAGCAGTCTCGATAACAAATTGTGCAAGACATCTCAATTTCAAAATGTGGCTTATATGGGCGGGGTCACGCCCATTGGTCCGATCCCAGCTATTTTTGGAGCAATCACGTAGACTACCACCAGATACATATAAACAGAATTACAGTACTATCATTACTAAATTGTGCAAGATAGCTCAAATTTGGGTTATATGGGCTGGGCCACGCCCTTTGGTCTAATTCCGCTCATTTTTAGACCAATAACGTAGTCTTCCACCAGACACATATACACAAAATTACTGCACTCTCGCAAACAGGTTGTGTAAGATACCTCAATTTCAAAAGGTTGCTTATATGGGCGAGGCCACGCCTATTAATCCGATTCCTTCCATCTTTTGGATCAATCACGTAGACTACCATCAGATACATATGCACAAAATTAGAGCACTATCTCTAACAAATTGTGCAAGATATCTCAATTTCAAAATTTGACTTATATGGGCGGGTCCATGTCCATTGGTCCGATCCCGACCATTTTTAAATCAATCAGGTAGACTACCACCAGATACATATGTACAAAATTACAGCTCTCTCGCCAAAAAATTGTGCAAGATATCTCAATTCAAAATTTTGACTTATATGGGTGGGGCAACGCCCATTGGCCCGACCCCGCCCATTTTTTAACCCATCACGTAGACTATCACCAGATACATATACACAGAATTAAAGCACTCTCACTAAAAATTTGTGCAAGATATATCAATTTCAAAATTTGGCTTATATGGGCGGGCCACGCCCATACATTCTGTGAAAATTTCAAGAAGATAGGTCCAGCCGTTTAGACGTCTATACGGTACAAACAAACAAACACACATTCTCTTTTATATATATAGATATAGATATATATATAGAAATTTTGTATTTATAGAAAATTTCTGCGAAATTTTGTATTTATAGAAAATTTCTTAGCAATTGTGTATTTATAAAAAATTTCTGCGAAATTTTGTATTTATAGAAAATTTCATAGAAATTTTGTATTTATAGAAAATTTCATAGAAATTTTGTATTTATAGAAAATTTCATAGAAATTTTGTATTTATAGAAAATTTCATAGAAATTTTGTATTTATAGAAAATTTCATAGAAATTTTGTATTTATAGAAAATTTCATAGAAATTTTGTATTTATAGAAAATTTCATAGAAATTTTGTATTTATAGAAAATTTCATAGAAATTTTGTATTTATAGAAAATTTCATAGAAATTTTGTATTTATAGAAAATTTCATAGAAATTTTGTATTTATAGAAAATTTCATAGAAATTTTGTATTTATAGAAAATTTCATAGAAATTTTGTATTTATAGAAAATTTCATAGAAATTTTGTATTTATAGAAAATTTCATAGAAATTTTGTATTTATAGAAAATTTCATAGAAATTTTGTATTTATAGAAAATTTCATAGAATTTTTGTATTCATAGAAAATTTCATAGAAATTTTGTATTTATAGAAAATTTCATAGAAATTTTGTATTCATAGAAAATTTCATAGAAATTTTGTATTTATAGAAAATTTCATAGAAATTTTGTATTTATAGAAAATTTCTGCGAAATTTTGTATTTATAGAAAATTTCTTAGCAATTGTGTATTTATAGAAAATTTCTGCGAAATTTTGTATTTATAGGAAAATTTTGTACTTATAGAAAATTTCTGTGAAATTTTTTTATAGAAAATTTCTGCGATAATTTTTATTTATAGAAAATTTTTGCGATATTTTTTATTTATAGAAAATGTTTGCGATATTTTTTATTTTTAGAAAATTCCTGCGAAAACAAATATTTTTATATAACAAAACTTTTATTTATATAAATAAACAAATTGGCAGAAATTTTGTACCAATACAAAATTTCGCAGAAATTTTCCATAAATACAAAATTTCTAAAAAATTTTCTATAAATACTAAATTACACAGACATTTTCTAAGAAATTTTCTATAAATACAAAATTTCGCAGAAATTTTCTATAAATACAAAATTACTCAGAAATTTTCTATTTATAGAAAATTTCAAAATTTCGCAGAAATTTTCTATAAATACAAAATTTCGCAGAAATTTTCTTTAAATACAAAATTTCTAAGAAATGTTCTATAACTACAAAATTTCGCAGTAAATTTTCTATAAATACAAAATTTTGCCGTAAAGTTTCTATAAATACAAAATTTCGCCGAAAATTTTCTATAAATACAAAATTTCACCAAAAATTTTCTATAAATACAAAATTTCACCGAAAATTTTCTATAAATACAAAATTTTCTATAAACACAAAATTTTGCAGAAATTTTTTGTAAATACAAAATTTTGCAAAAAAATTTCTATAAATACAAAATTACGCAGAAATTTTTTATAAATACAAAATTTTGGTTTTATTGGAAAAGTTGTTAGTAGTGCCATAATGGCCTTGTTAATAAGTGCCATAATGCCGATCAACCCAATTTTTTAGTAGATTTTCGATTGTTTCGGTTCGAATCTTTTCAATGGCAACTTCGATTTAATGTTTCAACGCTTCAATTGTCTCTGGATGCTTTGCGTAACATTTAGCCTTAGTGGATCCCCACAGAAAAAAAATCAAAGGGCTCAAATCACAAGTCAATGCAATCGGTAGTTCATTTAAAATGTTAAGTGGCCCACACTTACATTACTCACAAAGTGAGGGTAGGTAGACCTTAGTTTTAATTAGCAGTGTACCGCATTTGCAATTCGACTTCAATCTACCGGTCAATTTTTGCTTATTTTTTTGTACTCAGCTGAACTATTATTTTTGTTTTTTTTTTTTAGTTTTTGGTTGTTGAATGAACGCACGACGCAGCGGCACGCCATCTTAAGCATGAATCGATTTTATCACAACTTCTTTTTATTTAAGTAAATAAATTGAGGGTAATGACAATAAACGAAACGAACCGGGGTTTTGCATAGCACTTATCGCTATAATATTCGACGATATAAATTGAATTCATCACTCGATATCCGAAAATCACACGTTGGTTAGGGGTGTTGCAAATTTTGCTTATATGTACATTAATTACCTCACATAAATGAAGGATGTTCAATAAGTAATATATTATTAATATTAATTAGCCATGAAATTGGTGTCAAGCTTTTTCTTATTATAATGTGGAATTGTTTCTGAGTAAAAAAGCTTCAAAATTGTTCTCAAAAATAAATAAATTTCGATTCTGAAAAAATGTGTCCCTGTCGAGGCGAAATTCTGAAAAATATTTGAATTAAATTAAATCTTTATATAAAAAATCCTTTGTGCGTTTGTTAGTAACGCATTAGCTCGGAATCCATATAAGCGAAAGGGCTGAAAATTGAACAATATATTCAGTTTGGGGTCATTTGGGATTTAGAATTATTTTCACCGCGATAAATTGCGTATGTATGTATGATTCCAACCGGTAGATGGCGATGTAGTGGACATATGTATGGACAATATACACTTTTGAATGAAATATCAATGAATAACAAACCTATACATCCGAAACAGGACGGGCAGTATAAACAATTTTAACATTCTCTTATTTTAAAGAACAAACAAAACGACCTAACTCAAAATGTGCGCTCCATAAGTTGGCAACGCGATACAGATTTAGGACTCTCGGAGCCTCGTTTTCAGAAATATAACTGAAGCTATGTATAGACGATTGCCATATCGGACAATATTCTCAGAAAAATAGCGGAAAAATGGAACCCTGTGAACGTACAACCGTATAAAGATAACATTTTTGTCTAGCAACGTTGGCAGAAAAGCCATTGTAAGATAATTTGCAGATTGTTAGATGTGCGAAGTTTATGTATGTGACAACGGCGCCAGAACGGTGCCAGTTTATTGGCAACAAAAATGTATGTGTATTCAGAAAAATAAAGATGAATAAAAAGGAAAAATATAAGTTAAAAACTGCTTAAAAACTTCTTTTTTTCCAAAACGAATACCTGAACAGAAATCAACGAATAAAAAATAAAGCGAAATGTCAAAATGTGAAAATAATTTGCAGCTAACTTCACTGCGAATGGAAAACGTAAAACGTTCAGCCGAGTACAGGAGAGTTCTTTCTCCCCTCTTAGTTTTTTCTCTACCGGGCTTATCGGTCTGAACGTTTTGTGTTTTTCACTCGGCCTTTGAAACAACAACAATTCACACAGAAATATCCGAAACAAAATTATGTGTCTAAACGCAGAGGCATGTTTAAAAGAGAATAAGCGGATAAGCTGCTGAAAAAAATATACTAGTGTAAATCTGGTCTAAGCATGAACAGATAATAAACAAAAATTGTATTTTTTTAAATCCATTTTTTTTTAGAAAATGCGTCGGTAAAAATTGTGTCAAAAGTTCCTACAAAAAGTAGCTTGACTCGCAGTGTATTAGAGTACGACTTAAAAAGACAACCTGTAGTAATTGCCAATACGTATTTCTATAAATATTTATAAATCTTAATTGAAACCAAATGCGGTTTATAAAGCGGAAAGAATTCTTCCGAGCCGACATTACGAACAATTTAAGCTAATTTTGGAGTAAAGTTTATTTGAAACAGTATTCTGCTGGTCCAACCCTATTTTAAAGAACTGGAATCGCTAGTATTAACCCTTTGATGTACTTTAAAAAAATCAGTGTGTTATCAATTATTTAGTCCATTGGCAGAAATGATCAAACTTTTAATACCAAAAAAATGTACAACAAAATTAGATGATGTAAATAAGATGGAAGATTTTGAATCAGATATATGTTTGATATTTGATAATTTGACAACGTACATTTTGTAGAAACAAAATGAATTTTAGTACAAGGTACATTGAATTTTAAGAATACATCATTCACATAAGTTAAAATATTTTCTGGTGATTTTTTTGGGGATGAGATGTCTTTTTTTGGGGATTTAGGGGATAAAAATACAAATTTGGTGATTCGGTAGTACTACACTCTCTGTGCAGTGCAGTACGAGTAGTCGTTTTATTATCGTGCCGTTTTTTTCCTGATTTGAAGTTGCCCGTTACTCAGACGTAACGAGGCCAGTAATTATTTGGCCCATCCAAAGACTTAAAGCGCTATCACCAATCGTAGATATCGAGCCGTTTGGATCTCTTTTTTTATTTATTTTGTTTTCCCCATTGCAGTGTTGCCACAGGAGAATTTTTGTATGCCATTTATACTATATAAGGGGTGATCCATTTCGAGGTTCCCTACTTTTGTAAAGAAAAAAACACAGAAAATTCAAATTGCATGGGGAATGTTTATTATCATTTGAAAGAACATTCTTTGGCATCTATTTTTTGAAGATTATGTCTATCAAATGTTGGCCGCGGCTACGTCTCAGATGGTCCATCCGTTGAGTCAAATTTTCGATGACTCGTTCGAGCATTTCGACTGGTAACTGGCGAATGACACGCGTGATGTTTTGCTCCAAGGCCTGAATCGAAAAAAAAGTCTAACTGTGTGATATCACACGATCTTGGTGGCCAATCGGCCGGCCCAAAACGTGAAATTAACTGCTCACCGAAGTGTTCTCTTAATAAATCCATTGATTGATGCGATGTGTGGGAAGTGGCGCCGTCTGTGGCGAGATCACGAGTTTCAATTTCGGGCATCAAATAGTCGGTTATCATGACACGAAAACGGTCGCCATTGACGGTTACGTTCTCACCGGCATCACTTTTGAAGAAATATGGATCGCTGATTCCACCGGCCCACAGACCACACCAAACCGTTGTCTTTTCTGGATGCAGTGGCAGCTCTTGAATCTCATCAGGTTGCTCTTCGTCCCAAATGCGGCAATTTTGCTTGTTTACATACCCATTGAGCCAGAAATGGTCGGATCTTCTTGGAACTTTTCAATAGCCCATAGAGCGAAGCGATGTCGCTTGGGAAGGTCGGGCGGATTCTGTTCTTGCACAAGCTGTATTTTGTATGCTTTCAATTTAAGATCTCGACGTAAAATGCGCCAAGTCGTTCCATACGTCAGTCCGAGTTGCTGTGAATCGATTCTCCACGGTCTTCGTGTACACTCTCAGCTACGGCCCCTACATTTTCTTCACTGCGTGCTGGACGTGGTCTATTCTGGTCTCAAGATGGGTGATGGTGTTGCGAATAGTACGCTCAGTAGGCCGATTATGTTGACCATAAGTTGAGCGAAGTGCACGAAACACATTCCTCACAGAACGATTTGTAAACGTTGTTCAGGCGTAAGTCTTTCCATTATGAAATGCCAACAATACTTAACAAAAATAACATGACAGGGCTCACACGTGATCTGTCAAAAAAAGGCTATTGAAAAAAGTATATCTACTTGGATCACCCGTTATATGTAAACAATATTTATAACAAGAAAAAATTCTGGTCGGGTAAACCCAAAAACAATATAATTTAATAAGACATTCCTTCCCGTAGCGAGTATGTGTCAGTTACGAACAAATAGGAATTTGATTCCAACGATAAGTGCAAAAAAGTTAAATCAATGTTCGCGGAACACTGTTTATTCGCGTGTGACGGTTCATTCCCATTCGTTTGTACCTGATAGATTTTGACGTTTCTGCCTTAAGGAATGTCTTCTTACAGCCTGTTTTTCTATATCGAACGAAAACAGCTGATTTTGGACCTACTAACTGGCATCTGCCAGTATGTTTGCATTCGCTTTGTCGTTCTGATACCTTTTAGTAGGTCTAAAATCATCTGATTTCCGTTCGCATTGCTTTCGTTTGACATAGAGAAACAGGCTGTTATTCTATTTGTCTTTGGGGTAAACCGACTAAGGTATATGTACACTCACATTGTGAACAATGTAAATATGCAGTGGTATATGTATGGGAGGTACTAAAACGGGGGTGGTGATAACTCCCATTATTAACAGGACTGTAAGAATTTAAAAAACTTTACGCTGTTCAAAAATTTTGAGTACTTATTAATATACATTGGTATTTTTGTACAAAATGGTACGTTTGTGTGGGAGGTACCAAAATGGGCGCGATAAAAACGCCAATTTTTCAGTGGACCCTAGGTACTTTGAAAGCATTTTAAAAACAGTTAAATTTGGCTACAAAGTGGTCCATTTGTGTTGGAGGTACCAAAAGGGGCGTGCCAATAACGCCCACTTTTCTGTGGATTCTAGGTACTATAAAAGCATTACACTGTACAAAATTTCAAGTATTTGTATGCACTGGTATTAAAGTTAAAAGCTGTTAACTTTTGGTACAAAAAGGTCCATTTGTGTGGGAGGTACCAAAAGGGGCGTGCGAATAACGCTCTTGACTCTAGGTACTATAAAAGCATTACACTGTACAAAATTTCAAGTATTTGTATGCACCGGTATTAAAGTTATAAGCTGGTAACTATTGATACAAAATGGTCCACTTGTGTGGGAGGTACCAAAAGGGGCGTGCCAATAACGCCCACTTTTTACTGGACTGTAGGTATTATAAAATCATTACACTGTATAAAATTTCAAGTATTTGTATGCACTGGTATTAAAGTTAAAAGCTGGTAACTTTTGGTACAAAATGGTCCATTTGCGTGAGATGTACCAAAAGGGGAGTGCCAATAACTTCCACTTTTCTCTGGACACTAGGCACTATAAAAACAATACATTGTACAAAATTTCAAGTATTTGTATGAACTGATATTAAAGCCATAAGCAGTTAACTTTTGGTAAAAAATGGTCCATATGTGTGAGAGGTACCAAAAAGGGGGTGGGGTAGAAGGTATTACTGAATCAATATTTCACGAAAAGTTAACCCCTTGTGGGGGTGGTACTAGAAGGAGTGGACCAATGTGGCCCATCTTCGAACTTAGCCGGAGATAGAGAATTTGAAGTCAATCGGTTACTCCTATTTAGAAAATTATTTTCGGGGTAAGAAGCGGCGCTAAAAGGAACGGTCTCCCGGAGGTGAAATAACAATAATGTATTTTTAATTTTTTTTTGATTAAAAGGACTAATATTGTACCCTCTCCCCGGTACAATCTATATCTAAATATATATAGAAAAATAATTTTAGGGGTAAAAATGGTACAATCTGTATCTTAATAAGATAAGTAAGTAAGTAAATAAAAATATGCCTTTCGGATTAGAAAAAAACTGAAAGGACTAAGTATTGTACGCTCTCCCCGGCAATAAATAATAATACACATAAAGAAATTAGTTTTCGGGGTAAAAATGGTACAATCAAGGTGCTAATATGATAGAGCAAATAAATCTATGCCTTCCTGATTAAAAAGGGCACTCTCATAGATGAATAATCCGAATTTTCGAAATTCGATTTTTAGAACAGAAAGGAACAGATATTTTTTAAATACGTAATAAGAAAAATTAACGAAATATCTTTTTTTCTCCCAGACAAAAAAGTAAGTCAACTTTTCACTATCGCACATTTCATCTGACATTTGATAAAAAAAGGTGGCAGTACTATTGTGGTGTATGTATTAAATAAAGTATTATGTTACGATTATTAATATGTATTTTAAAAGAGTCCCCTTAGGGATTCTTTGTTAATTTCAGAATTCAATATACTACATAGTGGAATCCCACCTGTAGAATATGGTGCGAAAAAAAAGATCAGAAATATTTACCAATAAAGCTTAATATCTTCGCAAAAGGTTTTGCCGCATATTTTGTGATAACATTTCTTAAACACTTTCCAAGCAAATTGCTAGTGATTACTCGGCACGTGTTAGCCCCCCTCACGACCCTCAAATCTAGTTTAAAAATAATCCAAGGTCATTTCTGTTAAACAAGTAAAAAATGCCTCCAGTAATATACACACATCTACAAACGTATAGGAACAGAAGTAAGATTTAAAATCCTTCACATTAACCTTCATTTAAATCTTAAAAAAAAATTAAAACTGGCATCGATTTTTCACAAATCATTTTAGCCAGAGCAAATTGCAAAAACCAACTACGTAGGCAAATATGTATAAGGTCATTGTGTTGTTTTCTACTTACCCAGGCATAACAGGTAAATAAGAGGTGGTGGAATCCAAGGTACGTATGGTGGTATTACCCCGAACAACGAGTTTTTCACGCGTAACGCGACGAAACGTTTCCTCTTGACGCATTTTTGCCAAGCGTTTATCCTGATTTGGGGTTTAAAACTTTGATTTAAAGATTTTCTTCCATTAAAAATTTATTTTTCGTCACACTTTTTTTCTTCTTCTTGATTTTACCACATCCGCCTTCTTATGTTAATATATTTGCTCTGTTTTGAGTATAGCTTCTCAGAACTTTTATTCACTTTTGGTTGATTCGCCGGAGATGGATGCTGTGTATAATGTGGGTAGTATTCAAGGAGGGATGCTATTCTTTTTGGCTGCTGTAGTGCGCAGGATTGTTTTTTGTTATATTTTGATTTATTTTTTGCACTGTTTTTCTGTTAATTATTTATAGAATAAAAAACTTTTAACTTTTATTACACAACTGCATTCCGTCAAGGATATTTTTGCATTGTTCTCCACACGATGACGATTGTTGTCGTCCAGTTCGTGTGTCTATCGTCGTGGTCTATTCTGTCTGACCATTAGAGAGAGTGTGTGTGTCTCTTTCGTATTAGGGTGGAACCACACTCAACCACATATAATTATATTTTCACCATTCACATTGTGTAGGTTAGGGTGGTAGTCTGATTTAACAGCTCACATAGACCAAATGAGGTCCCTACCACGCCCAGTTGCCCCTCATTGGAACCAACCTATTTGATACATAAAGTTATCAATAATATCAACATCGGTTTCGAAAAGATCTGTCAGACCTAGGCCAAGAAAGGTCGTCACCAGTATATTCAGACGTCGTTTACACAATTTGGGGCAGTAGGTATTCTGGATTTAGGCGAGTTCCTGCCGATAGACGTAACCCCACCATGCTCTAAGGCCAAAGCATGCATGTTGACAGTAGCGCACCAATATATGCATTACATACTTCGAGAGTATGTAATGTCGTCCCTTTCCTAGCAAGTTCTTCGGCTTTTCAGTTCCCCGCAAATCCCCATGTTTAGATACCCTTTTTAGATTTACGTTAAACATTTCAGCCACCTAGTTTAGAGTTCTGCGGCAGTCGAGGGCTGTTCGTGAATGAATGTATGTAGCCTTCAGAGATTTAATGACAGCCTGGCTGTCCGAGTAAATGACGACACCAGTATTGGACTTCCCTTGTTGCCAATATTTCGGCTCGATAGACACTGCAAGTATTTCGTAGTCTGTGGGATATATCAAGACCAACCGCCTGACCCACAATGTTGAACTCTAACATTCGCATTTAGACGAACTAACAGGCACCAGGCAGCATGCAATGAACGAAAGCATTCTGGTGCCTTTTTGCAGATCAAAGACAATTTAGGCTATAGACACCCCAGTGTTTTTGCAACTTTTTCCCACAAGATGGGGGAAAAGTCAATTTCGCGTACGTTTGTATGTGAGTGAAAATATTTTTACGTAGCTATCTAGAGTTTGCAGATGCGAATGTACTTCTGAAAAGGCCTCTGGGGTGTCTAGTTACTGAATAGCCTTTGTGTAGATCGCAAATCAGGTGGGTTTCGCATAAAGTCATGCGAACGTTAACGTTCGACATCGTGGGTCAGACAGCAAGTTCCTTACAGCGCAGTTCGAAGTCAACCTTTTGATCAAGCTTCGAAATATCCGTTTAGAAGTGGAGATGGTTTCTATTACCGGTATTCTCTCAAAACAGTACTCTCTGGCAGGTATCTTAGTGGCAAAGTTCCTCTCGAAGGTGAACACCGTTGGTATATAGTCCGCGGTCGAAGGTGAACACCGTTGGTATATAGTCCGCGGTCGATTACCATTGCGCTACAGTGTGATATTCTTATGTGGCCGTAGTTTTTGTTCCTCCATATTGATAGACAGTTTAATCTTAATGCCGCTCTGGTTGTAACTTATCTAGCCACAATATCAATCGGCAGCAAAAGGAATAGTACTCCTAGAGACTCTGTCGCTGTAGTCCTAAAAGACACCTTTAGTATATAGTCCGCGGTCGAAGGTGAACACCGTTGGTATATAGTCCGCGGTCGATTACCATTGCGCTACGGTGTGATATTATTATGCGGCCGTAGTTTTTGTTCCTCCATATTGATAGACAGTTTAATCTTAATGCCGCTCTGGTTGTTACTTATCTAGCCACAATATCAATCGGCAGCAAAAGGAATAGTACTCCTAGAGATTCTGTCGCTGTAGTCCTAAAAGACTTATGGTTGGACAGGCAGTTCTCTGAACCTTCACTAATTAACTGGTGAAAGATGGATCACTTATCAGTTGCCATCTACCACACCACTGCTATGTATATCGAACTACTGCTAATGGAAAATTGTAGGAGAGAGCTTTACTACAGCTTTCCTACAGGAATATAAGGCGGCGTTGGCCGTTTCAATACATTAAGTCGGAGGGACAATTTTTTGCCTAGGATTACACCTAGAAATTTTTCACTTTCAGAAAGACCAGCTCTGTGCCATTTAGCCAAGGAAGGTCCACACGTGGGACCTTATTCTTCCTAGTAAAGATAACCAATTCTGTCTTGTCTGGATTAACGCTAAAACCACTCCTTCTGGCCCATGTGGCCAATTTGTTCAGAGCCACCTGTATAATGTCTCTGGGGACGTTTTCGAATTTGCCAATTGGTCCGCATATGCCACGATTTTGCAGCCACAACGTTCTGGATCTAATAGGATATCATTCAGTGCTAGGTTCCAAATTAGTGGACACAGTACTCCTACTAGTGGGGTCCCTCTGTTTACAAACCATGTAAGAGCTGAGGTCTCAAGACTTGCTGTTATGCGTCTTCTGTTGAGTAAGCTTTGAATTAGTCTAATAAAGCTAGAGTTCAACTTTAGATGTAACAGCGCCACAATTACCGCATCTGAGTGAATGTTGTTAAAAGTCGCTCCTATGTAAAGAAAGTCCACCATAATGAATTCCTTGAAAAGTAGTGACGATTCGATAATGTCCACTAGTTCGTGCAGGCCAGATTCTGTAGACTTGCCCTTGTTGTAAACATGCTGGTTCCCCGACAGGAGTTTTGTATCCAGATTTTCTCTAATGAATGAATCTAAAAGCCTGTCGTCACATTTCAGCAGAAACGAGGATAGACTAATTGGCCTAGTGTATGATATCTTTCCCGCTTTGTGTATGGATATCACTTTGGTATTCCCATCGTTCGTGCAGGCCAGATTCTGTAGACTTGCCCTTGTTGTAAACATGCTGGTTCCCCGACAGGAGTTTTGTATCCAGATTTTCGATAATGAATGAATCTAAAAGCCTGTCCACACATTTCAGCAGAAACGAGGATAGACTAATTGGCCTAGTGTATGATATCTTTCCCGCATCGATTGGGGATGTGTGAGAGCCCGATACAGCATTCACACATTTTCTCCAGCCAGGGGATAATCTACTTCAACAATTTCTGCTGTTGAAATGTCGTGTGGTCCAGCTGATTTAAAGGGCTCAAAACTGTTAATCGCCCAGCAAATTCTGGATTCCTCAGTCAACAACCTAGCGACGCTTGCAGTCCACTCGCTCTCTTGTTTCTCCTGCTGTTCCACAATTTCTGTTGGAGCGTTCCCCGGGAAATGTGTATCAAGTAGTGCTTTATGTGACTGCTCGATACCTTGTCCTAGAAAAATACCTTGGGTAGCTAGAAAAATCTGGCCAAGGTATGACCTGAGAAGGTCAAAAAATCTCCTCGCACTAGAGAGGGAAAGATTGTATCATTTAGTATCAGTTCTGACGGGACACTGCCAGATCGGCGAACATGCCTGAAGATTGGGTATTGACCTCAATGACTTCTGCAGAAGCTGTGGAGATGAGGAAGAAGTGGAGAGCATTGAGCACTTGCTATGCGACTGTCCCGCTTTAAGTAAAGGATGACTGGACATACTGGAGTCGGCCTTTCTAGGCAGTCTAACTGATCTTTCCGGTACCGATGTTCGTACTATCGTTAAATTTGTATATCAAACAGGTTGGTTTCGATGAGGGGCATTTCAGCCCGTGGTAACGCTAGGGACCTAAACTGGTCTATGTGCGCTGGTAAAAAAAAATACGGCTGCCACCCTAACCTAAACCTTCGGAAATTTCAGCCCGTGGTAACACTAGGGACCTAAACTTGTCTATGTGCGCTGGTAAAAAATACGGCTGCCACCCTAACCTAAACCTACCCTTGTACATTGGTTTTGGACTGTCTTTTTCAAGGGAACTATTGAATGATGTAATGATGTCATCGACTATGTTGGCCAAACTGACTCCGTTATTCGTTTCGCAGAGAAGTTTAGAGTTGAGGACTTGTTTAAAATTCTTCTAATACATTCTTATCATTTCATCACATTTCTGCGGACGGCAGGTTCAGGTAATTTTTCAGCGAGTTTTTGCTCTATACAATGATGATCTGAGAATGAGAGCCGTTCGTCCAGTACATTCAAACCAATAATTTTGTCTGACAGCTAGTCAGAAGCAAACGTTACATCGAGTACTTCCGCCTGTCTTTAATTGTAAAGGTCGGTTTAGTGCTTTTGTTACAAATAGTTAGGTTGGTAGTTAGAAAAAAGTCAAGAAGTGACTCCCTTTAAAGTCTATATCCATGCTACCCCAGATAAGATGAAGAGCGTTCGTGTCTGCGCCAATAATCAGCTCGCGCTCGTCAGAGGTTGCTTCTCTACTACTGTCGGTACTACTCGTACCACATCTTCATACGGCTAGTAAGTGGATACCAGCCAGTATACATATATGATTACCTATTTCAATGCTAGCAGGTCTTTACCACTACAATTGGGTCTTTACCACTGAAATTCGGTATGAGAAAAATGCTTAGAACTCTCCTGTCCGAAATTCATGTTTTTTTTGAGTACCCTCACTTCTGGCCACAAGCAACTTAATGTCAGGTGTCCTGATACCACACACATTTCCTCTTATTATGTAGCGTTTTTATATCAGGACGCAGCAATAGAGTTGTTAAGGCTTCTTTAGCGTGATTGAGGTTTATCTGTAGAATTCTTATCACCATTTTTAACCGACAGATAAACCTCCAGCCCAACAAGGGTGTTATCAAACTCATCGTCCTCCTATAATCTGGAATCATGTCCATATCATATGCGTCAAAGAGTCCAGAAACTCACCTCAGCACCCCAGTATTTGAAGTGGTGCTCTAGTCCTCAGATATAGGTGTTACAGCATTTGTGTTAGGATCTGAGGCTCCAGAATTTATGGGCGTGGATAACTCCTCACTTCCAGAGGGCTGGATGTCCACCACGGTTGATACCTCAGCTGCGGCAGTGCGAGCTATATCCGGCTTGTATACCTTCAAAACTATAGTCTCGAAACCATAACGCAGGGTTTCACTATCCCGTTTTATGTGGAGGATGGGTTCGGCCCAGGGTTACCATAACCTTTTTTCGGAAAGGAGGACATTTGTAACATTTACAATTTTGAAACTTTCGTAGGACATTTATAGAATACAATTTCTTACGATAATGCTTTGTACAACAATTTGTATTTTGTAGCGCTTAGATGCCAAATCGGAGGATTATATCGAAATCTGAACAAATTTCCTTCAAATTTGGCAAGGTTTGTTCTTGGGTGCTACATTTAAATCTGAGCAGATTTACACCAAATTCGAAAATGTGGGCCCTTGGATCAATAAACTCCATCCTGCTTAATTTCAAAGTGATTGGATTAGAAAAAGCTTCTGTGGCGCTAAAAGGCCTTATCGGAAAGAAAATTTATATAGGGCCATATCTAAATCTGAACCGACTTTGACCAATTACTTCCCAGGTATGAAATAGCCCTTATCGTCAAATTTTAGCAAGATCGGAATGAAAGTGCGACCTGTACTTAAGAAACAATTTTAAATAGACAGACAGACAATCGGTGTTCTTTAAAGTGGGTCTAGCTCCAGTATTTTTAGGTGTTAGTTATAATAAACAAGTGAAGCGGCGTTAAGATCTAACATATCCTACACCATAGATTGCATCTCAACTGTTTTTTGATTATTTGAAATTTGTTGCGTTAAGAAGTAAAATCTTGAGGTACCTTTGTGTGGGGGCTATATCAAAACATGGACCTATGATGACCATCGTTCGTCTGAAGGGTTTTGGATATACATAATCCCAAACTACCAATTTCAGTTCGTCCAGTTGAAATTTGCAGTATATATGGCGTTAATAAGCCAAATCGGACAGAAGATGCAAAAAATTGATCGATATTGTCCATTTTCAATCCTAAGTTACCTGCAGCTAAAAGAAGTATCTGTACCAAATTTCAGTCATCGAGCTCAATTATTGTAGTACTAACTTTGTACTAAAAGTACTTGCAAGTATAATTCATGTCGAGGTTTACTAATTGTGAAAAATTTTAACTTGTAACAAAAGGAGGACAAATCCATCATTTTTGAAAAATGAGGGAGGACGGGAGGACATTGGTTAAAAAGGAGGACATGTCCTCCTTTTTCGAAGGCATTTGATCATCACGTGATCTGATTCTTTTGGCTTCATTACCATTGCAGGTAAAGTTGTGGCTTTTTCAGCCGACATATTGGCATTAGAAGCATCTATGACGCCCTTAGCCCAAGTATGTTGCTCTTTTAGTTTTTCGGTAAGAGTCGAAACCTCAACGGCCTCCAACTTCGTCAAAGCTCTGAGCGCTATCCGCTGCTGATGCGTACCACTGTACCACTTGTAGTGAGTACTGAGGGGACTATTTTAACAGTTTTTGTAAGGTCGGATTGAGCCAAGACCAACATTCGGGCAATTGAAGAAACCCTCTCCATTGGAGCATGCAGGATCCTCCTGGATGCGGCTGGATTCAGAACCCAAATGTCGTTTTTATTTCTATTGTTTAGTTCTTTCATTGTTATCAATATGGTTCCACCTTAATCATTATAAAAACACACCATGTGGTGTGTAGGTACTAAGTGACAGATTTAATATTTTCCGCGCTGTAATAAAAATGTCCGTTCGCTGCGACTGGTGGCAACTCCTCTGACGGGACATTGCCTTGCTTGATTCACACACCAGGAATTGATTCAAATGATTCTGCAGAAGCAGTGGAGAGGAGGAGGAAGTTGAGAGCATTGAGCACCTTATCTGTTACTGTCCCGTATTAGGCAAACGACGTATAGATATTCCTATACCGATGATTGAATTATTCATTACTTTGTGTATCAAACAGGTTGGTTCCGATGAGTGGCAACTGGGCCCGTGGTAGCACTAGGGACCTCAATTGGTCTATGTGAGCTGGTATCACCGGCTGCCGCCCTAATCTAGTGAAATAGTTTTACTTACAAATGTAATAATTTAATTTCAAATGGATTAATATGGAATTTAAAAGAAAATTTTTGAATACGTGTTTTGAATATCGACTGATGTTCTTAGTTTTCCACTATAAAACACGCCACTAGCATCCACTGAATTTAAAATCCACCCCATTGTAAGTATATATCGTACTTACTGGTGGTCAATTTTCTAATGCGGCGTTTTACCTGTTTTATTGTTGCTGGGGTTTGCTTTCGTAATGGGTTTATTAGGGGTGGTTATACACACGTCTGTGAGCTGTGCTATAGCAAAGAGATTGTAAACGCTGATAGTCTGCCAAAAACAGGTGAATTGTGGGCGTATTTGGTTTGAGTGGAGTATATGAAACCATACATATTAGTTTTGACATTTTTCCTTCCATCAATTTCACAACGGCAATAAATCGTAAGCCGTCTGTCTAGCTAAGAGAAAGAATGTTGTTTAGTGGTTTAAATATCTTGCAAAAAAATCCATCATAGGATGTGGGGGAATACTGATTTTGTCACAACTGCTAAGCCATCTCGTTAAAGATCTCCGACATGTTTTGATATAGCTCTTATATTTTACATAATTTCCAATTTTCTTTATTATACTGTGGAATGCGATATGCAGAGTGTAGGATATTTAAGATTAACGCCATTTTGTTTGTTTTAAGTTTTTCTAAAGAAATTCAAATATTGACCAAAAATAATAAAAAGAAGAAATTATAAAAGTTCGTCCCCTTCGCCCTATGAACTTAATTTAAAGAGTTATACCCATTTTAAGTTTTCTTAAGGAAATACAAAGGTGCCCAAAAATAACTGATAACAGTCAGTGTGTTGTCATTTTCGCTGTATGACCCTATTTAAAATAGTTATAACTATTTGAGGTTTTTTAAGGAAACTGATGGCGTCGATGTAAAATAATATGGTCTCTTTGACGTTAAGAAGTCAAATAGGATAGGTGCTTTGTATTGGGGAAAAGAAAATAATTCGGCCGTTTATTTACCAAACAACACGAGAAGACGTACAGAAGAGGTATTAGAAAATTTAAGTTTTAAATTTGGTAAGATAAATAGGTGTATACTCGTATTCTGCACTGAAATTAACAAAATGCTAGTACAGGGTCAGGAAAAAATACTAAATAAATTTTCAAATGCAGGCAGAAATGTAATAACGCCATAAAATATTTAAACATTAATATACAGGGTTTTCCAAAAAGAGCGATATGATTTCTTTGAAAAAAAACACTTATTGTTTAGGAAATTCAACAGTTTTTTATTTAATGTGAAGTACAATCGATACAATTAAGTTTTATATAAAACGTCATTTAAATGGCCTCCACGACTTGTTCTGCAGGAACGAATTCGATGAACGCAATTTCGAGCACTTTTTCCACTAAATCAAGTCGTATGTCATGAATGGCACGTTCAATATTGACTTGTAAAGCTTGAAGAGAGTCTGGTTTATTTCGAAAGACCAATGACTTCAAATAACCTTACAAGAAATAGTCTAATGGTGTTAAATCACAACTTCTTGGAGGCCATTCAATATCACGATTTCTTGAAATAATCGAGTCTCCAAGCTTTTCTCGCAACAATTCAATTGTTTCATTTGCTGTGTGGCACGTAGCTACAATCGGTCAATGACAAAAAGATAGCTCTTAACGAGAGCTAAAATATTGCTCATGGGTGTCAAGGTCGTAGGTCGACTGGAAAGTGTTTTTTTTTTGATTTTTAAAAAAATCGTCTTAGCATCATTTTCAAATGTGAACGGAAAGTTTATTTTTGCTCTAGCTCCCTAACGGTGCGTCGGATCGGGAATCGGTCAATGGCAAAAGATGGGTGTCAAAGTCGTAGGTCGACTGGAACGTGTTTTTTGGATTTATGGAAAAGTTGAAAGATTATGGAAATTTGCAATTGGAGAACGATTTTTTTGATAATACTCGTAAACGTTGTTCTTGCGTATATTTCTCCATGATGAAATTGTAAACACTACTGAATACAATGAAAAATAAATGACATATCATGACATATTACAAATGGCCAAAACGTCACTTCAAAATCATATCATCTCTGTTGGAAAAACCGTTAAGCTGAGTATAGACGATTGCCAGATCGGCAAACGTTATCAACCCTGCTAAAGTGCTGCAAATATACGGACAATGACAGATTGTTAGCCAAAGGTGAATTGACAGTTCAGACGATTGCAAGAAAACATTACAATTTCATATATTTACAATATATGTTGAAAATATTTATATGCAGGATTGCCGATAAAAATACATTATAGACAGTGTTGCAAATAAAATGTTTTTCTGGCAATAGCGCCGTTGTCACATGCAAAAACTTCGCACATATAACAATCTGCAAATTATCTCGCAATGACATTTCTGCTAACGTTGCAAAACAAAAGTTGTGTGTTCATACGGTTGTAAATTCACAGGGTTGCATTTTTCCGTTGGAAAGTTTGAAATTTTTAGCATAAACGTACTCAGAACGTTTTGACCTACGACCATCATTTGTGTTGTTTACAGTGACTTGAAAAAATCAATTTGGCAAAAAAATGGAATTAACTCGTTAACATTTTCGTGCGATAATTTTTCACAACTTTCGACGTGGATTATCACGACAAGAGTGCATCGATGAACTTAAATCTTTGTATGACGATGAAGCACCATCCTATAGCACTGTGAAAAACTGGTTTAATGAATTCAATCCTGGCCGACGCTCGCTCAAAGACAAAGGTCGCGAAGGTCGTCCAAAAACGGCCGTTGTGCCAGAGAACATTGATACCGTGCGTGAACTGATAATGCAAGATCATCATGTGACATACCGTGAGATAGAGGCATCCTTGGGCATTTCTACCACCAGCATACATTCGATATTGCATGAACACCTGGCCGTAAAAAAGGTTTGTTCTCGTTGGATCCCGCACAATTTGACAATCGCTCAAAAAAGGCTCGTGTCGATTGGTGCAAAGAAAGTTTGAAACAAGTAAGAAAATTTCAGTCGGGTAAACCGACTAACGTATACCCTCACTTTGTGAGTAATGTTATATGGAATATTAAACGAATTATTCTGTCAATTTGTGTGGGAGGTACCAGAAGGTTTTTAACAAGTTCACCTATTTTTCGCTGAATAGTAGATACTTTAAATACATTGCACTGCGCCGCATTATAGCGTTTATTTGCACTGGTATATTAACGTTATGAGATATTAAATTTTGGTATGATTTGACCATTTTGTGTGGGAGGTACAAAAAGGGGCGTGGTGATAACGGCCATTTTTACAGGGCTATAGGCACTTCAAAAGCGTTACACTGTGCAAAATGTTGTTGCATTTTCGTGCATTTATACTCATGCTGTGAGCTCTTAGCTTTTTGTGCAAAATAGTACCTTTGTGTGGGAGGTACACAAAGGGGCGTGGCAATAGCGTCCATTTTTCACAGGGCTATAGACACTATAAAAGCATTACACTGTACAAAATTTCAAGTATTTTTATACACTGGTATTAATGTTATAAGCTGTCAACTTTTGATGCAAAATGGTACCTTTGTGTGGGAGGTACCAAAAGGGGCGTGAATATAACTCCCATTTTTCACTGGACTGTAGGCACTATAAAAGCATTACACTGTACACAATTTCAGGTATTTTTATACACTGGTATTAATGTTATAAGCTGTTACCTTTTGGTGCAAAATGGTGCATTTATGTGGGAGGTACCAAAAGGGGCGTAGCAACATGGCCCATTTTTCTCGAGTTGATAGCGACTAATAAAATAATGCTATGTGTGGAATTTCAGAATATTCGGATAAGTAGTATAGCAGTTATTAAAGATTCAATATTGCACAACATTTTAACCCTTTGTGGGGGAGGTACTAGACGGAGTGGATCAATATGGCCCACCTTCGAACTTAGCCGGAGATAGAAAAAAATATTACCACGTACCAAATTTTAACTCAATCGGTTACTCCTTTCGAGAGTTATCGTGCGCACCAGCCAGCAGACAGACAGACAGACGGACGGACATTGCTCATTCGACTTAAAATGACCCAAAACGAATATCCGCCGAACATACTTAGAGTCTTAGATCACTCCTTCGATGTGTTAAACTTTTTTTCGTAGCAAATGATATATACCCTCGTCACACTAAAGTGAGGGTATAAAAATACGATCGCGGTGCCTCAAAAGACGTTTATAAGATCGTCACAGGTGACGAATCTTGGATCTATGCGTATGAGCCCGAAACAAAACAGCAATCGACCGTGTGGGTCTTCGAAGACGAGCCAAATCCAACGAAAGTTGTTTGTGGAAGAAGCACTTCGAAGCAAATGGTCGCCTGTTTCTTCGGCGAAACTGGACATGTGGCGACTGCTCCGCTTGAACAACGTAGGAGGATCAATTCTGAGTGGTATACCAGAATTTATTTGCCTGAAGTCTTCGGAGAAATTCGAAAAACGAACAAGAGAAGACGAATCATTGTGCACCATGACAATGCGAGCTCTCATACATCGGCTCAAACCAGCGCCTTTTTGACCGGCCAAAACGTCGAATTGATGGGTCATCCGCCGTACAGCCCTGACTTGGCACCCAATACTTCTTTTTATTTCCACACATCAAGAAAAAATTGCGTGGTCAACGATTTTCGTCGCCAGAAGATGCTGTGGAAGCGTTCAAAAACCATGTTTTGGAGGTGTCTCAATCGGAGTGGAAAAAGTGCTTCGACAATTGGTTTGAGCGCATGCAAAAGTGTATAAATTATGCTGGAGAATACTTTGAAAAACAATAAAACCATTTTTTATGATAAATATTCGCATTTTCTTTATTAGGCCATAAATATATACGGCAGTATATATTCAGGTTTGTCACTTCTACACAATTTTTTTGAAAATGTTAATTCAGTTTTCAGAGAATTATCTTAATATTTTTTATTATGAGAGAAGGATCTATGACAATTATGTCTGAAACAAAATATCGGCCAAATGCTAGCCACGTGTGGCTCACAATTATCAACACATAAATACTTGAAATTTTGTGCAGTTTAATGCTTTTATAGGACCTTAAGTTCAGTGGAAATGGGCGTCATTGGCTCGCTAGTTTTGGTACCTCCCGCACAAATGGACTATTTTGTACCTAAAGTAAACAGTTTATTAATTTAATACCAGTACAGGCTTAAAAGTTATTAAATTCAATTTAAATTAATAAATATGTAATTAAAAAAAAAGTAAATAAATTTACGAATATTTTTCAGACTGAAGGAGAGGGGATTTATAAGTCGGTTTACCCGACTGAACTTTCTTACTTGTTATACCTTCACTTTAGTGTACGAGGGCCAAAAGTGTAACACATCGAAGGAGTGACCTAAGACCCTAAGTATGTTTGGCGGATATCCGTTTTGGGTCATTTTAAGTCAAATGAGCAATGTCCGTCCGTCCTTCTGTCTGTCTGCTGGAATTTGCGCACTATAGCTCTCGAAAGGAGTAACCGAAAGACTTTAAATTTGGTTCGTGGTAATATTTGAAGATGGGCCATATTGGCCCTTCTACTACCTCCACCACAAAGGGTTAACATTTAGTGAAATATTGATTATTTAATAACTTATATACTACATAGAGTGACGTCAAAAAAAGTTCTCGTTGTTCAAAGTTTATATGAAAATTTGGTTTGTTTTAAGTATATTAGCAAATTATTTCGTTTCTGCCATGCGAATTTAAGGGCTATTTGCGGTTTAAATAACCTCTAAAAATCTGATTTTCCCTTAATAAAATTGTCCATTGTTATTACTTTTAGGAATTGACCACTGGACATTAAAATCTGCACCATTATAAAAAGGGCGGGGTGACTTCCTTTAAAAAAATATATATCTCAATTTAATGAAAATTTTAATGCATTTTTACAAAATCGGAAATAATTTCTACAATTTTGGTGCGATTTTCTCTTTTCATAACTCGTTATATGTAGAACAGCTGATCCCCAGATTAAGTTTTTTAAAAAAATTAACCCTATCAAGGCCGTTAACTTTTTATTTAATTGTTGGTCCCAAATGGTTTAAATCGTATTAATTACCATAATATAGATCCTACACTCATTATTTTAACTTCAAAAGCTTAATTTTTAAAGAAGTTGGACATTTTGTTAATTTTTCTATATAATTGCTTGCTCAAATGAATGCGAAAATAAAATTAGAAGTCGAAACATACAACAATTGTTCCCGATTTGGGCTCATATTTCGAATAAAATTTACTTCAAAATTTAATTTCAGTTGGTGAGTTTGAAATTATGCGTATAGGATCATTTATATTGAAATCAATTCGCTTTAACCCATTTGGGACCAACAACCAAATTAAAAGTTTTCGGCCTTGAAAGGGTTAATTTTTTATAAAAATTAAATCTAGAGATCAGCAGTTCTATAAAGAGCCATGAAAATGAAAATCGAACAAAAATTTTAGAAATTATTTCCCATTTTGCAAAAAATGCACTAAATATTGCACTAAATTTGAGAAAAAAAATGTCGCCCTATAAATAATGGTCCAGATTTTAATGTCCAGTGGTCAATTCCTAAATGTAATACAAATTGGCAATTTCATTTAGGGAAACCTGATTTTTAGAGGTTATTTAAACCGCAAATAGCCCCGTAATTTTGCGTTCGCAGAAACGAAATATTCTGCGAATATACTTCAAACAAACCAAATGTTCATATTAGCTTTGAATAACGCGATTTTTTTTCGTTCTCACAAAGTAAGCCGCTCTATTGTATACTATTTATTTGAATCTTTTAAAATTCTACACATAGTATTAGTTTATTAGTCACTACCACCTCGAAAAAAATGGGCGAAGTTGCCACGTCTCTTTTGGTACCTTAAGGTGGGTACTATGTTTTTTCGGCACGAAAAAATTTCGCAAAATGTTATTTCGAGTTGAAAAATGGAACGCTTTTTTAATAAAGTTGCATTGCAGCTTGGAAGTGTGTGTGTCAAAGTGTTACTTTTATATGTATGTATGTGTGTATATACATGTGCGTTTTTATACCCTCCACCATAGGATGGGGTTCCAATCCATACAAATACTTGGAATTTTTTGAAGTGAATGCTTTTTATTGTAACGTGTGATCTAAGTAGAGGTACTTTTTTCAATAGCCTTTTTTGACAGATCACGTGTGAGTCGTGTCATGCTGTCATTTTTGTTAAGTATTGTTTGGCTTTTCATCATGG
Organism: Eudasyphora cyanicolor; assembly: GCA_963930755.1. Taxonomy (NCBI): domain Eukaryota; kingdom Metazoa; phylum Arthropoda; class Insecta; order Diptera; family Muscidae; genus Eudasyphora; species Eudasyphora cyanicolor. The sequence goes on along the minus strand of OZ005734.1, from coordinate 39,890,947 downwards.
AAAGACTTACGCCTGAACAACGTTTACAAATTATTCAGTTTTATTATCAAAATAATCGTTCGCCAATTGCGCTAAGTCAATTTTTTTTAAATCCAAAAAAACTCTTTCCATTCGACCCACGACCATGACACTCATGAGCAATATTTTAGCTCTCGTTAAGAGCTATCTTTTTGCCATTGACCGATTCCCGATCCGACGTACCGGAATCATCGGTCCATATTTCTTCAAAAATTATGCCGGTGAGAACGTAACCGTCAATGACGACCGTTATCGTGCCATGATAACCGACTATTTGATGCCTGAATTTGAAGCTCGTGATCTCGGCTACATTTGGATTCAACAAGACGGCGCCACTTACCACACATCGCATCAATCAATGGATTTATTGAGAGAACACTTCGGTGAGCAGATAATTTCACGTTTTGGGCCGGTCGATTGGCCACCAAGATCGTGTGACATCACACCGTTAGACTTTTTCCTGTGGGGATATGTAAAGTCTAAAGTTTATGCGGACAAACCTGCTTCGATTCAGGCCTTGGAGCAAAACATCACGCGTGTCATTCGCCAGTTACCAGTCGAAATGCTCGAACGGGTCATCGAAAACTGGACTCAACGGATGGACCATCTGAGACGTAGCTGCGGCCAACATAGACATAATATTCAAAAAATAAATGCCAAATAATGTTCTTTCAAATGATAATAAACATTCCTCATTCAATTTGAATTTTCTGTGTTTTTTTTCTTTAAAAAAGTAGGAAACCTCGAAATGGATCACCCTATACTTACAGTGCCGTAAAAAATTGGCTTTATTGGCAAGCCCCTTTTGGTACCTCCCATACAAATAGACAAATACTTGAAATTTTGTACATTGAAATTTTTTTTATAGTACCCATAGTATATTAAAAAATGGGCGTTATAGCCACGCTCCCATTTGGTACCTCCCAAACAAAGTAGCCAAAATAAAAAAAATTATGAAAAATGATTTTATGAATTTTCCTATTTTACAATATGGGCCATAATTTATATATCTATCCATGGACTTTTTGCAAATAGGCAGTTTTCTTCATTAGGATGCTAGTTTTCAAAAATGTAACAAACAATTTTTTGCGATGTTTTTCTATTTTTTATGATTTTTTTTCGTGCCAGCAAAAAAAATTTTTTTTTTGGTAAAAATCTAATTTTTTCTAATTGTTTTAACGATGGTTAATTAATTTTCGTTTCCACGTAAAAGTGTCATTATTAAAATTTGTAGGTATTGTAATTCTTAATATTTCTACATTTTTTTGCAGCCAAATCGGTCTTGAGTTATGTCAAACAAAAGACCCCCCGATTTCACTTCTTAACGCCATAGAAAGTTAAAACTACAAGGGTTCCAGTTGGAAGTTGAAAATTTTTTTGATATGGCTACAATACCAATGTCCACCCGATTTCACCATAAAGCCATAGAAATCGGAAATTTCAACGAATCGGGCTGAATATTTATTTATTTCGTCAGAATTTATTTGGTTTGAGACCATATGTTCCATTTACTTTCTGTCTATTCCAAGAAAGTAATAGAAACAAATACAAAAACTGGTAGAGAGTTTTAATTGCTTGGTAGAATTGACTGCAGTTTCGATAGACACCACTCTATCATCTTCAGAATTCAGTAGCAATAGTGTATGTCTTTAACTTAAATCAGCTGAAATACTTGAGGAAGCAGTAAATTGAATTTAACAAGAACTGCTAACCAAACCCGTATTTTGCCGAACTAAGTCAACATACTAAAACTCTCATACCAATACATTTTTGTTTTTTGCTTGGGTTCGCATCGCGAACCACGAAAACAAATGTAGTTTTGTCAACGGCTAATGCCGACGTCATCGTACCTCATGTGTTTGTATGTGTTGTTGTTATTTATTGTTGGTCTGTGCTTTTGTTATTCAGTCAGAATTTATTTGGTTTGAGACCATATGTTCCATTTACTTTCTGTCTATTCCAAGAAAGTAATAGAAATTTATTTTTTAGTTCGACACAGTAATTTTACTTAAAATTTATTTGTTTTATATTCATTTTTTTATATAGTTTCCATAGGAAAATCTTCCTTGATTTTAGTATTTTATATAATTTCCAATTTTCTTTTTTATACTGTGGAATGCCATCCATTGTGAAGGGCAGAACTTAACGCCGCTTTTAATTGTTAGAATTTCAACTGGAATCTTTGAATTGAAATTGAGACTTTTCGAATTACAGTTAAAAATGTTGTAGTAATAAAATCAAAATATTTCAAAAGCTGCAAATACTTATAAAACTAGAGAGAATTATGCTACATAAAAAACTTTCATTTAATTTCCCCCACAAATAAAGTTTTCACATTTAGACACCATCACTTTCTAAAACCACTGAGAGCAATAATTTATTAACATTTAAAAAATTACAATTATTATTGATAAAAATAAAAACTTTTTCTCTAATAGAAAAAAAATTAGGCTTTACAAAATGAAACTATAGTTTTTGTGAAATATTGCTTACTTTTGAAAAATCATCGTTTTCAAATAGCTCTATTGCAAAAAAAAAATCTCTACTTTAATTAATATTTTTGAACAACAGAGCTACTTGAATACGCAAGCCAGAACTAAAACGAAATTATAAAGGCAGTTTAAAATAGATTAGTTAACTTTTGTGTTTTTGTTTAGAAAATTGTTCATGTCATGAAGAACCATAGGCACAGCTTATAAAACGTAAATGAGTACATTGTTTTTCTCTAAGTACTGTAAAGTGTATTAACAAAATATGTATTTAGGTTTTCTTGTTTGTTTTTTATGTCATTCTTTCTTTTAACAATGCGCACAAACATTTAGGAAAGTATGTAAGTAATAGTTGTTGTTGTGTACATGATTGAAGAATGTCTCTCTTATGTATCTTACAATTCAATTTGATTGATATATATTTATTATTATTATTTTAATTTAAATTCCCATTTAACGTTAAACATTAAAAAATAACATTGTGCTATTATTGTGCATGAATTTGTGAGTTTACTGACTGACTGAATTGAGTGAGTTTAATTTTAATGTACACGAAGATGCATTACATTCTCATTTACTAATTGAATTAAAAAATTTAATAAAATTTAATGTCTATAGGTAGGTATACGTATGTATATAGAAACATCAAAAATAGTGTAACAGTTGATTTGTTACTTCTTTCTGTAAACAACAAGAGTATTTTGTTTTTCTCAAAATAAGAAATAATAAATAAAACAATTTACATATTTATTGATATTTCCGGGCAGAGCGAGCCTTCCAGGCCTTAACCAAATTATAGGAAAAGTACAAAGTGAAACCATGTATTTGGAAACCCACAAAGCAGAAAGCATGCCACAGTAAACCATAGGGTAGGCCCTGAAATGGGAAAAGAGAAAGAGAATTTTAGAATTTCTTTGTATATAAATTTCTATATATGTATGTATATCCAACTTACTCTCCATAGGAAAATATCTGTTTCATCCAACTCTGATTTATCAGCCAGTGTCAAATATTCCAAGACATCACCAAAGTAATAGACAAAACAATAGAGTAGAGGGAATACCCCAAACACTCCCAGGGCAATCATATATTTTTGCATATCACGTATTTTATTGCCACGCGCCGCCGAGAGACCCACAAACGAAGTGAGCAGCGAGGCTAACCACATGTATTCGAACCATAATGGTGCCGGCACTTCAAGTTCTTCTATTTCCAAAACAAAGATATCCAAACGATCCAAAATGTCAGAGGTTAGCTTGGCTAACATAACAAAAAATAACAGTGCATGAAAGAAAATGCAATATTTCAGTCGAGATTTATTTAACAAGCTGTAAAGATATAAAAAAGGAAAATTTATTTTGAGAATTAAATAAATTATATTTAGAGCATGTTCGGCTAGGCCAATTTTAATACACGTTTTATATCCCCAATAATGGATCGATTTCCACTGTAGAATAGCAAAATTTGGAAGATATAAAAAAACAAGTAAAATTGGAACAGCGTTATGTGCTTCCAGGAGCCAAATAACTAGAACTTCTCAATGGAAAAGACAATTTAATTGTTGTTAATGAGAAGACGCGAAAATTGGAGCAAATTAAAAACTATCCAGATAAGTTTCATAAGAGTTTATTAAAGCAATTTTCTTGAATTCAACTGTAGTTTATGCTATTTTACCGATAATAAAAAACAACACATTTCGATCGTTTGCACTCGATATTGAATGCCATGATTTGGCCCCAGGTCGAATCTTATGTCTTTTGCACCATGGATGGCACTGCACACTATAACGCAAATATAAATTATATAAAATATGGAGCTACATCAAAACGTGAGACAATAACCAGTAAGGAAAGGCAGAAAGTCGGGCGGGGCCGACTATATAATACCCTACACCTCCCTAATAATGCGATAAGGGTCATTGCGATAATAATTTGGAATAATTGGTAAATGGGTAGGAACATATTATCTAATTCTGAACCGATAATCGCTAAATTAAGTAATATTCGTTCCTAAATTGAGAAACATATTTCTGGAAAATTTTAATGATCGGAAGTAAAGTACAACTTCTATAGCGCTTTGATACCAAATCAGGAGGAACATATGTACGGATGTTATATATAAATCTGAACCAATTTTCCCTGAATACTCATTCATGTAAAAAGACATCTTTCTGTCGAATTTCGTACTGATCGGATATAAAATACAATCTCTACAGCGCTTACATGTCGAATCGGGGGTAACATATATATGGGGCTATATCTAAATCTGAACCGATTTTCTCCGAATTTGGCAGTATTTCTTCATGTAGAAGGAAACCTCTTTTTGCCGAAATTCCCACTGATCGGATATAAAATAACATTTTTACAGCGCTTACACTTCAAATCGGGGGTAACGTATATATGGGGGCTATATCTAAATCTGAACCGATTTCTTCCAAATTTAACAGTGTTCATTCAAATAATAGGAAACCTCTTTCTGCCGAATTTCATACTGATCGGATATAAAATAACATTTTTACAGCGCTTACACTTCAAATCGGGGGTAACGTATATATGGGGGCTATATCTAAATCTGAACCGATTTCTTCCAAATTTAACAGTGTTCATTCATATAATAAGAAACCTCTTTCTGCCGAATTTCAGACTGATCGGATATAAAATAAAGTTTTTAAAGCGCTTACATGTCAAATCTGGGGTAACATATATATCGGGGCTATATCTAAATCTGAACCGATTTTAACCAAATTCAATAGGGATCGTCCTTGGGCCAAATAAAACATATGTGTAAAGTTTCGTCGAGATCGGACCATAATTGCGACCTGTACTTTGATTACAAGAATACATGCACAGACAGACAGACAGACAGACGGACAGACGGACATAGCTAAATCAACTCAGAAAGTAATTCTAAGTCGATCGGTATAATAAACGATGGGTCTATTTCTTCTCCTTTTGGGTGTTACAAACAAATGCACAAAGTTATAATACCCTGTACCACAGTGTGGTGTAGGGTATAAAAATGTATTTATTGATGAATGGATTCAAACGAAACAAGCGGAACCTTTTCCAGTAAAAAATTACTGGTTATATTTGTAACTGACTCGCTCAGAAATACTTCCAGTTTCGTTTGCAAAGATTCCATTAAGCATTGCTCTCTGCATTCTATTGAAGTAGATGTAGAACTAGCGCAAAGACATTAATTATTCATTGTTTTTTTTTCCTTCCGGAATATAATGTGCTATATTTGTTCTGGATTTTCTAATGGAGAACTTAATTCCAAAAATTGGCAAAAGTAAGCGAGTCTAAAAATTGAACTGTCAATTTATCAGCTTAATTCCAAAAAGGAAGCGAGGCTATCGACAAAATCTGGTTCCTTTAAATACTTAGTGGACATTTGCGTTGATGAGTGCGAAGTCGTTGGTGGTACAGAGAGCTAGCATGCTCTGTTTTGAAGCAAGTATCCTGGTTTCAAATCCTCGTCTAATCGAAATAAAAAATAAATAAGCTTATAAGGCCTATATCCAAAACTTTGATCAATGACAAGTTACCAATCAGTTGCATTTTTTGGTTTCTATGGCATTACTTAGGGAAATGGGGGGCGGGAGGGTCATTTGTATGGCAGTTCTATCAAAACATGGACGGTGGATGGCGACTGTTGTTCGTGTGCAGGGTTCCGGGTATAAATATACTTCTAAATTCCAATTCCAATTTTTAGGCCGATCATCTGAAATGAGTTTTCTATATGGTGTTAAGAATCAAAACCGAGGGGCTATTCTAACAAATGGACCGATATTGTCAGTTTTCAATCCCAAGATACAGGCAGCTTTTAGAAGTATTTGTACCAAATTTCACCTAGTCATCTAGCTTAATTACTGTAGACTGCTTCGTTATAACAGACAAAGGCTAACAAAGGGAAAGGCTAAATCATAATAGAATTTTACGAAACGCTTTTATTGCTGAATGGATTTCAGCAAAATAAGCGGGGCCTTTGTACTATGACTATATCAAAACATTCCAAGACCTTCTATGTTTAGAATGGATAGTGAGGAATTCTGTGGTGACCAATCAATCGCCAATGCTTTTGGAAAATTTTTTACATCAACTTATTCTCATCAACAGAGACAACTAGACGACTCCTACACTTACAATATTCCTTCATTGAATCAGTTGAGCATACCTTATTTTCATCTCCCAGTTGTATTTTCGAGTTTGGTCAAGCTTAAATCTTCTAATAGTGTTGGTCCCGATGGTGTACCTAGTATAATCCTCAAACATTGTGCTCAAAGTCTTGCAGTTCCGCTTACATTGCTATTTAATATTTCGTTAAAATATGGCTGTTTCCCATCAATTTGGAGAACATCTTACTTAACCCCTCTTCATAAATCTGGAAGCCTCACTGATGTGGGGAATTATCGTGGAATCGCAAAATTAAGTATAATTCCAAAACATTTTGAGAAAATGGTTACTGAGATTTTATCTCATAGAGTATCGTCTATTCTAAGTCCATTCCAACATGGATTTCGAAAAGGTCTCTCAACTGTAACAAATTTAGTGCAATTTTCTTCTCAGCTTATAAACGAGTTTGTTCTTGGTAATCAGACAGACGTATTTTAAACAGATTTTAGTAAAGCTTTCGACAGAGTCAATAACAAACTATTAATACAGAAGCTGGATCTTATTGGTTTTAGTAACAACTTATTGCGTTGGATATCGTCTTATCTTGATAGATGTATTCAGATTGTGAAATTTGGCAGATCCTGTTCTGTTCCGATTTTGGTTCCATCTGGGGTTCCCCAAGGTATTGGTCCCAATCTGTTTTTGCTATTCATCAACGATTTGCCAGATCCAATTTCTAGTTCAAATTTGTTGATGTATGCAGATGATGTTAATATATTTTATTCTTATAAAACATCTGATGATGTTTTTGAATGCTCCTTCAAAATGATTTGGTTAGTTTTGGAAATTGTAAACATATGTGTTTCTATAGGTCGAGGGCGATTCCATCTAGGTTTTCTTCATGGTTCCAATTTAGGATACTGTTGACTCCTTTGTGGATCTTGGTATATTAATGGATCCTAAACTCACTTTGCTTATGCTTTTTCGCTTTTGTCGTGCTCGGTTTCATTAAGCGATGGGCCAAAGAATTTGTAAATCCATATGTAACTAGGAAGTTGTACACGTCCCTAGTTAGACCTATTCTAAAATATGAGTCTGTAGTGTGGGACCCCCAATACGGGACTTACGTTGATAAGATTGAATCGGTTCAAAAACAATTTCTATTATTCGCTTTAAGACATCTTCATTGGAATAGTGATTTTAGTCTTCCACCCTATACGAGCAGGTTGAGTTTGATAAGACTGCCTACTCTTAAGAGTGCTGAACACCACCATGGTGCTGAAAGTTATAAATGGTGATGTGCCCTCTAATTTTATTCTGTCTATGATTGGATTCAATGTAACATATAGACCTTCCAGATATTACCAACTATTACATATTGATATTCAACGTACAAATTATGCTTCGGCAGAGCCCATTCGTAGAATGTGCATGGATTTTAACACTTTATATGATGTTATTGACATTGATGTATCTCTTTTTTAAATGTGTAAGTAGACTAATGTTATTTGTTTAGAGGTTCATTACATGTCTATATATAGAAAAACTTTTGAATTTTTGCATGTGCCGGCTGTTGAAATTTTTTGTAGCTGGTATTTCCAACACTCTACTATTAACCCGCCATGGTCCGGATCATGGTGTGTACGCAATCCCTACGTCATGGGGATGTGGCCACCTCGGTCGGAACGGGCGGATAGGAGTGGATGCGTTGGGACCGATCGAAAAAAAAATTATTGACCTATGACGATCATTTTTCTTCTTATGTTTTGCGTACAAACAGATTTAAGTTACCAATTTTCAAACCCATCAGTTGACATTTTTGGTTTCTATGGCCCTAAGAAGTGAAATCGGCATGGTTATTTGTATGAGATCTGTATCAAAACATGGACCTATGACGACCATTGTTCATGTACACTATCCTGGGTATAAATAATTGTATAAATTAGCAAATTTAAAATTATACGGCGTTAAGAAGTCAAATCCGAGACATTCTATATATGGGTATATATCACAAAATGGTCGATATTGCCCTTTTGCAAACACAAGATACCTGCACTGCCCTCCTCTCCTGGCAGCCGGTTTTACCAGCTCACATAGGCCAATTTAGGTCCCTTTACCTAAAGATAAAACTAAAAGTCGCGAAAGTTATAAAACATAAAAGCTAAAACCTCAAAACTACTAAAATGTAGATACGACTTTCTTTCTTAGGAGGGCAGTGCAGCTATAATAATTATGTGTATAAAATTTCAGTCACCTAAAACTAAAAGTCGCGAAAGTTATAAAACATAAAAGCTAAAACCTCAAAACTACAAAAATGTAGATACGACTTTCTTTCTTAGGAGGGCAGTGCAGCTATAATAATTATGTGTATCAAATTTCAGTCACCTAACTTAATTATTGTGGATTGTTGTGTGATTACAATAGACGGGTGGACGGACGTGGCTAAATCATCATACAGATTTATGAAGACCATAAGAATATATCTACTTTGTGTGGTCCCTGATCAATATTTCAACGCATTGCAACTGAAGTGAGAAAATGATTATACCCTCTTCTATGGTGGAGGGTATACAAATAATGAAAGATCTTGTGTAAAAGCTACATATAACATAACGTGGTCCAAAAAAACACTTTTAATAGTGATTGGATTTAACTTTTAATTATTGTTAAAGGAGTTAAATTCTGAGGCACTTTGAATGTGAGCTATTTCAAAATGTGTTCCAATCTATGATGACTTCAAATAAAACCCATACTGCTCAACCCAATTAGTTGAAATGTATGGATTCTATAATATCAAAAGTGCTCATGTTGGGAGGATCTTTATACTCTATAGCACACTGTGGCACAGGGTATTATGACTTTATACATTTGTTTGTAACGCCTAAAGATAGAAGAGATAGATAGAGCCATAGAGTAGTTGGAGAGTAGTCGCCTTCTTCATGATGCCCAGTGTGGGTTCAGAGCGAAAAGGAACACGTCGAGTTTACTATTGGGCTTAACAGACAACATACGTAGCAACTTCGATAATTACAAAGTATGTGTGTTATTGGCGCTTGATCTTGAGAAAGCATTCGATAGAGTAGACCATGGTATCCTGATTAACAAACTATATTCTCTGTTCGGTTTTGGGAGCTCAGCTTGTTCTTTGGTGTACAAGTACTTAACTGGTAGGAGACAATTAGTGTATGCTAATAGTCAATACAGTTCTGTCCTTGACTCCAAAAGTGGCGTTCCTCAAGGCTCGGTGTTAGGGCCACTACTTTTCATTATTTTTATTAATGATTTACTTTCCCAAATGGATTACTGGTGCGTACCTTACGTATTTGCGGATGACATTCAGTTATTGTTTAAAGGCGATAGCAGATTTATGAATGTTCTACAATCAAAAATAGACCTCACGTTAGCTTCGTTGAGTTGTTGGATGACAGCGAATAAGCTTAAAATAAATGCCTCGAAAACAAAGGCTTTATTTTTTTCTGTGCATTGTCAAAATAATTTAAGTATTTCATGCAATGGCACTAACATTGAATTTGTTCGTGATATGATGTGCCTGGGTGTCATACTTGATGACAAATTACGCTATGAGCTGCATATAAACAATGTAGTATCTCGAATCAATTTCACTCTAAGATGTTTATATTCGACTGATCTATCTCTTCCCCGTTTTGTCAAACAAAGATTAGTTTCTGCACTTGTTATGCCTAACTTTCTGTACTGTTTGGAAGTATATTCAGCAAGTATCCAGACAAATTTACATTTGATTCAGCTAATGTTGAATAACGTTATGCGGTATTTGTATGCGCTTAATAGACGTGAACATACTTCACCCTTCGTGAAACAATTTCTGGGCTGTTCTCTTGATACATTCATAAAATTTCGTATTCTCTTCTGTTTCTACAAGATTTATAGGAATCAATGCCCATTGTTCCTTTTTCAGTCGTTTATATTTTGTCATTCGACACGCAGTAACCAAATTCTAATTCCGAGAGTTCACCACCTCATGGAGAGATATTTTCTCGTCCGAGTAGCTCGTTTATTTAACGTATTGCCAAATGTCCTGAAAGTTTTTAACTTAACGCCTTATTGTTATCGAAATAAACTTCTATGCCACTTTAAATCTTCTGAGGAGTAGATGTTCTCTTCCTTGTTAACTCATTATTATGTATTAAATTGAGAGTTAAATTAGATTATGTTTTTTTAATACAACTTATATATATTTTTTTTTATTAATTTTATATTGTTAAACACATTGAATTTTCTATTTAATGGAGTAGTCATCAGTCGGAGTAGTCTTCTAAGCTGCTATTATTTTTTATGTATTTTGTAATTTATTTTAAATTGGCCTTTGAGGCTTTAAATTACAAGTTATGATGAAATAAATGAAATGAAATAAATGAATATTATGCCGATCGGCATAGCCTCACTTTGAATCGATTTAGCCAAGTCCGTCTGTCCATACATGTTTGTGATTTAAATGCAGGTCGCAAATATATGAAGCGATCTTTATGAAAATTGGTCCAGTGGCATTTCTAGACTAGAAACGCTCCCTATTGAAAATGGATCCCCACCGATGACTCCTGATGCTGTAGAGAACATATTTAAAAAAAAGGATTTGGTTGTTATCTATAGCCCGCATATAAAGGTCCCTTCCGATTAGACTTTTTGGAGCTCTAGGGGATGCCTTTGTTAATCGATCATGCTCAAATTAAGCATTTGTACTTTATGTTCCATTAAAACTCGTCTCCAGTGAAAGTGGAGTATGTCGGTTAATTTTTTATGTAACTCACTTATGAAGGTCACCGCCAAATTTGACTTCTTGGCGGCGTAGATCCTTCCTTTACTTTAGTGTTTCCATATTGGTGACGATTTTTCATTAAATGGTTTCTAAGCTCAAATAAAAGGCAAACAGCCAAATTTCAGCTCAATCAGTGGAAATAAGTGATTGAAAGTAATAAGTGCCAAGGAGATATATAAAGAGGGACCCATGTATGTATGGGCGCCATATAGAAAAAGTCATGTTTTCTGGATAAAATCAAGCTGAAAAGACCAAATATCTGCCCAAACAGCTAGCATTTGCAGTCTGTATAAATTTATGAAGTCAAATCGGTTGATATCATTATGCAACAATATGTTTGTTAAAGGGCTGGACATAACATTTTCTTTTGTAATATGGGGTCCTCCTAAACACGAAAAAATATTTAAATTTTAAATTTTTTCTGGCTGGTACACACAATAACCCGCGATAGGAGTAACCGATTGACTTCAAATTTGGTACCTGTTTTTATTTTTTCTATATCAGGCGATGAACGAAGATGTACCATATTGTACTAAATATTAACAGTTTATTACTTTAATAACAGAACATAAAATACTTGAAAAAATTTCCGGTGTAATGCTTTTACAGTACCTACAGTCCAGTTTTTGGAAAATCGACAGAATTCAAAATTTCACCAGTTTCGTCGAATAGCTTTGTAACCTTTAACTGAATTCAGTAATTCAGGCTGACACCCACTTTTTCTTAGTTTGATCTTGTTTTCGAGATGTTACAAAATTTACTGGCATTTGTGATTTTGAAGTGAAAGACTTCGGAATGTACGCTTCAGTCCAAATAACGAAATAAAGGGATTCCTTACCCCTTTACAATTTCAATCAAATCTTATCACATGTGAAACATGTTTGTGAGAAAAATATCCCTGACCAAAAATTACCATTGGTCCCCTTTCAATATATTTACGGCCAATTCCACAATCTCCGGTTATCCTTCAGTTAAACTAACCTACAGTTATAGCTGTCAAATTGTATGAATTTTTTATTTTTTAACTTTGAGTTAGCTCTAACCGGAGGTTGTGAAATTGGAGGTCAGTCAGTTAATTCCCAAGGATCTAACCAAAAAAATTACAATTCAAAATATCAATATCAATGAATATTTTTGCAATAAGTATAAAATACACAAATTATTGCCCCTCTGCTCCATTCCAAATTTGGTTTGAATAGGAAATTTTCTCTCGGAATCGAGTCCCTGAATCTTTTTACAGAAAATCTTGAACAGTCTTCGGACAGAAATTATGCACAATTTTATGAATAAGAAATTATCGGAAAACGGAACAGGTGTGTGTGTTATAACTACACCATTTTCAACTGTAATTCGAAAAAAATCAATTCAATTTCGAATAAGATCAATTGAAATTCGAAGATTCCATTTGAAATTCGAAAAAAGTCAATTGAAATTCGAAGATTCCACTTGAAATTCGAAACAAATCAATTGAAATTCGAAATACATCAATTGAAATTCGAAACACATCAATTGAATTTCGAAGCACATCAATTGAAATTCGAAAAATATCAATTGAAATTCGAAACACATCAATTGAAATTCGAAAAACATCAATTGAAATTCGAAATACATCAATTGAAATTCGAATTTTTCCATTTGAAATTCGTAATACACCAATTGAAATTCGAAAAACATCACTTGATATTCGGAATACATCAATTGAAATTCGAAAATGTAAACAAATCTGTACATTAGATTGGGTAGAATTTAGTTAAACACATTTTCTGACTAAATCTTAACATATAATGTGACGAACAGAAAACATATAGATGATCTTATCTTTTATGAATATATATTCAAAATTAGTTGAAACAAAAGCTATTTAAATATTTTGATATTAAAGGTTAAACACAGACAAATTGTATCACTTAAATGCTACCCCATCTAATATACAGCATTGATTTTGTGTACATTTTTCGAATTTCAAATGATGAATTTTGAATTCCAATTGATGTTTTCTGAATTTCAATTGATGTATTACGAATTTCAAATGGAAAAATTCGAATTTCAATTGCAATTTTGCGAATTTCAAATGATGTGTTTCGAATTTCAATTGATGTTTTTCGAATTTCAATTGATGTTCTTCGAATATCAAGTGATGTGTTTCGAATTTTAATTGATGGTTTTCGAATTTCAATTGATGTTTTTCGAATTTCAATTGACCTTTTTTGGATTTCAAATGGAATATCAGAATTTCAATTGATATTTTTCGAATTTCAAATGGAATCTTCGAATTTCAATTGACTTTTTTCGAATTACAATTGAAAATGGTGTAGAAATGTGCTTAGTTCACATTAAAAAGTTGAAATAGTAACCATAGTAGTTTTTCCCAAGGAATATCTTCTCAAATACGCCAACTAAAAATATCGACGCCTTTTTTTTACGTGTAAGGGGATAAGAACTGATTGATCGACTGATTTGTGTATTCCGGACTGGACTGAAACTTAGATTCCGTAGCCTTCAAATTCTCCATCGGGATAACTAACCTAACTGTTTTCTCGAAAATAAGATCTAACATAGAAAAACGGCGACCACCACCGCTTACAGCATTGTCGATATTGGGCTATACATAGGGTCTCCTTTCTGTAACACTTTTGGAATAGCACAGTGTATTTATTTCGTTTTGAAGACATCCAACAAAGCTAAATTCAGTTATGCTTCTCTACGTTCAAACTCCACGTTGATAAACATTTTGATATCTGTAAATTTAATCAATAGATAATAACTAAATGTTGCACATCGAAATAGACGACCTAATCCGTTTAAATAAAAATACGTTTACTAAAACTGCTACAACTTTCCTATATTCACGTTGTATAAAAGCAGCAACCTAATATATCCACGTTAAACATTTGTAATATTGAACAATGCGATTTCTAATAGAAATTGATGTCTTATCACTTTCGTAATGCTAAGCAAACCTCTGCCACGTCTCCAACGTCGTTCCTCAAGCAACAGAAACAACAAATCTATTTACCACCAATCATGTCTGCCGAGCTCTATTTACAATGTACAAATCTATGTTGTTAGGTTAAAATGCATCAGGTCAATAGACAAATTTAATGCCAAAAAATTGTCACCCACTATGTACGAGTATATGGGAGATGGGAGGCAAAGCCAGCGCCACCTCCTTCTGCAGTAATAAAATAATGGGAAAACATAACATTAAAGCAAAAAAGTATAACAATAAAAACAAATGTAAACAAATTCTGGCACATTGCCCACACAACAGCAGCAACAACAAGCGAGAAGGTAGTACAGAGTGAAAACAGAAAACAACCAGCTCAATATATTAGCAAAACCAACAAAAATAAAAGTGGAGCCCTAAAACAAAATGAAAGAATGTATCGTCATTTGTCTCCGACAATGATGACAATTGAATGAATGAATAAATCGAAGCTGAGCGAGGAGGAGGATTACTTTGGACGCTATGCTGCCTTCTGCGCTGCTGCTACTTGCTACTGCTGCCGCCACTCATTCATTGATGTATGTGCTGGTGGTCGTGTCGTGGTGATGTGAGACAATTATGCAAAACTATAAATAAGACAGACAGTAGTATGAGAAAAAAATGGGAATACAAATTGTTATTAAATTTGCAATACATTTTAAAATACCACTAAACACACGTATAGCTAGCTATCTATCTATCCATCTATATATTAACCTAATTTGATGTGGTGCAGCCACTCGTTGTCTATATTCGAAATCATTGCCATCTGTCCCTTGTACTTGGGGTCCACCGCCTCGAGATGCCATTTTTGTTGTTGTAGTTTAGCTTATATTTGCTTGCTTGCTTATTCAATTTAATTTACAACTCCGTATTGATCTTTTTCGCGATCACAACAATTCACTAAACATTGCACTTTAATTTATTTACAAAAAAATAAACGGTCGAAATTTCGTATAAAAATAGGTTTCGTTTCGGTGGTTATAACTTTACAAAAAAACCAAAAAAAAAAGGAAAAATCGCCAGCAATACGACCAAATGTCAAAAAGAGAAATTGACGACGTTGTTTTTTTTTCGTTCAGCCGAATACAAACTGTCAAAGCAATAATATTCGGTCGGGTGTGTAATTAATCGTACAATATATGATATTTCGTATAAAAATGGATTTGTTGTACAACTTTACATTTTAGGTTTGATCGTACGATTTAACTCTCCCGGTAGACGGAAAATTTGATATTTACGGCCTGTTTCCGTATTTCTTACGAAAGTCTCCGCGAACGAAACCCAATCACCACTCACTTTCGTCAGAAATTTGGTTTCTCTACCGTTTCGTTCGTTTGTTCGCCTGGCCTTACGTCAATGACGTTAGCAATTTACCAATTTGTTCGGATTTTTTGAAATTATCCGGTGTATCCGTGTGCGTATTTCGGTAGCTGTAGTACATTTTCATATATTTGAAATCGAGTTTGACAGACGCAGGACGCATTCACCGGTATTTAGGAGATGCCCTGACACTTGCTTGGAAAAAATTGTCAGGTGTGAATCTCGACTTTTTCATGTTTTGGGTAATTGTTCCAGCGTGCAACGTTACGGCTGCGCTAAAGTTAAGTTACGGTTTCGTTTGCCTAACCCGGCCTTAAGCTCTGTATACACTATTGCCAGATCGGACAACGTTATCAACTCTGTTAAAGTACTGCAAATGTACGAACAATGGCACATTGTTAGGCAAATGTGAATTGGCAGTTTGTAAATATTTATATGCAGGATTGTCAATACAAATATTTTATAGACAGTGTTGCCAATAAAATGTTTTTCTGGCAATGGCGCCGTTGTCACACGCATAAACTTCGCACATCTAACAATCTGCAAATTTTCTCTCAATGACTTCTGCTATGTTCACTCGGTTGTAAATTTACAGGGTTGTATTTGTTCCGCCATTATTCTGACAATATTGTCCGATCTGCAAATCGTGTGTACTTAGCTTTACGCATTTTATATTAGGCATGTTTTCGTTACAAGCTAGCACTTTTAGTTTAGCACTTTGCAACGAAAACAACTGACTTCCACTAACTGGCACATAAGCAATAAGTGGCGGATTTTCACTATCTGGTAGCAATGGTGTCATGAGTTGCGAAGAAAGAACAGTGCGAAACAGACAAAAAATTCGTGAAAAGTATTTATAAAACATATATTTACTATTCTATGTTCAATTGTTTACACTCTTTTTGCAAATATTAAAATAATTTCCCATTTTTGTTCTTCTTCTTCCCGTTAATTCACAATAATTGACAAAATCTCTCCAAAAATGGGATGCCATATTGCTAAATATAGGGTGCCCAATCTGGCAACATCATACTCGATTAAGACATGAACACAAGCACCAAACTTCATCGGGAACTAATAGTGCTTAAAAGTGCTTAGCTCCCCATACAAATTAAGCACTTATGGTGTAACGAAAACACGCCTATTATTATTTTTATTTATTTGAACTACAAAAGCAAAGTAAATTTATATTTTACTTGTTTATGGGTCATGGAAAATCCGGGCTACTAAGACCTTGTTTGCTGCCAGATTTTTCAGCGACAGACCAGAGCTTCTGGCAGGAATCGAACACTCTACCAACACAAATACTGGGGCGCTCCATATTATTTTTAAAATTCGTAAAAATATTCTGATCATCATGTTTTTTTTATTTTATTTTCAGCTTATATTTATCGAGATTGACAGCCGTCGGCGTTCTGATTTAAGGGTATCTCTTAAATGCCATTGAATGCGTCTGTCAAACTCAAATTTCATCCTATTGATTTCTGTGCACACAACACTTTGACACCGGTATTTAAGAGATGCCCTAAGCTAAGCTCACCAGGATATCACAAACGTTTCACGGAACGCTTTTAATTTGAAAGTACACAATGAGCTTTTCGTAAGTCGGAAAAATTCGACAGAAGAAATACATTTTGAAAAGTGAAATTAATTATTGCTGATATATTATTGAAATACTTGCTGTTGGTAAGGTAATTACAAATTGATGTTAAAGTAAAAATAAGTTTTCATTGTATGGAATTCTAAATTCCAAAATTTAATCCAGAAGGGGGTTTGACATTGGATAAATAAAACAAACTGTGCGCGAGGTATTAACGAAATCATTTTTTATATGTTAAATAACTTTGAATATTAATTAGTAGGCTTCGTATTGTTTTTCAACGACAGCTAGGATCTTTGAATTTGAGCAATGGCGGTCTGGTTATAATTACTTTGAAGGCAATTCGCACGGTTTTCTTGGTCATTTCACGTCAAAGATGAATTCCACCAAAATTTGGTTAGACTTCCAAACGCTTTGAAGCTCAGTCAACGAATAAGTGGCGATGTCTATATTTATACCCCGAACAGTGTATTACGGCTTTGCGCATTAGTTTGTAACAATTTAAAGGAGAAGAGATGGTTAGGTTAAGGAGAAGATATAGACCCATCATTTAGCATACCTATCGCCAGAATCACTTTCAGAGTCCATTTAGCCATGTCCGTCTTTCTGTGAACTCATTCTTGTGATCAAAGTACAGATCGCAAATATTAACCGACGACAAACGCTATTGAAAATGGTATGTATCCGTCCATGATTTCATATAGCTCCTATCTAATAGAATTCTTTACTTTCTAGAAGTCACTCTATTAAAACGATTCGGCTAAAATGTTTTAGTTTATGTTTTACTATGCCCCTAACAAATCCTAAGAAAAAATGGGACAAATCTCGGTCAATGTTTGGATATATCCCCCATAGAACTGTACCTTCCGATTTGACTTATCCATAAGTGGCGATGTCTATATTTATACCCCGAACAGTGTATTATGGCTTTGCGCATTAGTTTGTAACAATTTAAAGGAGAAGAGATGGTTAGGTTAAGGAGAAGAGATAGACCCATCATTTAGCATACCTATCGCCAGAATCACTTTCAGAGTCCATTTAGCCATGTCCGTCTTTCTGTGAACTCATTCTTGTGATCAAAGTACAGATCGCAAATATTAACCGACGACAAACGCTATTGAAAATGGTATGTATCCGTCCATGATTTCATATAGCTCCTATCTAATAGAATTCTTTACTTTCTAGAAGTCACTCTATTCAAACGATTTGGCTAAAATGTTTTAGTTTATGTTTTACTATGCCCCTAACAAATCCTAAGAAAAAATGGGACAAATCTCGGTCAATTTTTGGATATATCCCCCATAGAACTGTACCTTCCGATTTGACTTATCCATGTTCTTGAAGTCACTCTATTTAAGCGATCAGACTGAAATTTTGTAACTTAGGTTATATTATATATTTAACTATTCCTGGAAAAAATGGACCAGAACGGTTCATGTTTGGATATACCCCCATATAACTACCTTCAGATTTCTTCACGAAAAGCCATATTGTTCAACCGAACTGATAGAAATTTGACAGTCTATGAATTATCTATTCCTGAAAATCGGTACATTTTTGCCATATAGTGTACCTACCGATTTTACTTCTCCATTTTCTAGTCACACTATTCAAGCGATCTGACCGAAATTTGGTGATTTAGGTTATATTATGCCCTTAACTATCTCTTAAAAAAATTGGCCAAAGCCAAAAGGTTTCCAAGAGCTAGCTAATCCCTTCTAATGCCGAATTTTCGAGAATTCACAAGTAGGTCAATCGTTTAACTTGGCACAATTATTTGACATCAGTGACTGGATAAAAATCAACAGATTCGATATGACATGCACAACCTAAAGTCGTCCTTTACAGTCCTTTTAATATAAACGTATATATACAGGCCTGTTCTGTAATCACGCGATTTAATATCACGGTGATTTCAAAACACCATCGATTTTAAAATCATTATTGGTGCTCGGAAATGGTACGATTTATTGTTTAAAGTAAATAGCAATCAATTTAAACCAACTATATCAAAATCGGACGATTTTCGAACCCTCCAAGAGTGATTTTAAAATCGGTGATAATACTAAAGCACCGTGATATCAAATCGCGTGATTTCAGAACAGTCCCGATAGATGCCAATACCACAGTATCATCGATAATTGGAATGCTATATTTAGGCTCTTTTTTCAATTAAGGTTGAGAAGATGTCGTAAATAGAAACATATTTGTTTAGAATTTTAATGTAGATGAAGGGATAGGTATACAATTAAAAAAGCTTAGACTGACATACTATATCCTTATCCAAAAGAACTAAACTACGTACTAAATTTCTATCGAATTGAAACACAGTTATCCTTACTATACAAAATAAATTTAAAATATACCACTTCAAGCGAATGTCTACATAAAAGTGTTATACTAGCTTGCTTCATGTGTGTCTCTCGCTTTACTTCATTCTATTTTTATATGTAATATCGCCCATTCTGTTCCCCTCACCATTGTTTCATCGCAAACATTATGCTTACTTTAGTATGAAACAAAAAACCCACCCTTACATATTGCTGTAATATCCTTGCACAAGGATATTTTTTTGTCATTAAATTGCAATGACAGCTAAGGACTTACAACAAGACCGTGTGGCCTAATGGATAAGGCGTCGGACTTCGAATCCGAAGATTGCAGGTTCGAGTCCTGTCACGGTCGAAGATTCATTTTTGTTTTTTTTTATCTATTCTTTCACGCCAAAATTAGTTATTAAATGTGATTTTTTTCATATACCACTTTTTCCCAATGAAAAGTTAGGCCAACTTTTCTCAAGAACTTTTCCCAAAGAAAAGTTGTCAGAGACCTACTCTTTCTAAGGAAAAATTGTCAGAGACCTAATCTTTCTTAGTAAAAATTGTCAGAGTCCAATTATTTCTAAGGAAAAGATATCATCGACCAACTTTTTCCAAGGAAAAATGGTCAAAGACCAACTTTTTCTAAGGAAAAGTGGTCAGAGACCAACTTTTGCAAGAAAAAGTGACCAAAGACATAATTTTTCTAAGGAAAAGTTGACAGAGACCAACTTTTTCTAAGGAAAAGTTGTCAGAGACCAACTTTTTCTAAGGAAAAGTTGTCAGAGACCAACTTTTTCTAAGGAAAAGTTGTCAGAGACCAACTTTTTCTAAGGAAAAGTTGTCAGAGGCCAACTTTTTGTAAGGAAAAGTTGTCAGAGACCAACTTTTTCAAAGGAAAAGTTGTCAGAGGCCAACTTTTTTTAAGGAAAAGTTGCCAGAGAGCAACGTTTTCTAAGGAAAAGTTGCCAGAGAGCAACGTTTTCTAAGGAAAAGTTGCCAGAGAGCAACGTTTTCTAAGGAAAAGTTGTAAGAGACCAACTTTATCTAAAGAAAAGTTGTCAGAGACCGCCTTTTTCTCAGGAAAAGGTGACAGAGACCAACTTTTTCTAAAGAAATGTAAGCAGAGGCCGCCTTTTTCTTAGGAAAAGTTGTCAGAGACCAACATTTTCTAAGGAAAAGTTGTCAGAGACCAACTTTTTCTAAGGAAATGTTGTCAGAGACCAACTTTTTCTAAGGAAAAGTTGTCAGAGAACAACTTTTTCTAAGGAAAAGTTGTCAGAGACCAACTTTTTCTAAGGAAAAGTTGTCAGAGACCAACTTTTTCTAAGGAAAAGTTGTCAGAGACCAACTTTTTCTAAGGAAAAGTTGTCAGAGACCAACTTTTTCTAAGGAAAAGTTGTCAGAGACCAACTTTTTCTAAGGAAAAGTTGTCAGAGACCAACTTTTTCTATGTTGGACCAGAGACCAACTTTTCCTTGGATCACAGACAACTTTCCTTAGAAACTTTTCCTCTGACAACTTTTCCTTAGAAAAAGTTGGTCTCTGACATATATTTTATGTAATGTAAAGCTATATTTTGGTTAGCTAAAAATAGTATCATTTAAATTCAATCAGCAACTAATTGTTGAAATACGAGATAATTAAATATTTACAATATACATAATAAAATATTGTTTTTTACTTTTTACGAAATATTTCCGCTTTCAAAGGATGACACTTCTCATCGGGAACTTCTTGGCCAACCGGTATGGAAACATCACCCTGAGGACAAGCACTCAAAGCCACCAATAAATTCATATCGGCTATAAATTCAATAAAATCACCTTTCTCAGCTGGACTAGGTTTGCAGAAGTATTGTTGAGTATCCTAAAAAACACACAATGCAAAAGAATTAAACAAAATAATTATGTAGTATGTACAAAACAAATTAAATTCGAAATCCCCCAGTAAAAATCCCCTTATCTGTCCTTGACTTACTCTCGTAAAACCGGTACACATGAAAATATTCCAAACATCGTGTACATCCTCTTCGCACATACCCCGCTCTGTTACTACCGCTCGCACCAGACTACTGTGACAGCTGCCAATGCGATCTTTGCCCGTTATCAATTTGTAGGTATAATCATCACAACGTGTTCCCACCACATCGTGTAGCGATCCGCCATCTTCATCTATGCCATATTTGGCCAATGTGTCAAAGACAAATGTGGCCATTGGTCTCAGATAGGGCATGCAACTCCATAAACGATCGTAGACTTTCAAATGGGTACTGTGCAGTTGGCGTGTTTTGCCCGAATAGAAACGTTCTTGGATATTCTCCAAATTCCAGAGATTCACATCACCCACTTGTGAACCCTCACAAATGGTTATACGACAAAGGTCACCTTTTTGCATAGTCCATGTTCGGGCCATACGTTTGGGAACTATTACCGTCTCCACCACATCGCCCATTATTGCCTCGTAACGCATGTAATCATAGACGGATTTTGATACCTGAGCGGCTGCCGGTTTGTCATAACACAAAGTGGGTGGATATTTCTTAAAAACTCTTGGCTTAAAGTCTTTACCACACCACGGTTGAGTTGTAGCCATATTAAATTCGCTTTTTTTCGTTTTGTTTAATTAAGGATTCTTAGTAATATTTACACTTTGCGTGTATTAGTTGTAGACAACTACTGTTTGTTACTGGAACTGGAAAATCAATAGAGAATTGATCATTTTTATAGTTTAATAAAAGCTTAAAGTAAATAAACAAAAACACCTGATTGCCGACGATCGAGTATTTTCAAGTTTTGACATTAGATAAGGCCGGTCGCACAGCAATTCAATTCTAGCATTGATAACGAGCTTTCATAATTCTATTTGGTTTGTTGCGATTTCTTTTATTATTGTGAATACATGTTTGGGTAGGCTTTCTTTTGTATGTATATATTTTCAGTGACGATTTAAAGGGAATCAAATGGAATTTGACCTCATTTTGGGAACTAAAGGTACAAGGGGGAATGCCAGACTTCAAGAATCGTAGAAATTTTCCCAACTGAGTACTTAATCCGAAAATAAGAGAAAGCTCTCATTAATCGTATCTTGTATACCAGAATACCTCAGTACTCGAATCTAGTATAGAAAAGGAATTCGTCTTTTATATAGCAGGAGATGTTTGTGGTTGAATGTTTTACAGATAACAAAAATCAGATATCGACTATATTCTAGAGGAAGATCTTGCAAGTCGAATCTAATGAAGAAGAACTCATCTCGACCTCAAAGGTCGACTCTAGTATTTAAAAACACTTCAGAGGTTGACTTTACTATAGACGGAGAGCTCAGAGGTCGACTTTAGTAAAGAGGATATCCTCAGAGGTCGATTTTAGTATAGACGGGGACCTCAGAGGTCGACTCTGGTATAGAAGAATACCTCGGAGGCTGACTCCAGTATAGAGGAAGACATCAGAGGGTGACTCTGGTATAGAGGAAGACATCTGAGAGCGACTCTAGTATAGAGGAGGACCTCAGAGGTCAACTCTAGTATAGGGGAGGACCTCAGAGGTCAACTCTAGTATAGGGGAGGACCTCAGAGGTCGACTCTTATGTAGAGCAATACCTCAGAGGTCAACTCTAGTATAGGGGAGGACCTCAGAGGTCAACTCTAGTATAGGGGAGGACCTCAGAGGTCGACTCTTATGTAGAGCAATACCTCAGAGGTCGACTCTGGTATAGAGGGAGACCTCAGAGGTCGACTCAAGTATTGAGGAAGTCCTCAAAGGTCGACTCTAGTATAGAGGAGGACCTCCGAGGTCGACTCTAGGATATAGGAAGACTTCCGAGGTCGACACTAGGATATAGGAAGACCTCCGAGGTCGACTCTAGCATAGAGGCAGACCTCAGAGGTCGACTCTAGTATAGAGGAAGTCCTCAGAAGTCGACTCTAGTATAGAGGAAGTCATCAGAAGTCGACTCTAGTATAGAGGAAGACCTCAGAGGTCGACTCTAGTATGTATAGAGGAAGTCCTCAGAGGTCGACTCTAGTATGGAGGAAGACCTCAGAGGTCGACTCTATTATAGAGGAAGACCTCAGAGGTCGACTCTGGTATAGCGGTAGACCTTAGAGGTCGACTCTGGTATAGAGGAAGACCTCACAGATCGAATCTAGTATAGAGGGCGACCTCACTGGTCGACTCTAGTATAGAGGAAGAGCTCAGAGGTCGACTCTAGTATAGAGGAAGAGCTCAGAGGTCGACTCTAGTATAGAGGAAGAGCTCTAGTATAGAGAAAGTCCTCACAGATCGTCACTAGCATAGAGGAAGACCTCACTGTTCGACTCTAGTATAGAGGAAGAGCTCTAGTATAGAGAAAGTCCTCACAGATCGTCACTAGCATAGAGGAAGACCTCACTGTTCGACTCTAGTATAAAGGAAGACCTCAGAGGTCGACTTTAATATAGAGGAAAACCTCAGAGGCCGACTCTAGTATAGAGGAAGACCTCAGAGGTCGACTCTGGTATAGAGAAAGACCTCAGAGGTCGACTCTAGTACAGAGGAAGACCTCAGAGGTCGACTCTAATATAGAGGAAGACATCAGAGGTCGACTCTAGTATAGAGGAAGAGCTCAGAGGTCGACTCTAGTATAGAGGAAGAGCTCAGAGGTCGACTCTAGTATAGAGGAAGAGCTCAGAGGTCGACTCTAGTATAGAGGAAGAGCTCAGAGGTCGACTCTAGTATAGAGGAAGAGCTCAGAGGTCGACTCTAGTATAGAGGAAGAGCTCAGAGGTCGACTCTAGTATAGAGGAAGACCTCAGAGGTCGACTCTAGTATAGAGGAAGAGCTCAGAGGTCGACTCTAGTATAGAGGAAGAGCTCAGAGGTCGACTCTAGTATAGAGGAAGAGCTCAGAGGTCGAATCTAGTATAGAGGAAGAGCTCAGAGGTCGAATCTAGTATAGAGGAAGACCTCAGATGTCGACTCTAATATAGAGGAAGACATCAGAGGTCGACTCTAGTATAGAGGAAGACCTCAGAGGTTGACTCTAGTATAGAGGAAGACCTCAGAGTTCGACTCTAGTCTAGAGGAAGAGCTCAGAGGTCGACTCTAGTATAGAGGAAGAGCTCAGAGGTCGACTCTAGTATAGAGGAAGAGCTCAGAGGTCGACTCTAGTATAGAGGAAGAGCTCAGAGGTCGACTTTAATATAGAGAAAAACCTCAGAGGCCGACTCTAGTATAGAGCGAGACCTCAGAGGCCGACTCTAGTATAGAGCGAGACTCTAGTATAGAGTGAGACCTCTGAGGTTGACTCTAGTATGGAGTGAGACCTGAGAGTTTGACTCTGGTATATAGGAATACCTCAGAGGTCGACTCTGGTATAGAGAAAGACATCAGAGGTCGACTCTAGTATAGAGGAAGACCTCAGAGGTCGACTCTAGTATAGAGGAAGACCTCAGAGGTCGACTCTAGTATAGAGGAAGACCTCAAAGGTCGACTCTAGTATAGAGGAAGACCTCAAAGGTCGACTCTAGTATAGAGGAAGACCTCAAAGGTCGACTCTAGTATAGAGGAAGACCTCAAAGGTCGACCCTAGTATAGAGGAAGACCTCAGAGGTCGACTCTGGTATAGAGGAAGACCTCAGAGGTCGACTCTTGTCTAGAGGGAGACCTCAGATGTCGACTCTTGTCTAGAGGGAGACCTCAGATGTCGACTCTACTATAGAGAGAGACCGCAGAGGTCGACTCTAGTATAGAGTGAGACCTCAGAGATAGACTATAGTATAGAGTGAGACCTCAATGGTCGACTCTAGTAAAGAGTGAGGCCTCAGAGGTCGACTCTAGTATAGAGTGGGACCTCAGAGGTCGACTCTAGTATAGAGGAAGACCTCAGAGGTCGACTCTAGTATAGAGGAAGACCTCAAAGGTCGACCCTAGTATAGAGGAAGACCTCAGAGGTCGACCCTAGTATAGAGGAAGACCTCAGAGGTCGACTCTAGTATAGAGGAAGACCCCACAGGTCGACTCTGGTATAGAGGAAGACCTCAGAGGTCGACTCTTGTCTAGAGGAAGACCTCAGAGGTCGACTCTTGTCTAGAGGGAGACCTCAGAGGTCGACTCTTGTCTAGAGGGAGACCTCAGATGTCGACTCTTGTCTAGAGTATAGGGGAGGTCAACTCTAGTATAGGGGAGGGCCTCAGAGGTCAACTCTAGTATAGGGGAGGACCTCAGAGGTCGACTCTTATGTAGAGCAATACCTCAGAGGTCAACTCTAGTATAGGGGAGGACCTCAGAGGTCAACTCTAGTATAGGGGAGGACCTCAGAGGTCGACTCTTATGTAGAGCAATACCTCAGAGGTCGACTCTGGTATAGAGGGAGACCTCAGAGGTCGACTCAAGTATTGAGGAAGTCCTCAAAGGTCGACTCTAGTATAGAGGAGGACCTCCGAGGTCGACTCTAGGATATAGGAAGACTTCCGAGGTCGACACTAGGATATAGGAAGACCTCCGAGGTCGACTCTAGCATAGAGGCAGACCTCAGAGGTCGACTCTAGTATAGAGGAAGTCCTCAGAAGTCGACTCTAGTATAGAGGAAGTCATCAGAAGTCGACTCTAGTATAGAGGAAGACCTCAGAGGTCGACTCTAGTATGTATAGAGGAAGTCCTCAGAGGTCGACTCTAGTATGGAGGAAGACCTCAGAGGTCGACTCTATTATAGAGGAAGACCTCAGAGGTCGACTCTGGTATAGCGGTAGACCTTAGAGGTCGACTCTGGTATAGAGGAAGACCTCACAGATCGAATCTAGTATAGAGGGCGACCTCACTGGTCGACTCTAGTATAGAGGAAGAGCTCAGAGGTCGACTCTAGTATAGAGGAAGAGCTCAGAGGTCGACTCTAGTATAGAGGAAGAGCTCTAGTATAGAGAAAGTCCTCACAGATCGTCACTAGCATAGAGGAAGACCTCACTGTTCGACTCTAGTATAGAGGAAGAGCTCTAGTATAGAGAAAGTCCTCACAGATCGTCACTAGCATAGAGGAAGACCTCACTGTTCGACTCTAGTATAAAGGAAGACCTCAGAGGTCGACTTAAATATAGAGGAAAACCTCAGAGGCCGACTCTAGTATAGAGGAAGACCTCAGAGGTCGACTCTGGTATAGAGAAAGACCTCAGAGGTCGACTCTAGTACAGAGGAAGACCTCAGAGGTCGACTCTAATATAGAGGAAGACATCAGAGGTC
This sequence comes from Eudasyphora cyanicolor, assembly GCA_963930755.1. Lineage (NCBI taxonomy): Eukaryota > Metazoa > Arthropoda > Insecta > Diptera > Muscidae > Eudasyphora > Eudasyphora cyanicolor. Next base: position 39,864,090 of record OZ005734.1, on the reverse strand, counting down.
GACTCTAGTATAGAGGAAGACCTCAGAGGTCGACTCTAGTATAGAGGAAGAGCTCAGAGGTCGACTCTAGTATAGAGGAAGAGCTCAGAGGTCGACTCTAGTATAGAGGAAGAGCTCAGAGGTCGACTCTAGTATAGAGGAAGAGCTCAGAGGTCGACTCTAGTATAGAGGAAGAGCTCAGAGGTCGACTCTAGTATAGAGGAAGACCTCAGAGGTCGACTCTAGTATAGAGGAAGAGCTCAGAGGTCGACTCTAGTATAGAGGAAGAGCTCAGAGGTCGACTCTAGTATAGAGGAAGAGCTCAGAGGTCGAATCTAGTATAGAGGAAGAGCTCAGAGGTCGAATCTAGTATAGAGGAAGACCTCAGATGTCGACTCTAATATAGAGGAAGACATCAGAGGTCGACTCTAGTATAGAGGAAGACCTCAGAGGTTGACTCTAGTATAGAGGAAGACCGCAGAGTTCGACTCTAGTCTAGAGGAAGAGCTCAGAGGTCGACTCTAGTATAGAGGAAGAGCTCAGAGGTCGACTCTAGTATAGAGGAAGAGCTCAGAGGTCGACTTTAATATAGAGAAAAACCTCAGAGGCCGTCTCTGGTATAGAGCGAGACCTCAGAGGCCGACTCTAGTATAGAGCGAGACTCTAGTATAGAGTGAGACCTCTGAGGTTGACTCTAGTATGGAGTGAGACCTGAGAGTTTGACTCTGGTATATAGGAATACCTCAGAGGTCGACTCTGGTATAGAGAAAGACATCAGAGGTCGACTCTAGTATAGAGGAAGACCTCAGAGGTCGACTCTAGTATAGAGGAAGACCCCACAGGTCGACTCTGGTATAGAGGTCGACTTTAATATAGAGAAAAACCTCAGAGGCCGTCTCTGGTATAGAGCGAGACCTCAGAGGCCGACTCTAGTATAGAGCGAGACTCTAGTATAGAGTGAGACCTCTGAGGTTGACTCTAGTATGGAGTGAGACCTGAGAGTTTGACTCTGGTATATAGGAATACCTCAGAGGTCGACTCTGGTATAGAGAAAGACATCAGAGGTCGACTCTAGTATAGAGGAAGACCTCAGAGGTCGACTCTAGTATAGAGGAAGACCTCAGAGGTCGACTCTAGTATAGAGGAAGACCTCAAAGGTCGACTCTAGTATAGAGGAAGACCTCAAAGGTCGACTCTAGTATAGAGGAAGACCTCAAAGGTCGACTCTAGTATAGAGGAAGACCTCAAAGGTCGACCCTAGTATAGAGGAAGACCTCAGAGGTCGACTCTAGTATAGAGGAAGACCCCACAGGTCGACTCTGGTATAGAGGAAGACCTCAGAGGTCGACTCTTGTCTAGAGGGAGACCTCAGATGTCGACTCTTGTCTAGAGGGAGACCTCAGATGTCGACTCTACTATAGAGAGAGACCGCAGAGGTCGACTCTAGTATAGAGTGAGACCTCAGAGATAGACTATAGTATAGAGTAAGACCTCAATGGTCGACTCTAGTAAAGAGTGAGGCCTCAGAGGTCGACTCTAGTATAGAGTGGGACCTCAGAGGTCGACTCTAGTATAGAGGAAGACCTCAGAGGTCGACTCTAGTATAGAGGAAGACCTCAAAGGTCGACTCTAGTATAGAGGAAGACCTCAAAGGTCGACTCTAGTATAGAGGAAGACCTCAAAGGTCGACCCTAGTATAGAGGAAGACCTCAGAGGTCGACCCTAGTATAGAGGAAGACCTCAGAGGTCGACTCTAGTATAGAGGAAGACCCCACAGGTCGACTCTGGTATAGAGGAAGACCTCACAGGTCGACTCTTGTCTAGAGGAAGACCTCAGAGGTCGACTCTTGTCTAGAGGGAGACCTCAGAGGTCGACTCTTGTCTAGAGGGAGACCTCAGATGTCGACTCTTGTCTAGAGGGAGACCTCAGATGTCGACTCTTGTCTAGAGGGAGACCTCAGATGTCGACTCTACTATAGAGAGAGACCGCAGAGGTCGACTCTAGTATAGAGTGAGACCTCAGAGGTAGACTATAGTATAGAGTGAGACCTCAGTGGTCGACTCTAGTAAAGAGTGAGGCCTCAGAGGTCGACTCTAGTATAGAGTGGGACCTCAGAGGTCGACTCTAGTATAGAGTGAGACCTCAGAGGTCGACTCTAGTATAGAGTGAGACCTCAGAGGTCTACTCTAGTAACGAGTGAGTCCTCAGAGGTCGACTCTGGTATTGAGGAAGACTTCAGAGGTCGACTCTTGTATAGAGGAAAACCTCAGAGGTCGACTCTGTTATAGAGGAAGACCTCAGAGGTCGACTCTGGTATATAGGAAGACCTTAGAGGTCGACTCTGGTATGGAGGAAAACCTCAAACGAGAAAAATTTTCGTAATTGCCAGGCCTATATTTGTATTGAAATTTTTAAAATGAATCTTAGATTTGTAACACACTGTGTATATCTTAATGAAGAAGTGGAAAAAATTATAATTTTTTCAGCTCCTCTTTCCACTTTTCATTAAACTCCAAAAACACTTGCAACTCATTCTTATGCGAAAACGTTTCCTAGTGGCACCTATTGATGTTTCTACAACATATGTTCTTCGAACAGCCGTCGTCGTCGCTTAATCGGCCGTATTTACAAAGCAGCGCAACCGCCACAAGTTGTCAGTGAAAAGTGTGATTAGTCTCTCGCAGAATAGCAGCGCGCGGTGATCGTTAAAATAATACAAACAAAAATTGAATTTAAATAAAGAGTGTTTGACACGAGCAGCTTTTTTAAAAGTGAAAGTAATTAGAACGGAACGTAAAAAAACAAAAAAGAAAGGATTTTCCTTTGTGAATAATAAAAAATAATAAATATTTTTGCACTTGAATAAAAACTATTATTAAAAATTAAAATAAAAAATTTGCAATAAATAAATAAAAAAGAAACAAACATAGTTTTTAATTCTATTAAGGTTAGTAAACAAATTATAAAAACTGTATAGTTCAACTAGTAGCATAAGTCGTATAAGCGACGAGTATTTAAAAAAAAAATTTAATTAAATGTATTTTCGTTTATATTTTTAGCTTCTACAATTTCAAAATGCATTTACTTTATACTATACTACGGTCAAATGTATTTGTGTTATTTTTATGTGTTTTTTTGCGTTTATTCTGCCAAGCGTGTAAAGAAGAAAACAAAAGACAAGAAAAATGCAAAAAATAAAAAACAAAGTGTAAATTAATTAAATTTTAAAATTTTTTTTGTTGCTTGGTTTTGGTTTTGCCTTCACACGTTCTTTTGTTGACAACAAATAATTTCTAATGTCGTCTATTATTCAAAAAATATTCTGAAAAAAAATCTCAACATGCAATTTGGTCGGGTGGTTGGGAGAGAGAGAAGGCAAAAAAGAGGCGGCAGGCCAATAACCACGTCCGTGAATGTGTTTTCTTTGATTATGGTGGGAATTCATTGTTGGTAGATAAATGCAAGAGGTGCTGCTGGCTGAATGTTTATTTCTTTAAAAAAAATACCCTACACTTTAGCAGTGATACTGACTTTGTATACGAGTGTTTTATTGAAATCAAAATTTAAAAAAATAACTTATTTTTATACACTCAATTTTGGTATGTGACAATATTTTTGTCCTATTTAAGGCTAAGTTCGAAGATGGTCATATTGGTACACTCTTTTTAGTGTCTTCCTCACAAAGGGTTAAATTTTAGTGAAATTTAGATTTTCGAATGTCTCCTATACGATGTGACAATATTTTTGTTCTTTTTAAGGCTAAGTTCGAATATGGGTCATATTGGTACTCTCTTTTTAGTGTCTTCCTCACAAAGGGTTAAATTTTAGTGAAATTTATATTTTCGAATGTCTCCTATACTACCACTATCCGAATCCTCTGTAATTCAACACACATAGTAATGGTTTATCTGTAGCCATCACCTTGAGAATTGGCCCCGGGCAAAGTAGCCCCGCCCCTTTTGGACAAAAAACTTGACGTTATGGTGTGACACACAATTAACATCATGCATTATGGTTGGACCACCCTTTAAAAATAGGGAAAATAAAAAAAATAATTTTGCATGTTTTTTATTTTGGCAATTTTATTTAGGAGGTACCAAATGGGGCGTGGCAATAACGCCCATTTTTAATCTACTATAGGTACTATAAAAACATTACACTGTACAAAATTTAAAGTGTTTGTATGTGCAGGACGCAAAGTTTTAAGTCGTTAACTTTTTGTGCAAAATGGTCTATTTGTATGAGAGGTACCAAAAGGGGCGTGGTAATAGGCCCATTTTGCACGGGCCTATAGGTATTCCACACTATTTTAAATATTTGTGAGGACTGGAATCAAAGTTATAAGCCATTAACTTTTTGTGCAAAATGGTCAGACCTGTAGGTACTATAAAACCATTATACTTCACAACATTGTCAAGTATTTGTATGGACTGGAATCAAAAAGTTATTAGCAGTTAACTTTTTGTACAAAATGGTCCCTTTGTGTGGGAGGTACCAAAAGGAGCGGGGCCACTTCACCGATTTTATTCGTGTTGATAGCGACCAAGAAACTAAGACTAACGGGGTTTCCAATAGGGATGATATGATTTTGAAGTGACGTTCGGACATTTGTAATATGTCATGATCTGGCATTTGTTTTTCATTATATTCAGTAGTGTTTACAATTTCATCATGGAGAGATATACGCAAGAACAACGTTTACAAATTATTCAGTTTTATTATCAAAATAATCGTTCTCCAATTGCAACTTTTCGTGCGCTTTCCTGTCGACCTACAACCTGGGTGTCTAGCAATGAGCAATTTTTTAGCTCTCGTTAAGAGCTATCTTTTTGCCATTGACCGATTCTCGATCCGACGTACTGTTAAGGAGCTAGAGCCAAAATAAACTTTCCGTTCTCATTTGAAAATGATGCTAAGTTAATTTTTTTTTAAATCCAAAAAAAAAAAACACTTTCCAGTCGACCTACGATCTTGACACCCATGAGCAATTTTTTTAGCTCTCGTTAAGAGCTACCTTTTTGCCATTGACCGATTGTGGCTACGTGTCACACAGCAAATGAAACAATTGAATTGTTGCGAGAAAAGTTTGGAGATTCGATTATTTCAAGAAGTTGTAATTTAACACCATTAGACTATTTCTTGTGGGGTTATTTGAAGTCATTAATCTTTCGAAATAAACCAGACTCTTTCAAGCTTTACAAGTCAATATTGAACGTGCCATTCATGACATACGACTTGATTTAGTGGAAAAAGTGCTCGAAAACTGGATTCATCGAATTCGTTCCTGCAGAAGAAGTCGTGGAGGCCAATTGAATGACGTTTTATTTAGAACTTAATTGTATCGATTGTATAGCGTGATCCATTTCGAGGTTCCCTACTTTTTTAAAGAAAAAAAAAACACAGAAAATTCAAATTGAATGGGGAATGTTTATTATCATTTGAAAGAACATTCTTTGGCATTTTTTTTTGAAGATTATGTCTATGAAATGTTGGCCGCGGCTACGTCTCAGATGGTCCATCCGTTGAGTCCAATTTTCGATGACTCGTTCGAGCATTTCGACTGGTAACTGGCGAATGACACGCGTAAACGTTGTTCAGGCGTAAGCCTTTCCATGATGAATAGCCAAACAGCACTTAATTAATCTGTCAATTTGTTGTCAAAACGTTGTAAACGTTGTTTAGGCGTAGTCTATCCATGATGAAATGCCAAACAATACTTAACAAAAATAACATGACAGCATGACACGACTCACACGTGATCTGTCAAAAAAAAGGCTATTGAAAAAAGTATTTCTACTTGGATCACCCTTTACTTCACATTAAATAAACAACTTGATTTTCCTTAACAATAAGTGTTTTTTTTTTCAATGAAATCATTCCACTCTTACTGGAAAACCCTGTATTATCTCATACATCCAAATCGACTGCAAATTCTAATGCCTAAAAAATATGTGCATGCAAAAAAAAACGACGCCATGACTTTTCCTGCAGATTGAACTGTCTTCGCCTTCTTTGGACACTTTTTCTCCCATTCGGGACCACTGCTTTATAGTCGTAAACGAAGGAGCAGAATCTAGCTCGGCTTTAATATTGATTGGTCTGAGTACTTTCAAATGGAAGTATTGATTTACATGACGGTGACCAATTGTTTCCTTGTTTACGAATTCACGGATATCGTTTAATTTTGATGGTTCCAAAAAAACATATATAAGGTTGCCACTTTTCACCAAATCTTTTTTTCAAACTACTGCCGCCATCAAACTAGAGTGATCAAAACCGGTTTAAAATAAACCGGCCCACCGGTTTTTTGCTTCCACCGTCCCCGGTTTTTCTCAAAATCATGAATTTCGAACAACCGGTGCAACCGGTTTTTTCGTTTATTTCCACCGGTTTTCCGGTTTTTTTATTATCACTAAAATATTAAAAATTATTTACAACTTTATATACAAAATATCACAAATTGAGATAATAATATGAAAGATCTCCTTATATGGCCTAAAAAGACTCGGCAACTTTGCTAGAATACGAAGCCATTCACCAATTTCTATACAAATTACAAAAATTAAAAAGAAAATAAATGATTCATACGCGCAGAAGTTATGTGAAAAGTAAAACAAGTAAGAAAATTTCAATTGGGTAAACCGACTAGTGTATACTCTTATATATTTATATACTCGTATATACCCACCTGCACTAAAATGTGTATATAGAATATATATGTATAAAGATTTAGTACCTCTATTAAATATTCTATTTAATACCCCGATATATTAATATTTTCTTGACTGAACTACATAAGGGGAATTTCATGTCAAGTGGGATGTCTTCTGTCGGGATGAAATTTGCACCAAGTAGCCCTATCAGATAGTAGTTATGAAACACAATTCCAGAGATAGGTTAAGGACTTTCCGAGTTGGAGGGTGTCAAATATTTAAATTTTTATCAAACGGTTGTTTTTCCCATCTGAAATGCTAAAATGTTTGGTTGAACGTTAATTTTTTTTCAGAGGTTTATATTTATTTTGATAGATCAACAGGTCCCATCCCATTAATAGGTCACAAAGCTTTTAAAGGAAATTTTCTAAGCTTTCTTTTGAGCAAAAAATCAAAAATTAAAACATAGGTTTTTACCAAAATTTCAAAAAAGTTTAATTTTGCAAAAAAGTAATGAAAATATATTTGCTAATTTTTTTAAAAGGTTGAAGAAAAGACTATCGATAACACTTTTGGAAAATGTTTCTAAATACAATAGCTAATTTGTTATAAGTATGAGATAAAAGGACCGTTTGACTCAAATGACAATATTCATCACAATCCAACTCATAACTACTATCCAACAGGACTAAATTTGGTGCAAGATTCCTGATCAGAAGACATCGCTTTTAAAAATTTAATATTAAAAAATCGTTTTTTTTTTTGTTATTAAAAAGGAAAATGTTTTTCAAACGGCAATTTTCATACTGTTTTGTTATGCAGAAAAAACCGGTTCTACCGGTTTTCTTCAAAGAAAAAACCGTCCACCGGTTTATTTATAACTTAAATAAACCATCCACCGGTTTTTTATTTTTTCAAAAAAACCGGTTTTTTGATCACTCTACTTCAAACCAAATCAATTCTGACTGAATAATTTATTAAAATTTTGAAAGGGAAACACGAATTTGTCTCAAAACTTTTTATGATATCTCCGAAACTATAGAAACGTTTGAAAAATGTTTTTTGGGAAAAGTCGTAAGCTGTTTAGTTTTTGAATTTTTGATGTTCAAGTTAAGGACTAGTTTTTTTCTGTTGAAATTCTTATTGTAGCTTTTGAATGAATTAACTCTTTAATGTGAATATGTCAGTCATACCTAAACAATACGTTTCACTTTAATAGTTAAAGTCAACTCGTGTCAAAGCCACAAGTTGCATTTATGGACTATTTAAAGCGAACGATATCGTATGTATATGGTCATTGTGTGGTCGGACGATGGAAAAATTATACCATCAAAGGCCAAAGAACAATCAGAAATCCATCGTTTTGCACAGTCATCTTGAAAATAGTTAAAATTGTTCCACACGCAAGCGGAATGCACATTAGACTGTATCGCTTTTAATCCTTTTAAAAACAAAATAGACTGGAGGATAGGACTATAAACTAAACTATAATGTATCAATTACCCTGTTCTAAAGATTTCGCTCCAAAGATGTATACAATAAAGCACCTCAATTTATAAAATAATTACATTTCATACGTAAAATATAGAAAAAGTCTTTAAAATTAAGTAAATTGTCTTCGTAATGAAGTGTTAAATATGAGTGTTTTAAGAATAAGACGACTTTGAAGCATAATCTTTAAAATTTTTCCAGTGTACGTATTGTAATCTCTTGACGCAGGTTATTAGTAGAGGGTTATTTTTCATACGATTGGAACCAAACTTTGCATTTAGACGCTTTATCTTATTATAGTCGTCCCTGTTGATTTCAGATTTTACCTATCTATTTTTATTTATAATTGACAATTTTTAAAATTCATTAAAAATTTATATATTATATGCATGTGCTTCCCTGGAAGCTCTATAGTATACTAGAAAATAAGCTTTATTTTTTTCTCGGCTCAATGAAGTGTCTTTGATATTCGTCAATTGCAACCCAATCCACCTCACTTCACCCACCACACACACACTCAATCACACTCTTCACCTCTATGTGCACTCAAAAAATATAAATATTTTCAAATACACATAGTTTTGTATTAGGGCAAACACATTTACGCATTTGGACACACACTCAAAAATAAATCGTCTACCTCCACATATGGTTGGGGAGGCAGTCAAGTCTACTCAATCCCCCCCATCGTGGTCTCATACATAATTCTTACCACCTTACCAATGATGGGTGACAATGTGACAAAATGCACTGTCGTGTCAATGTGTTGTCGCTGTTGCCGCATATCTATTTTTGGTTTTCCTCACAATCAGAAATTCAATTTATATTTTCAACAAATCTACATTTGTCTTTTTGTAATTTTTTATAATTTATTTTGTATGATATGACCCACACACTATTACATTTGATAAAAAAAATGGAAAATTATAAACAAAAGGATTTTTTGTTCATACTAATTTGTGTTGCCACTTTTTGGATAATTATCCTAAATTCATACTTCATCGATGATTTTGTGTATGATTTCATTTTTTACTTAGAGATGTCAGATGGATACTTTATCAAACTTTTTTTGTTTGAATTTTGGGGACTCCAGAAAATAGGATCAGTTTGGAACATGGCCTCGTCGGTGGGACATTGTTCAAATAACTTAAAATGTGCTGAAACGGATTTCCCTCCGACGTACGAGGCGGTCCCAAAATTAGGGAATATTTCTCTTTTTTTTTCTCAACATAATCTCCTTTATACTCGTATATCAGTTGCTGTGGGCCAAAAGTGTAACATATCGAAGGAGTTACTTAAGAGACCCAAAGAATATTTGGCGGTAACCCGTTTTGGGCAATGTCATTTGAGCACAAAAAGTTAACGGCTTATAACTATGATTCTGAAAGTTAAAAATTTTTACTCGAAATGGGGGATTCAACTGAATGCTTCAAAGTCTCAGGCTATCTTTTTAAGAAATGCTTCTGGAAAATGTAAGAAATTCGTTGTCCCGGAAAGTAAATCGCTAGTACTTCAATTAGACGGAACTGAAATTTCAATAGGAGATACCATTAAATACTTTGGAATTAATTTTGATAAATTGATGAAGTTCAATAAACAAGCTAAACATGCTAAATTTGTTACAAATAAAGCGTCTAAATTACTAGGATTGTTTTCCAGAATTCTATGGAACAAACATCTTCCTTCTAAAACTAAATTACTTCTAGTATTCGGCCAATCTTTACATACGCCTTTCCAATTTGGTTTCAAATTTCACCCACAAAACTTAAGGACATAGAAATTCTCGAAAGAAAAATAATTCGCTTCTGTATAGGTAAAAACTTTCAATCTCCCCCATAAACGCTTTTCAAATCAGTTTATTTACTCTCTATCTAAAGTCACTCCTATCGGTCTTTATGTTTGTGATGTTTTAAAACGATTTATATCAAGATTAGATCAACATAATAATATGGTCATTAAATCTATTTTAAATGAACAGAAAAATGTTAGTTGGTCAAATACTAACTATATTTCTCCTATTGGTTTTATTAATGAACCCGCGCCAAATTTTAATGTTAATGATTGTGTACGGCATCCTTTTTATGACAAAGTTCTATCAGGAACTCATAGGGGATAAATTCAAGTTCACGCCATTTATTTTATAAACACTTCCTACTATAAAAATTTTGTAATTTAAAATTATTTGTTATTTTCTTTTAATATCCTTATTTTGATTATTTTGTTTGTTTTTAGAATTAAGTTAGTTTTAAGTTAACCTTTGAGAACTTACTCTCTAATTTTTGTCCAGCCCCGGGAGCATCCATTTCATGAAAAAGCAAGGTGCTTTTAACTATTATGTTAATTAAGATAACACATACACCCCTGTTCTGGAACTCACTTCACATTCATCTCACTTCTCACCTTTACTTCACAGGACGAATAGCGAGGTGTCTGGCAACTGTAGAAAGTATTGGCTGCCTAACTTCTGCTTAAATAATGCCTAACATGTGATTTGCCTTCCATGCCATACGGTTTTCAGGAGTGATAGCGACTTTTAGAACACCTTTTTCTTAAGACATTTCACGTGAGACGCTTCAAGTGAGTGCCAGAACATACCCGATTATAATCTTAAGTTATTTTCTAAATTATTAATGTAGTTACTCCAATAAAAAATTGTATAAAAGGCTCAATAAATTAAACTAAACTAAACTATGTCAAACGGGATTGGCTTTCACAAATCTCGGGATTCGGTATTTTCAAATTAGGGATCACGTGATTTTTCGAAATCCCGAAATTTTCGGGTTTGGGGATAAATCGGAATTTTTACATTGTTAATAATTTCGTATTTCGGAATGAAATACAAACATTTTAGTTTAGTATTAATTTAATTATAATTCGTTTAAATGAGGATAAAACAGCTAACGCAAAAATTACTTTTGTTAAAAAAATACTAACTATTATTATAATATTTCACAACATCTTAGCTATGGAATAATGTTGGTCCAATTTCAGTTCGTCGCACAGTGGTTCAGAATCGCTTTTTACTGGCCAAAACTCTGCAACTTTTAAAACAATAGAGATATTTTAGTAATTTTAAAATTGAGGAATTCAAGGTCAAAGTTCAACATTTGCCTTTTTTTAATATTTAGCATGGATATGTGGGGTTTTTGTTTTTATTATCTTCTTTCTTTATTGAAAGAAGGTCATACGTGGATAAAAAAAACCCATTTTAATAATAAATTTGAATAATTAAAAAATAAAATCTACAAAAATTTTATTTTAGGTAACTACAGGGTTTTCCAGCAAGAGGTGTTATTTTGAATCACCCGGTATTTCGGTAGCTGTCACTTTTGAAGCTTTTATTCTTTGACATTTGACAAGTAGAAACTACGCCATTACTAAAAATGGAACGATACACGATCATCGAACGATACAAAACGTTCAAAAAACGATGGAACAAAAAAACGATACGAACGATACAAAATCATCTTGACTGATGAGGCACATTTCCACCTCGTCAACAAGCAAAATTGTCGCATCTGGGGCTCGGAAAACCCAAGAGTTATTGTAGAGAACGTGTGACTGTTTGGTGCGGTTTATGGTCCGGCTGGAAAATGAGGTTGGATCAACAGTTACGGTGAATGGATTGCGCTATCGAGAGATGTTTAATGATTTTTATGGTCGGAGTTGGATGGTATTGATCTGGACAACGTTTACTTTCAACAAGACGGCGCTACGTGCCACACAAGCAACGAAACCATTGCTCTGTTACGGGAAAAGTTTCCGGATCGTGTTATCTCTCAAAGAGGTGATCACAAATGGCCACCGAGATCTTGTGATTTAGCACCTTGCGACTTCTTCTTTTGGGGCCACGTGAAAGATAAGGACTACGCCAATAGCCCAGCGTCGATTCAAGACCTCAAAGATAGAATTCGCGAGGCTATCGAGGACAAAGGGAAGCCACTTTGCGATTTGGTTATGTAAAATTTCATGAAAAGGATATGGTCCACGACCACGCGGTGGCCATTTGGCTAATGTTTTTCATTATTAACGGCATACCTTCCTCTTTATTAAGAAATAAACATCCGATCATTTATCTCAAAAAATTGATTTTTTCTTTGAATACCAAAATAACACCTCTTGTTGGAAAACCCTTTGGAAAAGTTTTCTAATTCCACGAGTACATTATACATAACTGAACCTATTTTCTCAACTATCTTCCCTTTGTACCATCTCATCTTTCCGTTTCCACTTTTTTGCATAAGTTTGTTTTTATTCGACCTTTTCAATATCCAAATTGTTTTAAGTAATAGTCAAGCTCATCATCATTTTTCAAAAGTTTCGCATAAATTTATTCTCTTTTTATTATTTTACTAATTTTGTTTGCAAATGCACGTAAACGTACCGTCCAAATCATATTTCTGCAGATTCAGCCGTCCGTTTACGTTTCGTTTCCGTTGGCTAATCGTTTACACTGATTTCCATATGTCAGATTGAAACAGCTGATTCGTTACGCTACGGTGGCGTTACGGTTACGTCTGCCTAACCCAGCCTTAAATCACCAGCATCAAAATTTCTTTTCCGGACACCCTGTTGTGTATTGAATGCCAGCTCCATAGCTCGGTTTTTAATTGAATTGGTTGCTGCCTTAAATTTCTTCCAATAAACCAATTCGCTGGAGACTTGTATTCTGGAACATTTGGATTAGATGTTGACCTATTAGCTGCTAAGAAAACCAGAAGATTCTGTCATTTTTCGAATTCTCCTCATAAGCTTTTTAATGCTCTATTTAGCGTTTAGCCTTCCCATTTGATTGAGGATGAGATGGCGGTGTTATTTGATGTTTTATCCCGTAACATTGGCAGAAATTGTGAAATTGGCTACTTGTGAATTGTTATCGGAGACAATAGTTTTAGGAGCACCAGTGTACAAGTCCAAAAAGAAAATTCTGAGCCAGGCTATAAAAAGAAGCTAAAGACAGTGTTTCTTGGAGATATGCGACGACCTAGACTCAAACCCATGGGGACTAGCATATAAAATTGTTAAGAAGCTTAAATTCTTAAATGCATCGTCACCATCGCATACCAGCAATGTACTCGTACCAGTTTCACCTGTACCAGTAACTGTTCCTGAAGTTTTAAAAGTAATTTCAAGGTTCAAGGATAAAACATCACCGGGTCCTGATGGAATCGCCAACCTAGAGCAAAGGTAATTCGTTAACACTTGTCCGAACCAAGCAAGTAACACAGTTAATGAACACATGCTTGCAAAGAGGCTCCTTCCCTAAAATATGGAAAGGGCAAAAGCTACCACTTCTACCTAAGGATAAGAAACCCACGGAAAACCCATCATCCTACCGACTATTATGCATGATTGATACGTGTGGGATATTATTGGAAGGTCTCATATGTGGACGGCTAGAAGTGTATATTGAATCCACTGATGGCCTCTCAGAATTGCAATTTGGATTCAGGAAACGCACTTCTACTATGGAAGCAATAAAAAGTAGTTAATACAGCTGTGACAGCTATCCAAAGAAAAATAGGAAAACACGGCGGAAAAGAATACTGCGTTGTTGTGACACTGGATGTGAAAAATGCTTTCAACACTGAAAAATGGGATGAAATTGTAAATGCGTTGCAACGTATCGATACTTCAACCTATCACGTGGAAATTGTCAAGGGACTATTTTAGAAACAGATATCTGTCTTATGACACTAACGAGGGTCCGAAGGACTACAAGGTAGCAGGAGGTGTTCCACAGGGTTCGGTGCTTGGGATATTATTATGGAACACGATAATGTACTGAACCTACATTTACCAGACAATGCCAGGATTGTGGGTTTCGCGGATGATATTGCGCTAGTGATAGTGGCAAAATACCTGGGAGAAGAAGAACGGTTACAAATTCAAGCGATAAATTGGTTCACAAAGCAGGTTTACCGTTTGCAGAACATAAGACGGAAGCCGTATTGATTAGTAGCCGCAAAGTGATGGAGGAGATACAAATTATGGTTGGTGGTTGGTAATTGTTATATGCGCTCCAAACCCTATCTAAAGTATATTGAAGTGCTGATAGATATGAGACTATCATTTAAACCTCACTTTGACTACATTAGTGAAAAAACTAGAACGACATTTATGGCTATATGCCGTTTAATGCCAAATACTAGAGGCCCAAAGTGCTTCCAACGAAGGTTGTTACCAGGGGCTGTCAGAATGTCATCCTGTATGCAGCACCAGCGTGGTCCCAGTCGATGAAATACCAAGCATACAGAGATGAAATCACTCCAGTACATAGGTTGGCGGCTCTACGAGTATGTTAAGCTTATCGGATGCGACGGCATTGGTGATGGTAAACATGGTATCTACGAAGGTTGATATATATATTTCTGGCCAAGCCAACACTAAGTGTTGCCTGGCGCCATCTGACCATTGGGAAGTTTGACATTTGTCAGAGATGAAATCACTCCAGTACATAGGTTGGCGGCTCTACGAGTATATTAAGCTTATCGGATGCGACGGCATTGGTGATGGTAAACATGGTATCTACGAAGGTTGCTATATATATTTCTGGCCAAGCCAACACTAAGTGTTGCCTGGCGCCATCTGACCATTGGGAAGTTTGACATTTGTTAGCATAAACGTACTTAGAACGTTTTGACGTAGGACCATCATTTGTGTTGTTTACAGTGACTTGAAAAAATCAATTTGGCAAAAAAATGGAATTAACTCGTGAACCATTTCGTGCCATAAGTTTTCACAACTTTCGACGTGGATTATCACAAGAGTGTATCGATGAACTTAAATCTTTGTATGGCGATGAAGCACCATCATATAGCACTGTGAAAAACTGGTTTAATGATTTCAATCTGGCCGACGCTCGCTCAAAGACGAAGGTCGTCCAAAAACGGCCGTTGTGCCAGAGAACATTGATGCCGTGCGTGATGCCTTGGGCATTTCTTCCACCAGCATACATTCGATATTGCATGAACACCTGGCCGTAAAAAAGGTTTGTTCTCGTTGGATCCCGCACAATTTGACAAACGTTCAAAAAAACAGGCTCGTGCCGATTGGTACAAAGAAATTTTGAAAAAATACGATCGCGGTGCTTCAAAAGACGTCTATAAGATCGTCACAGGTGATGAATCTTGGATCTATGCGAATGAGCCCGAAACAACTCAGTAATCGACCATGTGGGTCTTCGAAGACGAGTCAAATCCAACAAAAGATGTTCGTGGAAGAAGCACTTCGAAGCAAATGGTCGCCTGTTTCTTCGCCAAAACTGGTCATGTGGCGACTGTTCCGCTTGAGCAACGTAGGACGGTCAATTCTGAGTGGTACACCACAATTTGTTTGTCTGAAGTCTTCGGAGAAATTCGAAAAACGAACAAGAGAAGACGAATCATTGTGCACCATGACAATGCGAGCTCTCACACACCGACTCAAACCAGCGCCTTTTTGACCGGCCAAAACGTCGAATTGATTGGTCATCTGCCGTACAGCCCTGATTTGACACCAAATGACTTATTCTTATTCACTCACATCAAGAAAAAACTGCTTGGTCAACGTTTTTCGACGCCTGAATCAGCTGTCGAAGCGTTCAAAAACCATGGTTTGGATGTGAATTTTCAACACACTGTAACCAAAACAATTCGCGCTCAAATGACAAAACGGTCTGAGTGAAGTTATGCTAAAAAATGTCATACTTTCCAACGGAAGTTCCAGTTTTCATCTGGCAACACCAGCATTGCCAGGACCGAAATATAAATAGCAACCCTCGTATTGATCTGCTTGCTAGTGAGACAAAATATGCTAACGATGTGCAATCAACGACAGCAAATATAACCCATTGGACTACTGAGTGGCCATGGTGGCGTCAAACAGGTTAGGTTAGGTTAGGTTAGGTTAGGTTAGGTTAGGTTAGGTTAGGTTAGGTTAGGTTAGGTTAGGTTAGGTTAGGTTAGGTTAGGTTAGGTTAGGTTAGGTTAGGTTAGGTTAGGTTAGGTTAGGTTAGGTTAGGTTAGGTTAGGTTAGGTTAGGTTAGGTTAGGTTAGGTTAGGTTAGGTTAGGTTAGGTTAGGTTAGGTTAGGTTAGGTTAGGTTAGGTTAGGTTAGGTTAGGTTAGGTTAGGTTAGGTTAGGTTAGGTTAGGTTAGGTTAGGTTAGGTTAGGTTAGGTTAGGTTAGGTTAGGTTAGGTTAGGTTAGGTTAGGTTAGGTTAGGTTAGGTTAGGTTAGGTTAGGTTAGGTTAGGTTAGGTTAGGTTAGGTTAGGTTAGGTTAGGTTAGGTTAGGTTAGGTTAGGTTAGGTTAGGTTAGGTTAGGTTAGGTTAGGTTAGGTTAGGTTAGGTTAGGTTAGGTTAGGTTAGGTTAGGTTAGGTTAGGTTAGGTTAGGTTAGGTTAGGTTAGGTTAGGTTAGGTTAGGTTAGGTTAGGTTAGGTTAGGTTAGGTTAGGTTAGGTTAGGTTAGGTTAGGTTAGGTTAGGTTAGGTTAGGTTAGGTTAGGTTAGGTTAGGTTAGGTTAGGTTAGGTTAGGTTAGGTTAGGTTAGGTTAGGTTCGGTTAGGCTAGGTTAGGTTAGGTTAGGTTAGATTAGGTTAGGTTAGGTTAGGTTAGGTTAGGTTAGGTTAGGTTAGGTTAGGTTAGGTTAGGTTAGGTTAGGTTAGATGGGAAACCGCAACAAGATCCCTGGGATAACAAACCCAGAATGGGCGCGAACTATCGTAGAGACACTGTTCTCAAAAGCAACGTCCCCAAGTATTTACTTCCCAACAGTAGTATCAGCAGGAGAATACGAGCCCTTCTCAAATGAAGAAATATTATATACCACAAGAAAGTTGAAGAAAGCTCAGGTATCTGGTCCAGATGGAGTGCCAAACGAAATCATAACACTTACAGCACAATGCTAGCCGGAATTGTTTACCGATACATTTAATATGTGTTTGAAGACAGGCATATTCCCAAATATTTGGGAAAAAAAGGAGAAGTTAGTTCTCCTACGTAAGGGAGATAACCCCATAGATAATCCTTCATCCTTCCGGCCGTTGTGCCTAATGGACAATTCGGGAAAATTTCTGGAGAGATTACTGTTGAATAAATTAGAAGCCGAGCTATACGCAAACGGAGGGTTTTCCCCAATGTAATTTGGATTTCTGAAAAAGAAATCAACTCTAGACGCCATTTCCCAAGTAGTGAACACAGCCCAGAAATCGATGGAGGGAAAACGTCAAAATGATTGATAATTATCTAAATGAGCGAACACTAGAATATCAAACCAACCAGGGGGCCAAACATTTCAGTGTGTCGGCCGGTGTACCACAAGGATGAGATTCTAGGGCCTTTCCTTTGGAATCTTATGTATGACGGTCTCTTAAACCTTAAATTACCAGAAAAAGATTGTATCAGAAGTGGCAACTGAGATGGGATACAGACCAAACTGGCAGATGGACTCACTAATTGATCCCAAATATTGAAAAATGCGTGGAAAGAAAGCATGGTGAAATACATTTCTTCCTAACACAAGCATTATGCGGGTATGGAAACTTTGTGACATACATGGAGAAATTTCAAATGAGAGAACATGGAATATGTGACATGTGCGGAGACATAAATGATACTGGGAACAATTATTTTTGCGTGGGAACAATTAAGACGCGATCTCAACCGTTCCATAAGAGCCAACGTTACGGCGGAGAATTTAATTAATATAATGATGGAGAAGGTAGAAAATTGGAATTTATAGAACATATTCTACGAACGGAAGCTGAGGTACAATATAACAGATTGCCGAACCTATAATCTATATATAATCGTATATAGGATGGGGGAGTAGGATAAGATACCAACTGCGTTAAGCAGTAAAGAACCCACCCGAAGTAATGCGAAAGCGGTCCCGGGGTGGTCGTTCAAGTGCAGGACCACTAGTTGATAGAGCGGTTAAGTTAGGTTGGTTTCTCTGTTGCGATCTGACCATCACCTTATTTGAAGAATATGGAAAAACGTTAAGTACGTGGTTCTAAGCTTCTGTCGGATTTTTTAGACGACGTTTTTTGTCATCATTTACATGCATATTATTAAAGAAAGTTATAATTTGAATTACAATCAGAACACTAAAACAACCACCAATACATACATATCGTCATCAGAAACGAGAAAGGGCCTATCATCATGTTTGAACATTTTGCAGGAAAAGCAGAAAACTAAATAAAATGAAAAATGTTGTGGTTAGAAAAACGGGGTTTTCAGAATAATACCCAAACATAATGATGCACGTATAAATTCACACAAACATGATTTATAATTTGTTTTGTGAAAATTACGTTAAATAAGAATTTTTAGCTATGAAAAAATAAATAAATTGTTGTTGGGTCCTTTTGAATTTTGGTAATAAATTCGCCATTATTGATATTAGGGTGCTAAAAATTTGTCAGGATGTGTGTTTTGATGCAGTGTACCAAAACCCATCAAAAACTGAATTTCCATTTGTTGTTACGCCCTTTTTCGTTTCTGATGACGATATGTGTGTATACTGCGTTTGAAGTCAATAAGGCTAAGTAGGTTCATTGTTTATTGATCTTGATTTATATAATTTTAATAATTATCTTACAGATAGAGCTTACCTACAGTTATAACTGTCAAATTGTATGCAATTTTATTTTTTTTTGCTGTGAGTTAGCTCTAACCGAAGGTTCTGAAATTGGGGGTAATTAGTATTTTTAAAACTGCATTAAAATATTAAATATTGTTGAATGGTTTTGGGTACATAAAGACGAAAATCCGAAAATCAATAAATAGCATTAAAAACAATACTTTCAAATATTCTTGAATTAAGTTGTTTTGTATACATTAAAACGTAACTCAATAACTAAAATCGCTTACCTAATTCGTGGAAAAGTGTTGTACATTTAATGGACGAATTTATGTCCCAAACAAATTTAAATTGTGCATTGTTGAAGTGTATAATGGTGGTTCCAGTCGTGAAACCTCTTGTTTTCTTTTGTCTCGCAAAAATATATATACATATAATAAAATTGAACTTTTGTTTTTCAAATGAACAAGAAAACAATTTAAATATTGTTTTGCTGTATTGTTTCAATTGATGTGTAAATTATGCACTATTATTTGGTGCACGAATGAACTGAGCATTCCTGTTTGTTTATTTGCCTTGAAACACTTTTGTTTAACAATATTTGGAAACTGAATGAACGTGGATTGGTCATTTGGAGAAAACAGAAAATTATTAAGACCAATTTATTTTTCCCATATGGCACACAATATCCCATTAAAGTGAAAAACAAGTAAAGAATTACCGAAAATAAAACCTTACCGTTATTTGTATATCCTTAAAAGCTAATTAATCTCTCAAGAGTCTTATTTAAGGAGTTATGATTGATTGTTTAATGTTTTGGACAATTATTTCAAAACTTGAGAAAAAGTGCTTCTTTTTTAAATATATATTTTTAACTAGCATTTAAATACCCGGCGATGCCCGGGTTGCCTTTGAAAACAGTGATCCAAACATTAGTATTATTTTTGATTTTGAATAAAAAATAAGGACCCAAAAACTAAAAACAAATGTTGGCTATTGCAAAATTTATGTAAAAATACGTATTTAAAATCTTTGGTTTACAAATACCTTCGATCATACGCCGATCATTAAAAATTTTTTTAACATCCAGGATCAGTCTACTTGAAAGTCTATCAAACTCCAGATGCTCTCAAAAATTCAAACAAATTCACTGACAACAGTAAAAAATTCTGTAAATATGAAAGCACAACCTCAAATGTACGATATGTGTGCAAACTTTCAAATTAATACTTTTATGGGGTCAGTGGTCAAGAGGTCACCAAATAAGTGGCTCGAAAAGACTTTTAAACATTATGTCTCCGTTTTTGTGAACCTCTTGTTGTGTGGCCGGACGACGCATTTTCTTGAAGATCGTTTTATGCACATATACATATGTGCAGCTCCACAGATCTTTATGTGATTTTTATTGGAAGAATGAAAAAATCTTAAAAAATTTTGAAATGTAGTGGAAGAATGAAAATTGCTTTGGTCACTACTGACAACAATCTTAAAATTCAAAATTGTTTTTTTCCTGTGTATACTACATATTATTTTATCTTTGTATAATTTAAGTGCGAGAGTTGACCACTGTCCAAAAAACGACTATGTTAATAGTCCGTAGGCTATACCACACTGGAGTTTCTAGCTTTCTACCTGTTATATGAGCCGCAACGGTCAAGCGGCCAAAAGTCGCTTGAATTAGTATTAACATTGCCATTTTGGGCCCTTTAAAGTACAGAAAGAGTGGAAATTGCATTGGTCACTGCTACACTGGCACAGCCTGAGATTTGACCGAATTGACAACGGTATATATGTATATCTTATATGGTGAGATATATATTTTGAACAGGGGTTAGAAGTTTTACAATCTGTAAAATAGTGAACATTGTTTTGGCCACTTCTTCACTGACCACAGTCAGAGAATTCAAAATTATTATATTTACAAAGTTTTAACTTTGTGACCTATTAGAGGCTTCAGAAAGGACGAAAACAATTGATAGCGCTATAACTGACCACTGGCCGAAAAATTTCTACGTGAGTAGCCCGTGGTTTATACAATGAGAGTGCAATTTATGGGATTTTTAATGTATTGAAAGAATGAAAAACTCTTAAAGAATCTTGAAATCCAGTAAAGATTGAAAATGGTTTTGGTCATTGCTTAACTGACCACCATCGTAGAATTCAAAATTGCATTTCTCGGGTATAGTACTATATATTATTTTATCTGTGTATCATTTTAGGCGCTTCTGAAATACAAAAAAATATTTAAAATTTTGATAGCGCGACAACTGACTACGTGTCAAAAACGACTGTGTGAATAGTCCGAAGGGTATACAACACTCAAGTCTATACCAAAGCAAAATTTAAAGCTTCCTACTTCTTAAAGGTACCGTAATGGTCAAGCGGTCAAAAATCGCTTGGTGTAAATTCGCATCCCTTGGAGATCAGTATACAAACATAAATCATTAGGATTATAGCTCTTAAAGGACTATTAAAGTACAGAAAGTGTGGAAATTGATTACTGATTGGACACTGCTAAACTGACCACAGTCGGAGAAGCGACCGAATTGACAATGTTAGATAGGTTACCACAGTAAGTGGTGAGCGATATATTTTGAAAAGGCTTTAAAAAATTTAAGACGCGGTTTTATGTCCGGTTTGACCTCAGACTGGACATCGAATTGTTGTTTTCGCATCTCCATTGAGATCGGTCTGTACATATAAATCTGTAAATCATTGACTCTTAAGGAACTTTTAAAATCAGAGAAATAATGAAAATTGTTCGGGTCACAGTTAAACTGACCACATTCAGATAATTCAAAATAATTTTTCAAGCATATATTTGCGGTTTATAGTACTTCATATATACAAAGTTTTAACTTTGTATCTTATAAGAGGATTCCGAAACGACAAAAACAAAACGCAAGTTTTGATAGCGCTACAACTGACCACTGGCCGAAATATGATTAAGCGAGTAGTCTGTAGTTTATACAACACTCCAGTCTATGTGTGTGCAAAATTTCAGCTCTCTAGCTTTAACAGAAGCCTCTGTGGTCAAGTGGTCGAAAATCACTTGGCGGAAAAACGAAAATCAAAGTAGCCTATGGTACTTCCCAGGCATTGGTCTATCTGTCCACCAAGTTTCAAGAAAATCGGTTCAGCCGTTTAGGCGTGATGCTGGAACAAACAAACAAAGTTAAGTTAAGTTAAGTTAGCTTTATTGAGTCTTTTCTATTAGATATACAGCTTTCAATAAATGATATAATATACAAAGATAACTTAAAACTATAATGTTTTGTTTTAATAACCAATAATAATAACTCGGTATCTTGCCTGTCTCTTAAGGTAAACAATTCGTCCAATTTTACATACATATTGTTCTTCGTGTTTGCTCCCGACACTAAAAGTAACTTGAGAGTGTGTCTCAAATTAGTTGTACTTAATTCTAATTATAATCTAAGCTTATTCTAAACTTAATCTAACCTTACAAACTAACCTAATCTACTTAATCTAAGTTTCAGTTTATAATAAACGTTATGAAAAATGTAGTAGCAATTTTATTGCAATAATATATAATTAATAATAACATATAGTCAACACCTATCAGAAACATTCAATCGAACTGATATTTCGTTTAATCCAAAAACAAACAATTGTTAATGCTAACCTATGTGAATCCCGGGTGAAACCTGAGTATAAAATTCAGGGCACAAAGTGGATGTGAGGTCCATTGACACATCAATATTCAGTGCTGTTATATAATTGGTATTCGTCCAATTGAAGCCGGTTTGTTCGAGTATAACCTCACGAATTAATGAGTTCTCATGTGTCAGTAGTCTGTTTACATATCGTTTCATAAGGTCCATTACATATACTGGAATGGGGGATATACGGGCAGTCTCATATATGTATCTGTTTGAGAAACGCTTGTTAAATGATTGGAAATTCTTCCCGATGCAGCAACGAAGAATTTTTCTTTCCAATACCGCAAATTCTTTCATTACTGTCGGTGATATTGAGAACCAAATAGGGAAAGCGTATAGGAGGGCAGATCTTACGCTCAATTTATATATTAGCAATTTAGTCGGTGTGGGAAGAGACCGGCTATTAAACAATCTCCCGAAAGATCCCTTAATGCGATATGCTCTGTTTAATACTGATCGCGCATTTTCGTTAAACTTAACCAGCTTATTGAAGCGGACACCTAAGTATTTAACGCTATCTCTGAATGGTATCTCCACACCATTCAGAAACAGTTTCAAAGATTTGCTTTCAGGAACTACCCATCTTTTACATTTCCCTGATGCGTTTCTCAAACATATTGCCTCGCTTTTAGAGGTGTTAATTTTTATACCCCATTCTGCATAATATCTATCCACTACTCTCAGATGTCCTGAGACCAAGGCTAATGCATCAACTGGAGACTCCGCGTTGGCGTATAATAAACAATCGTCTGCATATAGCACTCCCAAAGAATTATTATGTCTGTGTGGAAAGTCACTCATGAAGATGTTGTACAAATGAGGCGACAGGATCGATCCCTGAGGCACACCGCACGTTACGTTACCTAATGATGACTCCATGTGACCTGATTGAATAAAAAATGTTCTATCGGTGAAAAAGCTTTTGAACATTTTCACAATGTGAGGTGCGAATCCTAAATTCACCATTTTATAGAGTACACCGTCATGGTAAGTCTTGTCAAATGTCTTTTCGACATCCAATGCTATGGCAACTGTACATGACTTCCTTCTAAGGCCGCTGATAACGTCACTATTAAATTTCGTCAGAGCGTCTACTGTCGAATGTCCCTTCTTAAACCCAAATTGGTAGTTCGGTACATAATCCGACTGAACTCCTAAATCCATTTTTTCACGCAAAATTTTTTCGAATAATTTTCCTAAATTTGGTAGTAACGAAATAGGTCTTAAGTTATTGATATCATTTGAATTTGACTTCTTCTGAATGGGTAGTATCTTTCCAATCTTCCAATCTTTTGAAAAATATGAATTGTTAATGCAATTATTATATCATATAACTAGGTATTCGAGTGCTTTCACCGGGAATTTCTTTATCAAAAAGTTTGAGATGCTGTCTGATCCATATGATCTTTTACTATTTAATAGTTTCGAAAAATTTCTAACGGACTCGAGACAAACAAACAAACAAACAAACAAACAAACAAACAAACAGACAAACAAACGATTTTATAATATTAATAGGATTGATTCAATTCAATCCATTTTTTTCATTTCAAAATTAAATTTTTAATTGAAGTAAATATTTTTTCATGATTTTTTTTTGGCGAGCACATCAACGGCTTTTACAACAGACGAAGATAAAAATATAAACATGCAAAAACCGTTGTTGTGAATAAATTTCATCAAAGGCCGCGAAAGTTATGGCGGTTCCAAATTGAAATTTAAAAAAAAAATTTATAAAATGCAATTTTCAGCGGAATTCGGAAAACTAAAGTTACAATCATAGAACATTAGCATTTCATTCAGCCTATGACAAAATATTCGCTGTTGCTTCATTATTCGGATAAATATAGCGAATACAAAAAATCCAAAAATCGACCAGGTAAAAGTTTCATACGAACATTATTTTTGTGGAAATATAATTTTTGCAATGTGCATAATTTGCACAATCATCACAATAAAATGACGGCCCTCCGATTTCGGAATAGAGCGTTAAAAATCCTTTTATTTCATATACACTTCCGCCATATCTGTACCCCGCACTGAGTGTGCCTTGACGATCATTGCTAAGACAAAAGTACCACGTTCTTCGCGTACAAGACTTCAATGTTCAAATAAGAATCCATGATTGTTAAGTGCACCACAGCAGTACGCCTGAAGAACATAGAAATGAATTTCAGACGTTTATACTATTAAAAACACCAAGGACACCAAGGACAAAATTTTTGCAAAAATAAAAGTGAATAATATTTCAGCGATTCATTATTTTGTTACGGCCCCCTGATTTTTGGATTCACCAGGTCAAAAGCCATCTGGGATAATTAATTCAGCTCAACCTATACATAACTGTCGATGTGCTTCGCGAAATACACTATCAAAAAAAAATTCACGCAAGTTTAACAAAGGTTTGGGAAGCTATAGCGGTGGTTCCATTAAGAGCACATCAACGACACCTATATAGAGTTATAGGTATTTCAAGCCGGTATAACCGCTTCTTTAGTGTTATTTCATTACATCGCGGTCCGCGCTGACCGCGGTCAAAAAACAAAAAACGCTTGAAATCGCATTTCAAAAAGTTATGAGCTATAATTTTTTGCGGAAAGATCTCACATGAACAGTGCTCACGAAAAAATCTTCCTCCATGTGTCTCTCGTGTTTTTTGTAACTGACCAGTAACTTCAAAATAAATAGTTTGGCCACAACTTATAAAAGAATGGATACAGATATGAACATTTCTTATAACTTCTAAAGTTTTTTAGATAATAACAAACTTTTTTGGGAAAAAAAACTTTTATGTTTGTGGTTTATCTAATTCCATCAACTTATGCAACGAAATCTGTACACAAAGCGAGATAAGAGTAAAACAACATACATTACCCCTGTGTTAAACAATTTTGATATTTGCCCATATATATTTTATATGTTAACCAAATCGAGTCATCATTTGTTGATTATTATTTCTTTATATTATAAATATTAATTTTTAATTAAAACTATTAATGGAACTACCTCAATTATTTTTATCTTGTGGTTAAGGCCACTAATCTTAACAACGTTTCATCTCTTCTAACCGCAATCGGAATGGCAGAAATTTGCAAAACCGTTTTGCATTTGCATGAAATCAAGTTGTAAATTATTAAATAAATTGTTTATTTTTGGACCATTGGAAATCTTTAATTAATGAGTGAATTATTATCTTGAGTAAATATTGTTCATTCGTTAAATTACAGAATACTGTGTAAAATCATGTCCGTTAAAATCAATAAGGCAATTTAACCTTAACAAGTCTCACGGCTTAAAAAATCGTCGATTTCAATCAAACCGTAAACTATTTAATGACAATTTTCAATTACGAGGGCGGTCCCAAAATTAGTCAACAACAAATATGGGAAACATTTTCTTTATTACACAACATAATCTCCTTTTAGCTCGATAAGCTTCGATACTCTGTTTATAGGAAGTAATGTCTAGCTCCTTAACGGGTAACGCCAAATGATCTCGTGCCCATCGGTGAACGGTTTGCAGTCAGAGTTACGAAGCCTTGCTGATACCTGGGCGCCTAAGCAAGTAATAGATGTTGTGCCCCCCAGTCCTTGCCACAGTACCGGGGCTATGCTGTGATGGACTTAAAACAAACTCCCCTAAAACCGGAGTGTTATGCGTACCGCGCTCATCGGACTTTTCGGTTCGTAATCAGTAGTTAGTATAGACTGTGTTTTGACGGCTGCTTTGGTTATTCCTGAACGCCTCAGCAACGACTCAGTTCTTGTCACGTTTTTGGGCGCTATGACGTGATAGATCTACCCCACCCCACACTCTCGTGGGACCTATATGAAACCCTTTAAAACAACAAAAACGGCCACACTACAACAACCAGCCGATACGACTACGAATACAAGAATTGATAACGACACAACTACAACAAATACGACGACTACGACTAATAACCGGCAATCTAAACCTTGCCTTGGAAACAAGCCAAGTGATCCAAAGACCTCTTCTGAGGCGCCAGCATTACCTGGCACTTCGGTTTCCCATGGCAAGCATACCCATCCTATTTCTGAAGAACAAGAAACCGCATCAACTTCCATACGGCTGCAGCCAATTAAAAGGCTGCCCTCTCCAGATGAACCTCCGGCATCCAATAGGACCAAAGGGTTAGCATTAGGTAACGCTTCTCCTCGGTTCAGTGGTAACGCTGCTCCTCGGTCCTTCGCTGATGTTACTAAGGACAGCTTGATACGGGTGGTCATCAACAGCGGAGAGGAAGACGGCCACATCCCCAAGAGCAAGTGAAGTGAGATAGAGTCAGCGTTGCCAGATATTTTTTGAAAAAAACTTAAAATTTTCGAAGAAAAAACTTATTTTGCCAAAAAAAAACTTTTTATTTATATTTTATAAAAAAAGTCTAAAATCGTAGCAATTCAATATTAGATAGTAATAGAAATGCTTCTTCCTTTGAAACGCTTAATATAGTTTAGTTTTTAAATGGTAACTAGACAAATAGAGATTAAACAATTGGCGATGGGCCATATTTCTCGAATCACGAACATATTGGAATATAGTCGGATCATAATAAATTACAAAACAATTATTGTACAATTCATAAAAGAAGGGGATTATCCATAGTAGATCTGATCTGAGCTAAAGACTCCTTGGCACATTCCGCCGGAAAATGCAGTCTCGAAGCCCCTAAATTGGAAAAATTATTTTTCTCCAATTATTTTTTTGTTTTGTTAAAAAATGTGTGTGTATTTCTATTCGTATTTCTAGCAAATTTATTTGTATTCTTCCACTTTGAAGTACATAAGTGATTAATTTTTTAAAATTTTAACTTAAATGGTTTTGTGTTTTTCTGAGATAATAATATAATATTAAATTCTTACAGAACTTAAAAAAACTTTTTTGTGGAAGAAAAAACTTAAAAGAGCCATTTTTTATTTGAAAAAACTTGAAAAATAAGTTTAAACTTATCGTCTGGTAACGCTGGATAGAGTACGTACTGTGCTCTGTTTTCCTCGATGTACTTGCAGAGCTGCCGGGTGCCGGTATCAGGGCCGCATAAAACTAATATGATTTAGTAATATGCGCTCTGTTGAGCGCTATGAAGAAAATTGGTGAAATCTGACCGAGTGCGGCCCTGAATGTTGTCAGCAAAGAGGACATCCCGTCTCGGCCCAGGGCGTATGCATGGATTCCGGCTATACCAGCCGATGTGGAATCCGTGACTAAGATGCTGAAGGTTTGCAATCCCGGGCTTCCAAGTGGCAACTGGAATGTCGGTCGATTGGATGAGGCGGAGGGGCATCGGAGGCACGCAGTATTTATACTGACTGATTGCCGAGTCTCTACCCCTACTCGTCGAGTCCGAAGGTATGGTGTCACATGGATTCAGCAAAATCCAACTAAGGGTGTGCAAGAGCGATGAGGGAGGAAATTCGAAAAATACTCCTTCAGTTAACACTGTTGTAGTATCTAATGAAGAGCCTCCCACGTCGCAAGTATCAGAGCAGCATCTGGCGGGAACTTGCGTTTCACCCTTTACCGATGTGCATGAATGTGTCGAGAAGCTCGTCAGCACTGCATCGGAGGAATCCTGCGGAGATGAATTCGGTGAGGATGAGCTTCTAGCGGACACAGACGACGAGGCAGATATAACGGTGGTGGCGAAATGGTCCGGTTCCTATAGATAAACCTCCAACAGCATCAGCTGCCTTAAAAGACCTCTTGAAGTAAGGAGGGGCTAATGGATTTATGTTACCTTTCAATAACATCCAACCGTTATAATTTCGGCTTTATAAACCCTAGAGGTTGACAACAGTATTCGTTGGTTCATTCATAACCTTCTAATTAAGAGAGGCATTTCAGCTAGTTTAGGGTCAACTGACCTCCATGGATTTGTCAGCAGGGGAACGCCCCAAGTGGGTGTTCTGTCTCCTCTGCTATGGCATCTCTCCATGAAAAAGATATTGCTTTCTCTGTAGATGATGGGTGTCAGAGTTGTTGCCTATGCAGATGACGTGGCAATAGCTGTTAGAGGGAAGTTTCTGGATACTCTCAGAGAGATTCTACAGCAGGCCTTTCATACAACCGCAAGATGGGCTTCCGGTAATGGTCTTGGTGTTAACCCGACCAAGACGGAAGTAGTTCTTTTCACCAAGAGAAATAAGGTGCCACAAGTAACACCTGTCTCCTTTGGGGGTATTGAAATTCCCTTCTCTGAAAGTGCAAAAACCTTAAGTATTTTACTAGACAGGAATTGCACTTCAAACCTAACATTTTGGAAAGAGCAAAAATGGCTGTGGTAGCGACATACGAGTATACCTGTAAAAGGGCAATAAGATAACGCTGGGGTCTGAACCCGCTTATAGTTTATTGATTGTATACGGCAGTAGTCAGACCGAAAATGCTGTACGGCTTTGTCGTCTGATGGACAGCTCTGCAGAAATCCACCTTCTGTGCGATACTTAACAAGGTTCAACGAATGACTGCTATATGTATCACTGGTGCGCTGAGAACAACACCAACTGCGGCACTAAATGTTATACTACATTTAATGCCGCAAGATACTATAGCATTGCAATATGCCGCATGTACTGTGATTAAACTCAGGGAACTGTCACTATGGTCAGGAAATGGCTACGGGCATAGTGTCATTCTAGACAGAATGCCTGACCTTCCGGGCTCTTTTGATTACACTATGACTGTGTGGCCTCTTTGACAAGAAATATCTCACTCGTATACCTGATAGATCAGAATGGAATGGTCATATCTCAGGAGAGAGGATAACATAACTTCTATACAGACAGTTTCAAACTCGATAACCAAGTAGGCTTTGGTGTCTTTTCTGAGGAACTTCAGTTATCACTTGGAAAAAGACTGCCTGATCGCTGTAGTGTTTACCAGGCAGAAGACTTGACTATTAAAGAGGTAGCGGAATGGATGAAAATGAATGAGCTGACCAAAGTCTGTCTGGCTGCTACCAAGTCCCTGAAAAATATATTCCTGAATTAAAAAAAACTGCCCTCGACTGCCGCAGATCTCTTAAGGATGTGGCTGTCGTTGTCGAGAATGGACGTCTCACTTATCGTGTCTGTCATGACATGTCACTGTCTTATTGGACGGCACGCAGAGATATTAAAGGAGAAGAAGAGGAGGAGGAATCAATAGAACACCTTCTGTATCTGTGCCACGCTCTCTCTATAAGGCGGCATACAACCTTGGGCTCTTATTCTTTGAGGAGTTAAGCTAAGTATACACGATTGCCAGATCAAACAATGTTATCAACCCTGTTAAAGTGCTGCAAATGTACGGATAATAACAGATTGTTTGACAAAGGTGAATTGACAGTCCAGACGATTACAATTTCATATATTTACAATATATTTTGTAAATATGTATATGCAGGATAGCCAATAAAAATATTTTATAGACAGTGTTGCCAATAAAATGTTTTTCTGACAATGGCGTCGTTGCACAGTGGGCCGATGAAAATTTTGTATATCCGAGGTGGTCAACTTTAGGGCCCTGTAGCTCCGCCCCTGTATGACATAGGTGGCCCAAGTTCCGAACTTAAACTCTCTAACACCTCTTGTAGACACACCTAAAATTTCATCGCCATACGATAAGTGGTTTTGAAATGACAGAATTATGTCCATTTTTTTTAATTTTAGCCCACTGTGCTTTGGCACATGCATAAACTTCGCACATCTAACAATCTGCAAATTATCTCGCAATGACTTTTCTGCTAACGTTGCATGAACAAAATTGTATTTCACACGGTTGTAAATTCACAGGGTTGCATTTTTTCGCCATTTTTCTGGCAATATTGTCCGATCTGCAAATCGTGTGTACTTAGCTTTAGCTAATTTGGCTGATGTTGTATTCAGCCAACGTTTGAGTTTTTTAAAGCAATCAAATTGGTTCAACGGGAGGGGCAAGGGTAACCTATGTTTTCCCTTACGTCCCTGTGGTAACACATTGGACTGGATAGTCTTTCGATTTCGATTTCGTTTCTGGAAAAAGTGCAGCATATTCTTTGCCCTTTTCCCAAAAACTGCACTTTTATAACACATTTTTGAAGTTTGAAAATTTGAATTAAGTTAAATTCGATGGACTACATTATTTCTAC
Source organism: Eudasyphora cyanicolor (assembly GCA_963930755.1). Classification (NCBI taxonomy): domain Eukaryota; kingdom Metazoa; phylum Arthropoda; class Insecta; order Diptera; family Muscidae; genus Eudasyphora; species Eudasyphora cyanicolor. The sequence goes on along the minus strand of OZ005734.1, from coordinate 39,833,592 downwards.
TTAAAAGGCGCAACTATTTCCTAGTATTTCACTTCGACGGGGCAACATTTTTTCCAGAAACAAAATCGCCATAAGTGAGTCTGTTTTGCCTGCCATTCTTAACCTAACATACGAATCAAAAGTATATTTATGCAAAATATACTGCAAAAAATCCCGGGAATTCCCGCACAGATTTCCCGGGATTGAAAAATATGACTTTTTCCCGGGATTTCCCGGGGACGTGATCCCAGAAAAAAAAATTAAATAGGAATAAACTCGATGCAAGTTTCATCCCGATCAGAAGACATCGATTTTAAAAATGCACTCACTTGACACGAAATCCCCCTATATGTACTCGTATATCCCAATGTTCTGCCCTATTGATCAGGGAGCTTTTTAAAGTTATCACAATTTCTTTTTTTTTTGGTTTAAGGCGCTTACTTAAGAAGTTAAAGTCGTAAGCATATTCGGAACCAAATTTCAAGTGATCTTTTTTTAGTTTTCTCTTGCTCTAGTTCGCTTATTTAAGGAGTTATAGTCAAAAAATATTTGGTATTAAATTTCAAGTAATTTAGTTATTTTGTCTTTTCGTGCTCTAGTGAGCTTATTTAAGGAGTTATAGTCAAAAAAATATTTGGTACCAAATTTTAGGTGATCCAGTTGTTTTGTTCTTGCTCTAGGGCACTTATTTAAGGAGTTATGATCAAAAAAGTGTTTCAAAATAGTGTTTCAAAATAGTGTTCTCTAGGGCGGTTATTTAAAAAGTTGTAGGGATTTGCAATTTTGGATTTTTTTTACCAATAACGGTGATCCCAAAGTGGTTACCTTTTCCTCAGGATACACAACAATTTTATTTTGCTGGCTGAGAGGCTTAGCTGATTCTAAAAAAGGCCCAAATGAGGGCCTCATTGTCCCTTCTATATAATAAATTACCATTTATCGTACAGTTGTGATGTTCCCATGATAAGTGACATTTGAAATATGTATTTGATAAGTTTAGTTAAAACTAATACCAAATACATAGTAGTAATAAACAAAAAACAGTGAAAGCCTTTCTGACACTTTTATCTGTAAAGTATTTTTATAATAAATGTCCAAAAATCACAAATTGTCATTCTTTGTTTAGCAATAGAATAAATATATTATTTGTTTTTAGTAATACACAAAAAAAAATTATCATTTCAAAGATAATAATTTGTATTATCATTTAACACGACTGCATTTATTAAAATAAAAATGTTGATGGCTTTATCTCCTGATAATGTTCTTTGTTTAGTTTGATTATTTAATTTATTAAATAAATAACAAAACTTAATGGCAAGCAAGTCTTTATAAAATTCTATTTTTAATAAATAATTTGTCTGGTACAATAATTTGTTTCCTTATCTTTGATGGCCATGATATGGGTCAAGTGAAAAATTTCGGACAAATTAAGTTCTTATCCACCATTTCATTAAATACAATCAAAGAGAGAGAGAGAAGTGCAGTCTTTGAAGGGTATAGCAAATTGTTCACAAGCGAAAGTTCTTTTGATAATTTAAAGATAAGTAATTATTTATTTTTATTTTTAAGTATCAAAACATTTTAAGTGAAACATTTAAGTGTTGACATAAACTTTAAGATTTGCTATATATATATATATTTCTTATCTTTGATGGCCATGACATTGGTCAAATCACAAGTTCGGACAAATTAATTTCTATTCCACCATTTCTTAAGATACAATCAGAGTCCTCTTATCTTTTATATGTTCAAGTCTTTTTTTAAGTTTATTTACTTAATTTAAGTGTCACCTAGAAAAATGATTGTCATAAACTTTAAGGTTTTACGCCAAAGACATCCTAATCTTTAAAATAACTGCATATAAACCTAAAATAAATACTATTGCATTAATATTAGTAAACTGAAATGTTTTTAAGTACAAAACGGGCTAATTTTAAAGAGTAATTATTTTTTTTTGCACACGTCTTTAAATTAATGACGCACTTTTTTGAACAGGTTTTGATTTATTTTGGTTTAGTAAATTTAAAAATACTTTTTTATTATTCCTAAGATTTATTCTACATTCTTTCTGTAATTAATCTGTTTAAATCCATACTAATTAATTTGTTTACCATTTTCTTTTTCGTTTCTTTTCAGTTTTGTCATTTTACCACAGTAATCGATTAGAAAACAACAACATTAAAACAAACACAACATGTCTACCGCCCAATCGAAACGTGCCTCATTTGCACGTCGTGCCGAAAGTCTTGTGGAGAGGGTGAGAATTATGAACACCATCTATGAGGTATCAAATGACCATGTTTTCTCAAATTCACATAACTACAAACGAATGCCGATTTTAGTTTGATTGCCACAACCACAACAACGTATTGTAGTATTATTGGCCTTGTTTTGCAGCTTCTTTTCTTTAATTGCTTTTAATTTAGCAATTTAGCAAAAAGCATAGTTTTTCCTTTGGCTGTTTTGCTTTAAGAAATTTGATTCCGAAAGAAAACATCAAATGCAAATCAGTTTGGTTCTTTCAAATCACTGCGTAAGTCAGTCATTCTATTCAAAATCATGCGCATTATCATAAATTGAAAAAAAAATAGATTATAATATTAAAATGGAGGAGGTAATAGATTCATATACTGCGAAAAAAAGATTGGTTGTCACAATCGAATTTATTGTCAACTGAATGTATGCCCACAACCAAGATTCAATACAATTTTGGTTATTCGCAATTGATACATACAATTCAAGCAAATTTAGTGAAATACATTTCGAATATGGGCGAAAGAACGCTTCATTCGAACGCGTTTTCGAACAAAAATATAAACATTTTTTGATCTTTCAAAAGAGATAAATAACTTCATCTTATATATATCGTTTATTGGGATTTAAGTGTACTTTTGAATGACATAAAACATATTTTTTTAACTGGTATTTGTTACGAAATAATTGATCACAATGTTTTGTGATGCACGCTACAAAAAGTGGAAGTATCTTTAAAGTTACACTTAGTATTTTCGTAATTTTTAGCAAATTTTGCATAATAAAGTATAAAAAATCGAATACCTAAAATAAAGATGAATATAAGAAAAGTCTAAAATAGTTTAGTTGCAGCCAAAGAATTTTGTTGTTTTCTGTAAAAAGCCGTGAACCCTTTGTGACGCACGCAGGCAATGAAGCCGACCAAAATTTTCGGCGGCGGCGGCGCTTTGAAAAATACCGATTGGCGGCGGCGGCTGATCGACTTAGCCGATCAAATTTCAACAATCGGCTGAGCCGATAAAGTTCCAACAAACGATGGCGCACGAATGTCAATCTCGGGCAAAAAAGGCTCTTTAAGATATTTACAATTAGATGAAAAAACCTAAAATTAACACAAAAATTTAAGAAAAGTTAAGGAAGTTTTGATGTAATGTCGAAAATCGATTCAATAAGTCTCTACTTATTAGTCTTTGTTGGGAAAGAGAATTTATTGTGAATGACATAGTGACTGTTGTTTTCTCTCTAAAACGACGTAGACTTTGTAAAAATTGGTTCGGCCTCTCAAGAGCTATTGTAAATCCCGTAAAAACCTAAAAACGCATTTTTAAATTTTAATAGTGACTGTTGTTTTCTCTCTAAAACGACGTAGACTTTGTAAAAATTGGTTCGGCCTCTCAAGAACTATTGTAAATCCGTAAAAACATAAAAATGCATTTTTAAATTCTAAATCCGATATATTACCGATTTCTTTAAATAAATGATAGCGAGATCAAGTTAGAAACTTTTTATAAATTTCTATGCAAAAATGAACTTCGTTAAAATTTCTGACCCTATTGTATTACTTAGTAGTCACTTTCTTAATTTTCATGGTTGCATAAAATAATTTTTTTTTTTTTTGACTCACTAAATAATGTTCGGCAGCTGAGTTTCAGCCGATGTGAGCCGCTGAAATCGGCGGCGGCGCCGGCTGGAAATAAATGGCCGGCTGTGGCGCGCCGCCGATTTGCGCCGCGTCGGCTTCATAGTCTGGACGCACGCATTTTTATGCGCAAGTTACAAAAAAGTTGTCTATTTTAATAAAATAATTTATATTATTTTTAACATTTATTAATAAACATTTTGTGTTTATCTTCTTTATATATAAAATCCTTTGTACGTTTGTTAGTAACGCATGATCTAGGAAACCATAAAAGCGAATGGGCTGAAAATTTAACAATATATTCAGTTTGGGGTCATTCGTGTTTTAAAGTTATTTTCACCGCGATAAATTGCGGAGTGGTCAAGTTATTTGCAAAATTCGTATTTCCAGAGCGATTTGACTGAAATTTAAAATTAATGTGTGGTTTGTCTTGATAATAGTTTGTATCTATGATTCTAACCGGTAGATGTCGCTGTAGTGGACATATGGTCAATATAAATTTTTTTGAAGATTTTTTCCTGAAACTCGAAATGTATGCATTTTTGAATGAAATATCAGTAAATAACAAAGCAATACATCCCAAGCAGGACGGGCAGGACAACGTCTGCTGGGGTCAGCTAGTAAATGAATATATTTTTATCAATGAATTCTATCGGGTCATCTATGTTAACATAAAATTAATGATATTAACATCCTAAAAAAACTTAATTTTTTTCAACGTTTAGAGATCTGTGTAAATTTTTTTATATATATATATATATAATTATAAAAATAAAGCTGGATCAATTTCAAAAATCTTTTTTGGTGGACTATTTCACGATTTTCGTTGAAATTGTATTTTTTTTTACAAAATTTTCTTGAAATTACATTTTTCTAGAAAATTGAATGAAAATTGGGAATTTTATAGAAAATTTTATTATAATTAAATTTTTTCACAAAAATTCTTGAAAATGCCCTTTTTTGGAAATTCCTTCAAATTAGCATTTTTCTAAAAGATTACTTCTTAAAAATCCTTGGATTTTTCTAAAAAATATTTCTCGAAATCAAATTTTCTAAAAATTTTCGTTGAAAAAAAAATGTTTTTTTCTAGAAAAATCATTGATAGGCCAAAAAATGGATTTTGGGGTAATTTTCTTTTCCTTCGAATTGCTTGGACTTAAATGAAAATGACAATTTTATAAAAAATTTCATCACAATTAAAGTTTCTACAAAAATTCTCTAACGTTCATTTTTTAGGAATTTATTAAAAAAAATTTAAATGTATTAAAATTTTTCTTTTTCTAAAAAAATTTATTCAAATTTGCGTTTTTAAATTTTAAATTTAAAAAAATGTTCTTTTCTAGAAAAATCATTGATAGGCCAAAAAATGGATTTTGGGGTAATTTTCTTTTCCTTCGAATTGCTTGGACTTAAATGAAAATGACAATTTTATAAAAAATTTCATCACAATTAAAGTTTCTACAAAAATTCTCTAACGTTCATTTTATAGGAATTTATTAAAAAAAATTTAAATGTATTAAAATTTTTCTTTTTCTAAAAAAATTTATTCAAATTTGCGTTTTTAATTTTTTTGTCGATTTTTTCCACATAATTTTTGCTGAACTGCTATTTTTTTTTGAAAATTTCGACGAAATTGAATTTTTCCGCAAAATTTTGTTGAAATTGACGTTTTCCAGACAAAACATTGAATTGAATTTCTCTAGAAAATGTTTAAATTTAATTTTCCTACAAAATTTCTTAAAATTAACTTTTTTCTTGAAAATTTTGTTGGAATTCCAAATGTCGATGAGCGGATTAAGGGTCACTGAGCGGATTAAAGATCGATAAGTCATTTATAGGAGGAAATTTAATCTACAAAAATTCTTGAAATTAAATTCATTTTTTAAATTTCTCAAATTTGTATTTTTTTAAATGATTCGAAATTACTTTTTTTTTAAAAAATTTGATTTGGAAGTAATTTTCTAGAAATATGCAAAAAATTAATTGTTTTTCTCTAAAAAATTACTTTGAAATTGCATTTTTCTAAAAAATTTGCTTGAATTTAAATTTTAAATTTAATAAAAATTGCAATTTTACAGAAAATTTCATCATAACTAAATTTTTCTACAACAATTCTTGAAATTGCATTTTTCTAGAAAAATCATTGAATTGCATTTCTCTAGAAAATGTTAAAATTACATTTCTCTAGAAAAGGTTGTTAAAATTACATTTTCCTACAAATGTTCTTCAAATTAAATTTTTATAGAAAATTTTGTTGAAATTTCAACGAAATTTTGATATAAATAATTATTTATTTTTCTTCTTTTATTATTATATTTTTCTTCAAAATTTTGTTGAAATTTCTCTAAAAAATTTGTTTAAAATTTTATTTTTCTACAAAATGTAATATTTCTTTTGCCGTTTTAAAGAAATTTTTTCATAATTAAATATTTCCAGAAAAATTCTTGAAATTGATTTTTTTTGGAAGTTCCTTAAAATTTTGTTTTTTTCTAACAAAAATCTTCAAATTTGTATTTTGTTAAAATCCAAAATTTTTAAAAAAATTTGTTGAAATTGCATTTTTCTAGAAAAATCATTGAATGGCGTTTGTCTAGACATTTTTTAAGATTACATCTTCCTACAAAATTTCTTGAAATAAAATTTTTTCTAGAAAATTTTGTTGAAATTCAACGAAATTTTGATACAATTTTGTTGAAATTCAAAGAAATTTTGATACAATTTTGTAGAAAAAACGATATTTTTAAATAAAACGAAATTTAAAAAGAAAAAAATTGAGGATGTTTTCTATTTCCACAAAATTAAATTTTTTCTGCAAAATTTCTTTGAAATTTCTCTACAAAATTGCCACAAAATTTTATTTTTCTACAAAATTTAATATTTTTTAAACAACTTTAAAACATTTTTTATCATAATTAAATATTTCTAGGTAAATTCTTGAAATTGATTTTTTTGCAAATTCCTTAAAATTTAGCTTTTTTTAACAAAAATCTTCAAATTTGTATTTTGTTAAAATCCAATTTTTGAAATTGCATTTTCCTAGAAAAATCATTGAATGGCGTTTGTCTAGAATCTTTCTACAAAATTTCCTGAAATTAAATTTTTTCTAGAAAATTTTGTTGAAATTCAACGGAATTTTGAAACAATTTTGTAGAAAAAATAATACAAAATTTAAAAAGAAAAAATGGGGATGTTTTCTATTTCCTCAAAATTGTATTTTTCTGCAAAATTTCGTTGAAATGTCTCTAAAAAATTACCTTAAAATTTTATTTTTCTAAAAAATTTCTTTGAATTTAAATTTTTCTACAATATTTGATAATTTTTTTTTTGCAACTTTATAAAAAATGTAATCATAATTAAATATTTCCAGAAAAATTCTTGAAATTGTTTTTTTTCGGAAATTCCTAAAAAATTTAGTTTTTTCTAAAAACAATTTTTAATTGGTATTTTGTTAAAAAAAAATTTGGCGAAAACAAAGTAATTAAAAAAAATTTTTGAAAAAAATTTGAAATCACATTTTCATAGAAAATTCATTGAATGGCGCTTCTTAAGAATTTTTTTAAGATTACATCTTTCTTGAAATTTAATTTTTTTGCTAGAAAATTTTGTTGAAATTTCAACGAAATTTTTATACAATTTTCTAGAAATAACGATATTTTCAAAAAAAATACAAAATTTAAAAAGAAAAAAATTGAGGATATTTTCTATTTCCTCGAAATTGTATTTTTCTGCAAAATTTCGTTGAAATTTCTCAAAAACAAAAAATTTATTTTTCTACAAAATTTCTTTGAATTAAAATTTTTCTGGAAAATTTAATGATTTTTGTTTGTAACTTTATAGAAATTTTATCGTAATTAAATATTTCTACAAAAACTTTGAAATTTCATTTTTTTTTGAAATTCCTTCAAATTTAAGTTTGAAAATGTACTTTAAATTTGAAATTTTCTATTTTTTTGTCAAAATCGTTGAATTATTCTAAAAAATTTTCCAAAAAAAAACCTTCAAATTTGTATTTTTCTAAATTTTTTTTCGAAAACTAAAAATTCTACAAATTTGCGTTCAAAAATATTATTGAAATTAAATTTTTCTAAAAAAATACAATCTCAACAAAATGTTGTAGAAAAATGCAATTTCGTCTAAATTTTCAAAACAAAATGTTATTTCAACGAAAATTTCTAGAACAATTTGATTTTGACAAAATTATTCAAAAAAAAACAAATTTGAAGGAATTTCCAAAAAAAAAAAAATAATTTCATCAATTTTGGTAGAAAAATGTAAAAATTTCTCTAAAATATCAATGTTTGAATATAAAAAGGAAATTTTCAATAAAATACAAAAACAAAAAAAATATCGATATACATTTTTGAGGAAATTTTCTATTTCCTCGAAATTTTATTTTTCTGCAAATTTTGGTTGAAACATTTTTTAAGGAAAACTTCGTTGGAATTTATGAAAATTGGAATTCTATAGAAAATTTTTCTACAAAAATTCTTGAAATAATTTTTTTTTGTAAATTGCTTAAAATTTTCTTTGGTTGAAATTGTATTTTTTTAAGAACATTTCGTTGGAATTGTATTTCTCTAACTAATTGGGTAGAAATTAGATTTTTCTAAAAAATTTGCTTGAATTTACATTTTTCTAGAAAATTTAATAAAAATTGCAATTTTATAGAAAATTTGTTTTTTCTACAAAATTTCTTGAAATTAAATTTTCTTTCTTGATTTTTTTTAAATTTCAAAGTTTGGTGAGAGGATCAAGGGTAACTAACTGAACGGATTAAAGATCAATGAGTCGATGGACGACACCTGATTACACTATGGAACAAAAAAAAATTGTTTTTGTGTCTGAGACCTAAAAACTTTTTTTTGTGTAGATTGAGGCTACTATTTCATGAAACCAAAACAAAAAATATTTTTTAAAAATGTTATCTTTTAAATTCCAGTTTCCGTGGAAGATACCTTTAGTATTTAGACTATATTTTTTGAAATATATATAAACCGATTGGTAGTTTATATTAAAGAAAAATATGAGGGCAACAAATATTGGGAATATCAATTTTACGTAGAAATAGTGGTTTAGTAACTTTCGTAAAAAGACTAGAAAAATATATTTTTTTCAAAAAAAAATCTTTTAGTGGATGTGTCCGGTCTGAAATCACACTTTCTTTTTCGGCAAATGAGGCATTAATCCTTAATTCCATCACTTAAACGCATAAACGCTGCGCCATTTACTGTTTTTCATTTTTGAAGATAATCAGTAAAAATAATGCCACGTGAATCCCAAGAAACAGGCGTTTCTTGCAGATGGAACTGTCTTCACCTCCTTTGGAAACAATTCTCCCTTTCCAGTCCACTGCTTTGACTGTTCCTTTGCATCAGCTGTGAAGTGATGGACCCATGTCTCATCCATGGTTATGAATCGATGCAAAAGCTCGACTTTATGGCGGTGAAACATTGCCAAACACTCTATTGAAACATCTTCACGATGGTGTTTTTATTCCATTGTGAGTAAACGCGGCACCCATTACGAGCACAGCTTTCTTATGCTATATATGGGCGCTATACCTATAAATGCACCGATATTCCCCATTTTTAAGTTACCTGCAGCTATAAGAAGCATATGTACTAAATTTTGTAGATTGTAGCGTGATAACAACAGACGAACGCGCCGACAGACGGACATGGACTAAACAAGCCTTGAAGTGTAAAACATACGTTTAATTTTCAAACTACTGCTGCCATCTATACGTCGACAAATTTTGGGAATTTATTTTTTTATTATTTTTTTCGTATTTTATCATGTTTTAAAATAGCCGGGCCCACAAATCCGATTCCACCTGAAACTGATTTTTTGCGTTTGTCTGTCTCATAAATTTTTGGATTTTACATTTTAACCGCTTTTTAATATAAATTCAATGTGATCCTGTAATGTGACAATTGTCCTGAAAATATTTTTATTTGCAAAATTAAATTTTCAATGTACATACATATGTACATACTTACAAACATTAAATTTTACGTAAATACATTGTATATTCAGCCTTGTTGGTGTTCTTCGATCTTGTTGTTGTTGTTGTTGCTGCCGTTTTCTTCTTCATTCAATTCAAATTTAATTAATTGAACCCATAAACCTTAATAAGAATACGTTCTTTTTTTTCATTTTTATTTAAGTACTATACGAGTACACGACTATGAATTGTATATACTTTTTAAATTAATGAAAGGGGCAACACCAACAGCGGCCGAACTGCGCCGGCAGCGGCGGCGACAGCAGTATCAAAAATAACAACAACAATTCTAGATATGCATTCCTGTATTGCCAATTTATACGATATACCGCTACTATACGTTATACGTAGTACACTGAGAAAAAAATAAGAAAATCTCAGTCGATTATATCGACAGAAGTACTCGTATATCCTCACTTTGTGCGAAATGCGATATGGAATTTGATAGTTTCTGCGGGATGATACCAGAACGATATCATTTTTTGTCACACTAATTCAATTTGGTAAAGTAATGTAAAATACGAAATTTGATGAAATTTACAATGGGAAATTATTTTCGTATGATTTTGTCAATTTGTGTGCGGATGCCAGAAGGGGAGTGGCATATACGACCAGTTTGAACTGAACAGTGGGTGCCTTAAAAACATTGCACTGTCCCGAATTTCAAGTGAGTTTGTACTGATATTGATGTTGTGATGTACTCAATTTTAGTACAATTTGGTTCTATTCTGTGAGTGTTACTAAAAGGGGCTTGACAATTACGCCGATTTGGACTTTACAGTTGTGGCTATAGAAGCCAAGAACTACACACAATTTCGAGTATTTGAGTCTAAAGTATTAAAGTTATTAACTATTAATTTTTGGTAAAAATATGTTTCCTATGTGTGAGAAAGTGTCAAAAAGGGCGTGACTATTTTTCCATTTTTTTGCGAAAATGTTAACAACGATAGACTATTACTAGGTGTGAAATCACAGGAGATTTAGTTAGATATAAAGAGTATTTATTTACTATTTCGAATTAATTGCAATCTTCTTTAAATCATAGTTTTCTTTAATTTTTTTTTCTTTAATTAATAAAATGCATAGTTCAAAATACATATTCTATAATTTAAAAAAAATCTTTAATTAAAGGAAATTTTCTTGAATATAAAGTTATTTCATTTATTTTAGAGAAATCTTATTTATTGTAAAGAAATTTTCTTTAATTTATAGAAATTCTTTTTAATTTAAAAAAATTATATTTATATAGAATTTTTCTTTAATTAAAATGAAGTTATTGATTTAAAGAAATTCTCTTTAATTTAAATAAATTTCAAATAATTTAAATATTTTTTTTTAATTTAAAAAAATATTCAAGGTAATTTTCTTTTTTTATGTTAATACTAGATTAGTTTATATATAAACATTTTTATTAATTTTTTTAATTCAAAGAAAATGTATTCACTTTTAATAAACTTCTTTAATATAAAGAAGTTTTCTTAAACAGTATTCATTTTAGTATGTATGCTAATCAGAGTTCGGAAAAAAAACTAAGGAACGGTTTCTTAGCGTTCTGTACCGTTCCTTCGTCGCGAACGGAACAGTATCGCAACCCTTACAAGAGAGCAGAATACACTAAACATTTTTTTAGTGTTACTGTTCGCGAACGGTACCACTACGATAACGTACCGTTCTTAGAACACGACGAACGGTATCACTACGATAACGTACGGTTCATAGAACAGTATCACTACGTCGTAGTGATACTGTTCTTTTGAACAGAACACTAACAGTATCACTACGTTTAGCGTTCCGTTCTTTTTTATATTCGACACCACAGGTCGCAAATATGAAGCAATCTTAATGAAAATTGGTACAAAGTTATTTCTTAACCCAGGGACGATCCCTATTTAAAATGGGGCATATCGGTCCATACTTTGATATAGCCCCCATACGAAGGTCCCTTTCGATAAGACATATTTACGCACTAGAGAGCGCATTTTTTAACCGATCATGCTGAAATTTAAATATTTGTACTGTGTATTACATTCAATCGTGCCTAATGAAAATTAGACATATCGGTCCATACTTTAACATGGGGCACATCGGTACATACTTTGATATAGCCCCCATACGAGGGTCCCTTTCGATAAGACATATTTAAGCTCTAGAGAGCGCATATATCACTCCCAGCAGATACGCAATTGACCATACATGGGTTAAGTAATCATTTATCGTTCTTTTACAGTCCAACACAGTTCTGGATTTGACCTTTCCGATGTTATTGCTTTAATCGCCATTTGGCTATCTGTGAAGATGTTGGCTTAGGCTTAGCCAAATGGCGATTAAAGCAATAACATCGGAAAGGGTCAAATCCAGAACTGTCTTTAATTTAATGCAGTTTTCATTAATTAATAAATTTTTCTTAGATTAAAAATTTCCATAATTTCAAGAATATTTCTGTAATTTTCTTTAGTCTTTTAAGAAATTTTCTTTAATTTAAATTAATTCATTTCTTTTTAACGTAAAGAATCTGTCATTAAGTTAAGTAAACTCTCTTGACAAAGTTTTTTTTTATTTTAAATAAATTTTCTTTGGTTTAAATAAATTACCGTGGTTCTAACTAGGATACTCTCCCGGCTTCAAGACTTTTATACATGGCGGTGTATAAATATGTATTAAAAATCAGCACACATACTGGATCATGATTTCTGAGCCGTGACACTCGTTATCCACAGTTTTGCTGCAGTTCATAAATTACCTTTACTTAAAAAATCTTTGATATTGATTCAAAACTAGTTTCATTACTATATTTAATCAAAAAAGTCCTTAATTTAAGCAATTTTTCTTTAATTAAGGACATTTTTGTAAATTTAAAGATTTTTTCTTGCAACTTAAATAAATTTTCTTAATTTAAACCAATAAGGAAAGGCAGAAAGTTGGGCGGGGCCGACTATATAATACCCTACACCTCCCTAACAATGCGATAAGGGTCATTGCTGTAATAATTTGGAATAATTGGTAAATGGGTAGAAACATATTATCTAATTCTGAAACGATAATCGCTAAATTAAGCAATATTCGTTCCTAAATTGAGAAACATCTTTCTGGAAAATTTTAATGGTCGAAATTAAAATACAACTTCTATAGCGGTTTGATACCAAATCAGGAGGAACATATACATGGAGCTTTAATATAAATCTGAACCGATCTTCCCTGAATACTCATTCATGTAAAAAGACCTCCTTCTGTCGAATTTCGTACTGATCGGATATAAAATACAGTCTCTACAGCGCTTACATGTCAAATCGGGGGTAACATATATATGGGAGCTATATCTAAATCTGAACCGATTTTCTCCGAATTTGGCAGTATTCCTTCATGTAATAAGAAACTTCTTTCTGCCGAATTTCGCACTAATCGGTTATAAAATACAGTTTTTACAGCGCTTACATGCCAAATCGGGGGTAACATATATATGGGGGCTATATCTGAATCTGAACCGATTTTCTCCGAATTTAGCAGTATTCCTTCATGTAATAAGAAACCTCTCTTTGCCGAATTTCGCACTGATCGGATATAAAATAACATGTTTACAGCGCTTATATGTCAAATCGGGGGTAATGTATATATGGGGGCTATATCTAAATCTGAACCGATTTCTTCCAAATTTAACAGTGTTCATTCATGTAATAAGAAACCTTTTCCTGCCGAATTTCATACTGATCGGATATAAAATAAAGTTTTTACAGCGCTTACATGTCAAATCGGGGCTAACATATATATGGGGGCTATATCTAAATCTGAACCGATTTTAACCAAATTCAATAGGGATCGTCCTTGGGCCAAAAAAAAAAAGATATGTGTAAAGTTTCGTCGAGATCGGACCATAATTGCGACCTGTACTTTGATTACAAGAATACATGCACAGACGGACAGACAGACAGACAGACGGACAGACGGACATAGCTAAATCGACTCGGAAAGTGATTCCAAGTCGATCGGTATAATAAACGATGGGTCTATTTCTTCTCCTTTTGGGTGTTACAAACAAATGCACAAAGTTATAATACCCTGTACCACAGTGTGGTGTAGGGTATAAAAATTATTAATTTAAAGAAATTTTCTTTAGTTTCAATATATTCTCTTTAAAATAAAGAATTTTTCTTTAATTTAAAGAATTTTTCTTTGACTTAAAGAATTTTCCTTAATTTAAAGAATTTTTCTTTAACTTTAAAGAATTTTCTTTAATTTAAAGAATTTTTCTTTAATTTAAGGAACTTTTCTTTAATTTAAAGAATTTTTCTTCGATTCAAAATATCTTCTTTAATTTAAAAAATAATATTCATTGTAATTATCCTTTATTTTATTTTAATTCAAAATTATTTTGTCCATTTAATTATATAATTCGAAGAAAATGTAATCAGTTTAAAATTTCGAGTAATTTTTTTCATTTAAAGCAATTTTCATTAATTAAAGAAATTTTCTGTGATTTAGAAAATCTTTAACTCAAAGAAATTATCATATATTAAATGAAATGTTATTTAATTTATTTAACTAATTCTCTTTAATTTAAAGAAATTCCCTTAAAATAAAAAAGGTTTTCCTCAAGGAAATATTCTTTATTTATATGTTGTTTGGAGTTTGATTGCTATATTTAATTATTAAAATGGATTTTAAAAATTTTCTTTAATGTTAAGTATTTTTTAACATAAAGTATTTTTAATTTTAAAAAATGTCTTTATTTTAATGAAATGTTCGTTATTTTAAAGACTTTTACTTAAATTACTTATTCTTTATTTAAAAAAATTCCAAGAATATATTCTTTACTTTTATGTTGTTCTAAAAAGATTTTGAAAGCTAGACTTAATAATTAAAACAGTTAATTAAAAGTATATTCAACTCAAGAAAGTTTCTTTAAATTAAAGTATATTTTTAATTCAAAGAAATCTTCTTTAATTTAAAGAAATTGTTTTTAATTCAAAGAAATTGTCTCTATTTAAAAGAAAGATTCTTTAATTCAAAAAACCTTTCTTTAAAGTCTATAAACTTTTTTGTTTTTTTATTTTTTTTCTGAATAGAAAACTTTCAATAATATTGTGTGAAGATTTGAGGTAAATCGGAGCAAAATTAACGAAGATACAGCAGTTTAAGCAAGCGCGCTTCATATGTGACTCAGTACATCAGAAAAACTTTAATGCGATTTTCCCTCAACCCATGTTTTCAAAGACGGTGCGCCTCATAACTCAAAACCTACGGAACCGACCCTTTTGAAATTTTTAAAACTACTTTTAATTAAAACCCGACATCGTTGCGAGGCAACGAGTTTTTTTTGTAATTTATTAATTTGTTTATTTAACAGTTACCAATTATTCGATTTTTTCTCGCAAAATCGCATTTTTCAATTCAATGGTTCCCAGAAATTTAAAAATTTAAATTTCGAAAAAAACTCGACAGCTTTACCTGGCTATTTTTTTCATTTCCGATGATCTGATATCGAGTAATAAGGGGCACCGCAATTCAACTTTTTTTCGGGACCTTTCTGCATAAATGCTGTCGCTGCCCTATTATTTAATATTTTTTATGAAAATTTTACACAATAAACTTTGAATTTTAAAGAAAATGTATTTGAATTAAAAATTACGTACATACTTTAAATTAAAGAAAATTTCTTTGAATTACAAGATATTTTTAATAATTACTTATATTTGAATAATTGAATATAGTAATCTATCAATTTTTTATTTAAAAGAAATCTTTTGATTTAAGTGTATTTTTAAGTTAAAGAAATTTTCTTTGACTTAAATCACTTCTTCTTTCCTTATTTTGTTTTAATTTTAATAATTTTTTCCTCAAGAAAATATTCTTAACTTTTATGCTGTTTTAAAACAAGTTTGATCACTTTAATTAATAATTAAAATAGTTATTCAATTCAAAGAACTTTTCTTTAATTTAAAGAACTTTTCTTTAAATTAAAGATATTTCCCTTAATTTAAATTAATTTTCTTTAACTTAAAGAAATTGCATTTTCTTCAAAGAAATTTGTCTTTTATTAAAAACATATTTTTTTTAATTATTTTCTGTGTATTTATCGTTAGCTACAAGAAATTTCCTTTGAAGCAATTTTCTTCAGGTTCTTGTAGTTTTCTTTAATAAAAAAAAATTTCAAAGAAATTTCTTTGATTTAAAAAATCTTTTATCATTCATTCAAGGAAATCTTAATTAATTTAAGGTATTTGTCATTTTAAAGAAAGTATTTGTTTTATTTCAAAGAAATTTTCTGCAATTTACAATTAGATAAATATTCAAATAAATGTTCTTTAATTGAAAGAAATTTTCTATAATTAAAAAAATCTTTAATTTAAGTTAAAATTGTTTTCTGTGTATGTATTTATCAACCGCAATGGTGAATGGGTTCGTAGGGGACAATTGCATCATGGCATAACGATACATTAACGAAGAATAACAATAACAAATCATTTAATAAACTGACATACCACTCAAACAATAACATCATTTAACGATAAGCTACTTTTGCGAGAGAGCCACAAAAAAAAACAAAGCTAAACTAACAGTGCCTTGGCCAATGTGGGAGTTGGTTGTTGGATTGATGGGGGGTGTGTGTCTTGTGTGTCTCAGTTTGTGGAGGTCAAGTCCATTGAGAGGTCGTCGATAAGTTATTGTTTTCTATTAATATATATGGGCAATGCTTTT
This sequence comes from Eudasyphora cyanicolor, assembly GCA_963930755.1. Lineage (NCBI taxonomy): Eukaryota > Metazoa > Arthropoda > Insecta > Diptera > Muscidae > Eudasyphora > Eudasyphora cyanicolor. The sequence goes on along the minus strand of OZ005734.1, from coordinate 39,817,021 downwards.
ATTGACTTTGCAGGCAGTGAGTGTGTGTGAGAGAAATATTTTTTATTTTTGTTCTGTGAGACGACATTATTTTATTTTGGGAGATAAAGAAAAGTGGGTGGGTGTGTTTGCCATAAATATGTGTGACGTTTTACGGTTTCTTTCGTAGCATCAAGCTCACGCACTCAAACACATACTCTGCACTCGTTCGTTCATGTTCGTACGGAACTCGTGCGTTGGTAATTGAAACAGAAGCAAATAAATGTAAACCGCATATGGTTATTTTTAACTCACTCGCATCAAGTAGTCGAGAGCAGAAATGGGACAATCAACTGCATATTCGTACTTGTTTGTCTGTTCGTTTGTTTGTTGGTGTTCGTTCGTCTCGTCTGGCTGTACGACTGTATGCGTAAAGTTTATTTTAATGAAATGTTGTCTACTTGATGATGATGAGATGTATGCGTGTGCAACATTTTCAGTGATGCAGTTGCATTCACTCGTGAGTGTGTGTGTGTGCGCCCTTTATCATCGCTGTGGGGGTATATTCATTTTGTCATTTCGCTTACAACTTATATTGCAGGTGATTGATATGGATTTTTTTCAGTTTATGAGAAGAGAATCAAAAACGTATTCGACAACAAGTGTTGTTAAATTAATTGAGAACATAAAATGTGCCAATTGTTCACACAAGTTCTCGATTTGCCAACGTAATTTTTCTCTTAGAGCGAGCTTACGAAATATACTTTTTTTAAATCTAAAATATTTTTTAAATTCACGCTTAAAAAATGCTCTCCGAATTTATTAATCTTCTCAAAAAATATATTACAGATTCCAAACTCGTTGTTTCTGGATTTTTTAATTTATAAAAATTCAAAAATTTAAGAATAAGTTAAAATATAGCAGAATTTAAATATTACAGACTCCAAAATCGTTGTTTCTGGATTTTTAAATTATAAAAATTCAAAAATTTAAGAAAAATTTATAATATAGCTGAACTTAAAATGGCTATAAATCCTTAAATAAGCCATCTAGAGATAAAGAGCACAATATTTTATGATCAAAAGTTTCCTACAGTGAAAAGTTTAAATTTTTCTGATCAATATTTAAAATGGCTACTACATACTCCTTAAATATACTTCATAGAAACACATTTTGGGATCAACCATGGTTTTGTAAAATTTTGAATTTTCAAAAAATATTCCACCCCAAAAACCCCACTCTATAGGGAAAAGGACGAAATTTTGCGACCAGTTTATTTTTGTCAAAATTTGTACTTTCTAAAATTCAGTCAAAATTTATTTTGTTTGAGACCATGTGTTTCCTTTACATTATGTCTATTGCAAAAATGTAATAGAAACAAATACAAAAATGGTAGCGATTTTCAAAATTTGCTGGGTAGAGTTGACTGCGCAGTTTCGTTAGACACCACTCTATCATCGTCAACATTCAAAGCAATAGTATGTAGTTCTTTAACTTAAATCAGCTGAAATACTTACGGAAGCCGTAACTTAATGTTAATAGGTTAGGTTAGGTTAGGTTGAAGAGAGGAGACGTTTAAACGTCTCATGTCCATGGACATACACTTAAGCCAGTGGTCCGGCCTGTTGTGCGCTCCTTTTTTATGATCTTTTTATACCTCACGAGTTACAGAAAATCGGTGCTAGACACGAATTTTCTCAGTATCTTCCAGTCATATTCTCTGAGATGAGTCAAGTCTGGTAATATGTCGGACCCGAAATGTTGGGATCTTGCATGTGTGAAAGCCGGGCAGTGACACAGAAAATGTTCCATCGTTTCGATGTTTTCTCTGCATGCCCTGCATTCGTCGTTTCCTGCTAGTCCTATGCGATGAAGATGTGCTTGTAAGCATGAGTGTCCCGTTAGAACACTCATCATCTTACTAATATCGATCTTGTTTAGTTTCAGAAGACCGATATTAGTAAGATGATGAGTGTTCTAACGGGACACTCAAGCTTACAAGCACATCTTCATCGCATAGGACTAGCAGGAAACGACGAATGTTAATAAGAACTGTCAATCAAAGCTATATTTTCCCGAACTAAGTAGACACACTTGAAACTCGCAACCAGTACATTTTTGTTTTTTGTTAAGGTTCGCTTCGCGAGCCTCTAAACAAATGTAGTTTTGTCAACGGCTAAGCCGTTAAATTTTAAAATGATTAAAATTCTTTAAATTAGCGCTCTAGAAATCAAAAGCTCTTGAGTGAAAAGAACCAAATTTTTTTGCTCAATATTTAAATTTCATTAGAAGTACATAAAACTACACAACTTTAAATATTCGCTGTAACCAATTGGGTCATCTGCTCTATAGAAAATAACCAATTGGGTCATCTACTCTGTAGAAGATAACCAATTGGGTCATCTACTCTAAAGAATATAATCAATTGGGTCATCTACTCTATAGAAGCCAATTGGGTCATCTACTCTATAGAAGATAACCAATTGGGTCATCTACTCTATAGAATATAACCAATTGGTCATCTACTCTATAGAAGATAAGCAATTGGGTAATCTACTCTATAGAAGATAACCAATTGGGTAATCTACTCTATAGAAGATAAGCAATTGGGTAATCTACTCTACTCTCTACGGTCAGTTGGGCTATCTACTCCTTAGCAGACGACCAGTTGGCTTATCTACTTCTTAACAGACGACCAGTTGGGTTATTTACTCCTTGGTAGGAGGACGATTTGGATTATCTAGTCCTTATTAGAGCGCCAGTTGACCACAATAGATATAAAGTTCGATTATATACTACCTTGTAGATGAGCAGTTGTGTTATTTACCACTTAGTAAAATGCTAGTTGGTTTATCTACTGCTTAGTAGACGTCACGTTAGGTTATCTAGACGGTCTATTGGGTTATCTAGACCTTAGTGGAAGACCGGTTGGGTTCTCTACTCCTTAAAATGCAGTCAGTTGGATCTCTACTTCTTAGCAGGCTCTCAGTTTGGTTGTCTACACTTTAATAGAGAACGAATTGGGTTATCTGGTTCCTATTCGATGGCCATTTGGATTATCTACGCCATAGCTGACGATAGCTAGGGTTATCAACTCCTTAGTAGGTATAAATTTTGTGTAAATACTGCTTAGTAGAAGACCAACTGGGGTATCTACTACTTAGTCATGTACCAGTTACTGTTTAGTAGACATCCAGTTGAGTTATCTACGAGTACTTCTTAGTAGGCGGTCAGTAAGGTAGTCTACATCCTAGTAGACGAACAGTTGGGTTATCTACACCATAGTAGACAACTACATAATTTTATTATCTACTCCTTAGGAGAGCACGTGTTGGGTTAGCTATACCTGATTAGTGGGTCAGTTGGTTTATCTACTCATTAGTAGGCGGTCAGTTGACTTATATACTCCCTAGAAAGAGATATTTTCGGTTATCTACTCCATAGTAGGCAGTCAGTTGGGTTATACGCTTCATATTTGAGAGCCAGTTGAGTTACCTATACCGTATCTGATGATAACTTGAGTTATCTACTCCTTAGTACTACTATTCGGTTTATTTAGTCCTTAGTTGGCGATCATTTGGATTATCTACTCCTTAGTAGAGAACGAGTTGGGTTAGCTAGTAATTATTAGAGGGTCAGTTGACTTATCAACGCCATAGCTGACGATAGCTTGGATCACCTAATCCTTAGTAGATATACAGATGGGCTCCTTAGCAGATACAGAGATGCGTTATCAACACCTTAATAAACGGCCAGTTGAGTTATCTACTCCTTAGGTGGGGGACCTGTTGGTACCTGTTTTATAAGTTTTACGATTTAATATTCATAAATAGTTTCAAATGTGAATTACGCTGTCTGACATTGCAGGGACAGGTACTGTAGGTTTTACTAGACCAGTACTTGGTTATGAGGCAAGCTGAGAATTCTCTCCAACATCTAATGACTAAGACATGATAAGGTTACCGCTTGGTTTTATTTAAAACGGACAATCTGCAGACATATCGCTGTCCATATCATTCGTTTGGTATTGAGCCGATTCAAATTCCCGTAGGATTACAACAGCTCTTAGTTCAAAGCTTGTACATAAACACAAATCCCAGAATTGTTCATAAGAAATCAGGGAGACTGCTTATTTGATTTTCAATTCAAGATTTTAAATTTCCGCAGAACGAATTGTCTTCAACTTCATAAAAAGCACTTATGAACGAAAAGGACGCAATGTTAACATAATTAAATCTGTTGTACAAATTTGCATTTTCGTTGCGCTACTTTAAATGGCTATAACTCCTTAAATAAGTGCCCTAGAGATCAAGAGCACAACATTTTATGATCAAAAGTATCCTAGAGCGAACGTAACACATTTCTGATCAATCCGTGGCTAAGATGCTGAAGGTTTGTACTCCCGGGCTTCCATCTGACAACTGGAAGGTTGACCGTATGGCGTATGGGCTTCGGTAGCACGCAGTACTTCTACTGAATGCCGAGTCTCTACCCCAGCTCGTCAAGTCCAATGGCATTGTTTTATATGGATTCATCAAAATCCGACTTGAGGTGTACAAGAGCGATAAAGGAGGAAATTCGAAAAATACTCTTCCAGATAACACTGGTGTAGTACTCGTATCTAAAGATCCTCCATGGAACCATGGTTGAATGAAGATAAACCTCCACCGGATCCTACAAATAAACCTCCACCACTCTATGGCTGCATCAGCTATCTTTAAATCCCTTCTAATGCAAGGAGAGACTGACCTAATCCTGGAACCATTGTTGATTGTAGATATGGTGCTTCGAATGCCAGGGGCTAAGCTACTTCAAGGTACCGGTAATGGAGGATGTAGAGCCTGTATACTTGCCAAGATCGACCTAAATATATATTATCGTCCTTCATTTAGTAGTGAAGACATAGAATCAGCCAACCTTGAGTTAGAAAACCCCATGTATGGTTGACCTACGTTTATATGACACATGACACTGAGACGTCACCCTGTGCATTGAAATCGCCGGTAGGAGAGGCAAACGAAAGAACAAAGACCTAATTGTGTGTAGTACTGATATCAACGAAAGAAGCGAATTACTTATCGAATATATCATAAGTAGTAACCTTGTGATTTGTATCAGAGGGCATGAACCTACCTTTATTACAAGAAACAGACTGGAGGTGCTTGATGCCACTCTTGTCTCCGAGAATTTAAGGAAAGAATTACTTATCGAATATATCATAAGTAGTAACCTTGTGATTTGTATCAAGGGCATGAACCTACAAGAAACAGACTGGGGGTGCTCGATTTCACTCTTGTCTCCGAGAATTTAAGTGCAAGGATTTTAAATTGGAAAGTTTTGGAAAGAAGATTGTAGCCGAATCAAGAATTCTCTGGGCTATCAAAAGCCTTTTAAGTCGTCAGGACCAGACAAAGTCTCGCCGGCGGAGCTACAGGCAGTGGCTGATACAATTGCTCCCTGGCTCAGAGAGATCACCACATGTTGTCTCAATCCGGTCTACTCGTACGTACCAAACAAATGGATAGATACCAAGTTTGTTTTCATCCCAAAAACCGGAAAAGCCTTCCCATACTGGAGCTAAATGACATTTCCCCTTAAAACTCTGGAGAGATTAATAGATAATTACAACTCCTAAATAAGCGCTCTAGATATCAGAAGCACAACATTTTGTGATCATAGCAGTCCCAAAGAGAACACTTCAAAATTTGAAAAAAAATTTGAAAAAAAATTTAATTTTCTTAAGAAAAAGTATTAATCAGCGCTAGATTTTTTAATTTCCGATTTTTTGAGGATCTTTAATTTTATTCAAATTAAGTACAGTGGATCATTAATTTTACGATCCCTATTCAAATTATATACAGTGTTCAAAATAAATCCGATTAAATCAATACGTAATAATAAAACAAATAAATAACAATTTATTTATACATTTGTTACTCTGTATTTACAATTTCTATACAGTGCTGACATAATGATGTATGATGATGTGGTGGTGTCCACCACATGCTGCTGTATACATAGTTGTGGAGAGTGTGGAGGGTAATATGTGGTCTCGATTGACCGACCACTTGTTTTGTAAATTATTTCTTCCCTCTTATGCGAAAAACCAATGCATAAATTGAAATTGAATGCATCATTTCATTTGTTTGTCGAGGTGTATGTCGATCGTGCCGTACGGAATTTAACTAGACCACTATCCCACCACCACCCGCAAATGCCAGCCAACATAACCGCAGAGAGATAGGCATGTACTTATAGGCGTTTAATTGATAATTTTAAAGGTTTTTATTTTGTTTTGCTCCGCTGCTTTTTTCAGAATTTTTTAAAAAAAATCTACAATTTTGTTTATCGTTTCGCTGAGAAACGTAATGCAAAAATTGGAAAAAAATAGCATCAGTAAATGACCGCACGTCGGTACGTCCTCCCGTTCGTCCGTCCGTACGTCGACTCAATGGAATATTCTCGTGCGATTATTTCTAAAGACGCATTTATTTCATTGTTAATGGAGCGATTATTGTCGCTGCTGCAGTGTAGTCTTTTATTATTTTTATTATTTGCTATTTTTAGAAATACACTTTTTATTGGTAGACTGCGCAAAAAAATTATTTCGAAATTTTTACTCAACGCATCCCGTCCGTGACTCGTGAGTACAGTGTTTTTGAATGGAAATAAAAACGTACGTAGATATTAAGAAGTTAAAAATAAACATTTAATACGAATAATCTACAACAAAATTAATTGAAATATTAAAAACTAATTTTCGTTCAGTTAAAAAAGTGATTTTTTTATAATAGGAACATACAAATATGTATATATTTTATTCCAAAAAAAATTGGAATAATTCCGTAAGGAGTTAAAAACTTACAACCTGTTTTTCTATTTCGAACGAAGTCCTCGGCGTCCAGTCACTCACTTTCATCAGGAATTTGGTTCCTCTAAGGTTCATTCGTCGTTCGCCTGACCTTAAAGGTTGGGGAAACGTAACCGTAACGCTTCCGTAGCGTAACGAATCAGGTGATTATTCAATCAGTGTAAACGATTAGCCAACGAAACGTAAACGGACGGTTGTATCTGATCTGAATTGTTGAAAACGACAAAAAAAGGAAATGATAAATAAGTAATAAAATGTTAAAATAAGAGCAAGAAAATGTAATATACAATAAAATATAGATGTTAAAATTTTTGTTGTGAATGTCTTGAGTCATATGGCACGTTTTTCAAGTTTTGGGCAATGTTACGACTGCGCTAACGTTAAGTTACGACAGTTTACCAATTGAAAAATAACACTATGAAACAAAATTTTTTTTTGTGTTAGGGACCTTTAAACTTTTTTTGTATAGACTGAGGCAAACTATTTTACAAAAACAAAATTATTTTTTTATGGTAACATTTTTTTCTAGAATTCCAATTTTTGACATTTACATATGCTTACGTTTATCGGTCTACGTTTAGTCATAGACCGATTCCATTTCTATTGATCCCTGGAATGTTTGAAATCGTCACTGGATTTCACGCAATCACATTATCCTTCTCCATCGCTAGACAGCCCAACGAATGATCCACTACTACGAACTGGTCATTAAATTATATTTCTTGTTCATTCAATTTTATTTTTCGCGTCTTTTTAAAACACAAATTACTTCACGTTTTTTTTATTCTAAGAACCGACAAGAACAAATCATCCACCTTACGGTGACAATACACAAAACAAAGCCGATAAACAAATCACCCCCGTTTCGGGGAATAATAATACACGAGAGTTTTCATGCACGTTACGGGGATGAATTGTCACCAAATGGTATTGATTTTGCAACGTCTTTTTTCCTCAGTGTAGCAAAGCATGCCATCAACTGCAGGAACGCGCCCTAGAGCGAGAAGCTAAAACTTCACTTATCTTTTTTTTTGTCAAATTTACAAAACGTAAAATTATTACTTCGAAATTTTTACCTTAGAAATCAAAAGAGCAACATTTAGAGATCATAAGTGTCTTACAAGAGAGAATTTAAAGTTTTTTTTTCAAAATTTTAATTGCCTTAGCCAAATTAGGGATGGCACAACTCCTGAAATAAGTCATATGGCAAAAAGGATGCAATTTTCTGATAAATTTTGTCAGTCAATATTTTAAATTTCATTACCAAAACTTAAAATGGCTATAACTCTAGAGCAAAAATAAACATATTTTATAACTTCTTTGCTCGCAGTTGTGTGTTGCTTAAGTAAAACATGGCTCTAGCTCCTTAAAAAGCACAGCACCCTAGAGCAAAATGGACGACATTTTGCTTCACCTATTTTTTCTCAAAATCAGAATTTTCATAGCAAAAATCAAAAAGGGCTTTTCTAGTTAGGAGGACATAAAATGGCTATAACTCCTTAAATGTGCGGATAATATTTTGCAATAAAGAGAATTTTTTATAAAACTTTAAATAGCTATAACTCCTTATAAAATCTTTTTTTTTTCAAAATAAAATCCACGGTGTGGAGTTTTGCACCGTCAAAAAGCAAACTTCAGAACCAAACCTAATTGAAACCGTATATTATTTTTGTTCGATTGTTCGCATGCAAAATGCGAAATTAGCAGAAGGTGCAGGGGGAATTTTTAAAATGTCACAACATGATGTGGTGATATTATTTTTCAGAAACGAAATCACCATTAAAATGCTTGCAGGTCCTTAACCAATTTTCGCCGGGTTGCAAAATTAAAATGTATGTTTCTAGAATAAATTGGACCCAACAAATTCGAATCTGTTGTCAAAAAAGTTCTTCGCGGGAAAAAATCACCATTTTTGATATGTTGCACGTTGAACCACTGTCCGATGTTTGTTGTTTAGTAGTAGTAACGTATTTGTAAGCATCTAAAATTATTCACTGCACTACTCGCTGGTGATTCACCTAAATTCGACTGCGCAGAATAATCACACTTAGCTAGAGTCATAAATAGCCATTGCGTATCGCAGTCTGTAGCTGCACAACCACCAGCGCCACTACTTCAGCAGTGCATAGTTAGACCGTCAAATTGTTCGAGGCGGGACGTAAGAAATTCCAAATCGGACAGGAGGGAGGTATCGTTCACACATTAGCTATATCTACAATTTTTATGGGACTAAATTACTTATTGTCTGTTCAGTGGCCAGAACAAATGCTATGGAATAAAATGAAAAAAAAATTCAATTGAGTAAACAGAAAAACACTGTGCGGCAGCCAAAATCAACCCTTAACCATGGATTGCATTTAATTCTATTACTGGGAAAATCTTTGGATATGGAGCAAATCATGGAACGATCCTTTTTGTTTAAGCAAATTATTAAAAAAAACGAACACTGCAAATTTTAGACCTCAAATTCTTTAGCCAATCTCTTCACCTGAAAAATTTGGTATTTACATATGGTTTAAATTTGCATATTTGGGAGCTTCCCCTACATGGGGACTACAACAAAATATAAACTGACCTCTACAGAAGGATATATAAAAACATTGACCGGTATAGCCCATTTGCAGTCCCAAACTACAGGGTCCGCAATCTAACGTTTGTTTTTCAACTAGTGCATATTTCGTGAATGGTAACACTTAGCTCATGTCTAATTTGACAGATAATTAGTTTTATCCTTCCGCTGAACGAATATGGTTGTGTATACGCTTGAACAACGCTGGGAAATATTGCGACATTACTTTGAAAATCATGGTAATGTTGCAGTTTGCAGATCGCATTATCAGCCGCAGAGCTGATGTCGTTTGGCCACCTCGGAGTTGCGATTTGACACCGTAGGACTATTATTTGTGGGGTGCCCTCAAAGATAAGTGTTACGCCGACAAGCCAGAGACAATTGACGCTTTAAAGGACAATATTCGTGAAGCCATTGGTGAAATACAGCTGCATGGCAGCAAATGGCTACTGCATGGCCAGCCGAGGCTGCCATTTGAATGAAATTATTTTCCATTATTAACCGGGAGGATTGTACTTTCAAATAAAAAAAGAAATACAAATTTTTTTTGTAGTCAGGCTCAAGATCGTTATTGTTGTTTTCAGTATATGAAAACAACTTTGTTAAAAATTAAAGAAGAAGTAAGTGACATGTATTGGGGGCGGTTGTAATGGTTGGATAGACAGATCTGTTTCGGGAGCCACCAAACTCCCATTATCAATATCCTTATTACAACGATTACTTCAGTCGAAATTATTAAATATATACGCACAACCAAGTATCATTAAACGAGAACTGTTTGCTAAAAGCGCATATCTTCAAAAAAAAGACAATTCAGTAATCATCGTCCCTCGTAAAAAGAAATTTGAGAAAATATTCAGTAGTTTTTTTTATAGCATTTTCAAAAAAAAAGTTTAAAAAAAAGTTATTTGGCGGACCCTTTATAAGAAGTATTTCTACCAAATTTGATCAAACTCTATTATTACGGACTGTAGCGGACATGGCTAAATAGTCTTAGGATATCAAGAATATATGTATATACGAATTTAGAAAACTTAAATATATATATATTTCCTTAGCAAAACGTAACGATTTCCCAACGGAATCGTTGGGTAAACGTAACGGGTTATTTGGTATTTACTAACAGCTAACTAAAGGTGGGGTTATAATCTCAAAAAAAAAAATTAGAAAAAGAAACGAACGAATTTAGAAAAATTAAGTATTACAATTCCTACAAATTTTATTAATAGAACTTCCACGTGGAAACAGAAGTTTAGTAACAGTCGTTAAAAGTATTAAAAAACAGTAGATTTTTTTAAAAATTTTTTTTTTTTTGGCACGAAAAAAGCCATAAAATATAGAAGAGTATTAGTTTCATGGTCTCTATCATCTTGAGACAAATGGGCGAAATCGCAACGCCCCAATCGCCGAAATCGCAAAATTGCCAAGATAAAAATATGAAAAATTATATTTCTGATTTTCCCTATTTTTACAATATGGGTCTGCTTAACTCCGCGCACAAAAACACAAATTATATATATTTGTTGAAGATGTTATTTGCGGTTTGGCAGTGTGCCATATGAGGAGCGGGTTGCGTTGATAAGTAAGGGCCTGTTTACATTATGAAATTTCATCGCGAGATCTGTCATACATAATACATCCCTGGACGAGTAGTCTTTTAGGTGTAAAAGAGTATCGCGCGATTTTGGAGAGCATCGTACATTCCGAGAGAAAATCGCACGACAAAATGACAGCATGTGAGAGTTGCCACAACTTTATAAATTGCTGAAAAGGATCTGGCAGTCGACGTCATCAGGTTTGTGTTTCGTGTAAATGTAAAGGAAGAAAAAATAAGGAAAGAAAATAAATAAAAGGAAGCAAAAGGATTAGATAAATTAAATCCTGACAACTTGTTCGATGTGTACAACTTTTGCTAATCGCTCATTTCCTTTGTGCTGCTCTTTCTTAAATCAGCAGTTTTTGACAGAAAAAAAAAGTTGTACGACTGTGTCTGCGGTTTGTAATCGCACAAACGATTTTGGAAAAATCGAGAGAGGATCCAATGCAAATTTTCAGTGGAATGTCACGTGGGAGATCGCTTAGATGTAAACTGGCCCTTAGTATGGATTTACACTGGCTGAATGTTCAGCAGATTATCGGCGTTTTGTAGGAGAGAAAGGCAGTCGGCAAGAGGAGGCAGAAAACTCCACCTGGATGTTTTGAGTTCTTCGTGTAAGTTCAAAAGAGAATTTGAGCTGCTGAAAAAACTTTCCTGGTGTAAATCTGGACTTACTCATGCAAATCTGAGGCCGTTGCCATAATAGAGTATAGAGTGGAGTTAGCGGCGTTGTGTCAAGGAACGGCGGCAAATATGATGCGGGGGCGATGAAGTCGACTATCAGCTGTTGTGACTTCAACAGGGTTGTAATGTATACATTTATCCATAGACTTTTTGCAAATAGGCATGTTTTCTTCGTTTCGATGCTAGCTTTAAAAAAATGGAATAAACTCAATTTTTTTATGGCTTTTTCGTGCTAACAAAAAACTTTTTTTTGTAAAAAAAGAAAAAAAAAATTAATTGCTTTAACGACAGTTACTAAACATTTGTTTCACGTGGAATTGTCACTATTAGAATTAAGTTCTTAATTTTTCAAAAAACCAAAAATACTTACTAACTTCAAAACGATATATCTCGTGACCCAGCGAAATGCCGGGATAGGTATAACATTTTGTTTGTTCGATATAATTTTTCGCCGTAGTCAGAACCTCCGCCGATTTTAGCTGTCGCCCAGTGTAATTTATAAAAGTAAAATACTTGGCAAAAATTATTGGCAACACTACACACTGAATGGTTTGATGCTTTCTGTCAACATTGTTTTTATTCGCTTCAAATCAAAAAAATGAGGTAAATAAGAAATTTAAATATTATATTTAATACATCAGTTGTTTACACATTTTTGTATATTTATTCATAAGAGTAGGAATATTTTTTCGTATATTCCGCATTAGTCGAGATGCAAATATTTTGTTACAATTTTATTAGAAAATTTATAACAAATTAGATTAACATAAGTAATGGCGCACTTTTGTATTTTATAAATATATATTTTAAAAATATTTGTAAAATTACTATACTCGTATGTGGAAGAAAATAACTATTTGAATTCTCGTGACCAAAAAACAATTCAAATACCGGTATTTTACTTGATATATTTATATTTAATTAAGGCCGATCGGTTTATGTTAATATTTGAAAATAAACTATGCCTGCTTATAATAAATTTTGTTAAATTGTACTTAGTTTTCCCCAGTAGGTAAATTGGTAGCGTGCTTGCCTATGATTTTGGGGTCGTGGGTTCGATTCCCACCAGAATCTCTGGTCTGTCGCTGCAAAATCTAGCCACAACATGGTCTTTGTAGCCCGGCTTTCCCCTGAACCGTAAAATTAGAATATAAATTTACTTTATACTGTAATTCATTAAAATAAATAAATACTTTGTTTCCGAAATAAGTTGCGGTTCCACATTACCCGAAGTTATGGAGATTACATTTCTGAAAATAATGTTGCACCATCGACGTGAAATATTAGAAAATATTTGCACCTTTTACATCGAAATGATGTAGTCCCTCAATTTTAACTAAAATTGCTAAAATGTGTTCGAAAAGTATAGTTTTCGGAAAAAAGGCAAAGAAAGTTCTGCACTTGTTTCCGAAACGAGACCGCCGTTAGTCTATATCGTTCATTGCTCGGTTTCATTTAGCTTAATTTTGCTTAGTTATTTATAATTTGCATTTTTTTAGCGAACCACCCTAGTGTCTATTGGTATAGTACTGATATATGCGAGTATGATGCATATTATCGAATATTACTTATTCAGACTGACAGCGACTGTCTGGGACTCGGCAAATGGCTTTTTTTCGCCCATTTGTTTCAGGTGCTATTTCTGACAATAAAAATTATAGCAATCTTCAGATATTTAAATAAAGAACACATTTTTGGCAGCATTTCAGAAAAAACAAATAAAGCAAAGCATTACTTGTCGGAAACTGGCAAATTGTGTAATTTAGCAACTGCAGTAAAATGTAAATGAAAGGGAAAATTCCGCTTAACAGATTAAGAGATAATAAATTTCATCGACAGAAAAAAAATTTGGGAATTTTTTGTATAGAAATTTCTTTAAGCTTTCACCCGTTAATAATATTCCCATCCCAATAAATAATAAACTTCCCATCCAATGCAGGGAGAGGGAGACGATATGCCTTCGAATGTATCATTTTAGTTGAACGTTTCAATTTTTATTGAAACAGTTGGCGTAAGATTTATTGATTCTATTATAAATTTATTTATTTTTGTTTGAAAGCGAAAGAACTTTCGTTTATTCAAATATGTTTTTATAAAATTTTATTTATTCCCAACAAATGTGAGGGAATAATACTTTTTATTTATTCAGTTTTTTTTGTTTGTTTTGAATAGGAATCAATCTTAGAATCGTAAAATGTTTCGTAAATCCATAAAAATCCACATCCACAGCACAGTGAATAAAATGCACATACTAACAACGTACAAATAATACGCAAAGTGTGAACGACATTTGGCACACAAATAAAACGTGCCGCCCCACACTTCACGCGAAAAAAAATTAATGCAGATTTTGTTAAAACAAACAAAAAATTACGAAAACAAGCAATATAGTAACTACGCAACAACAAATGTAAAATAAATAAATTAATTAAATACAGGTTTTTATTTACGAATAAAAATCCCAGCAAAGTGGAGGCGACTTACACGCAGAAATAAATTCAAAAATTCCAACAAAAAAATATTTAATAACACTGTGTGACAGTCATAATCGGCGGGGAGCTCTGACCACCTAGAAAAGTTATATCGGTTAAAAAAAGGTTATACCTGTCCCGGCCATTCACTAGGTCACTTCTACAGGCAAAGAAAATAATTCTTTTCTACGAAACGAAATTTTAGGCAACTACAATTCTGGTTTGCTGGAACTGAAATTTCGTTTGTTGTGACAGAAACTGAGCAAAATAATTTTATAGAAAATTTCGTGAAATTTTTTATTTATAGAAAATTTCGTAAAATTTTTTATTTATAAAAAATTTCGTGAAATTTTTTATTTATTGAAATTTTTTGTTTCGTATAGACAATTTCGTGAAATTTTGTATTTATAGAAAATTTCGTATTTTTTTTATTTATAGAAAATTTCGTAAAATTTTTTATTTATAGAAAATTTTGTATTTAAAGAAAATTTCGTATAATTGTGTATTTATAGAAAATGTTGCGGAATTTTGTATTTATAGAAAATTTCGTGAAATTTGTATTTATAGAAAATTTTGTGAAATTTTGTATTTACAGAAAATTTCATGAAATTTTGTATTTACAGAACATTTTGTGAAATTTTGTATTTGCAGAAAATTTTGTATTTATAGAAAATTTCGTGAAATTTTTTATTTATAGAAATTTTTGTGAAATTTTTTATTTATATAATTTTTTTATAGACAATTTTGTAAAATTTTATATTTATAGAAAATTCCTTAAAATTTGTATTTATAGAAAATTTTGTAAAATTTTTTATTTATAGAAAATTTTGTGAAATTTTTTATTCATAGAGTATTTCGTAAAATATTACATTTATAGAAAATTCCTTATTATCTACAGAAAATTTCGTGAAATATAAATACAAAATTTCTAAGAAATGTTCTATAAATACAAAATTTCTATAAATACAAAATTTCTAAGAAATTTTGTTGTGACAGAAACTGAGCAAAATAATTTTATAGAAAATTTCGCGAAATTTTTTATTTACAGAAAATTTCGTGAAATTTTTTATTTACAGAAAATTTCGTGAAATTTTTTCTTTACAGAAAATTTCGTGAAATTTTTTCTTTACAGAAAATTTCGTGAAATTTTTTATTTACAGAAAATTTCGTGAAATTTTTTATTTATAGAAAATTTCGTGAAATTTTTTGTTTCTTATAGACAATTTCGTGAAATTTTGTATTTATAGAAAATTTCGTAAAATTTTTTATTTATAGAAAATTTCGTAAAATTTTTTATTTATAGAAAATTTCGTAAAATTTTTTATTTATAGAAAATTTTGTATTTAAAGAAAATTTCGTGAAATTGTGTATTTATAGAAAATTTTGCGGAATTTTGTATTTATAGAAAATTTCGTGAAATTTGTATTTATGGAAAATTTAGTGAAATTTTGTATTTACAGAAAATTTCATGAAATATTGTACTTACAGAACATTTTGTGAAATTTTGTATTTGCAGAAAATTTTGTATTTATAGAAAATTTCGTGAAATTTTTTATTTATAGAAATTTTTGTGAAATTTTTTATTTATAGAATTTTTTATAGACAATTTTGTAAAATTTCTAAGAAATTTTCTATAAATACAAAACTTCTAAAACATTTACTATAAATACAAAATTTCTAAGAAATTTTCTATAAATTCAAAATTTCTAAGAAATTTTCAAAAACAAAATTTCTAAGAAATTTTCTATAAATACAAAACTTCTAAAACATTTTCTATAAAAACAAAATTTCTAAGAAATTTTCTATAAATATAAAATTTCTAAGAAATTTTCTATAAATATAAAATTTCTAAGAAATCTTCTATAAATATAAAATTTCTAAGAAATTTTCTATTAATATAAAATTTCTAAAAAATTTTCTATAGATATAAAATTTCTAAGAAATTTTCTGTAAATATAAAATTTCTAAGAAATTTTCTATAAATACAAAATTTCTAAGAAATTTTCTATAAATCCGCGAAATTTTCTATAAATACAAATTTTCGACGATATTTTCTATAAATATAAAATTTCGACGATATTTTCTATAAATACAAAATTTCGACGATATTTTCTATAAATACAAAATTTCGACGAAATTTTCTATAAATACGAAATTTTCTACAAATACAAAATTTCGACGAAATTTTCTATAAATACAAAATTTCGATGAAATTCTCTATAAATACAAAATTTCGACGAAATTCTCTATAAATAGAAAATTTCGACGAAATTCTCTATAAATAGAAAATTTCGACGAAATTCTCTATAAATAGAAAATTTCGACGAAATTCTCTATAAATAGAAAATTTCGACGAAATTTTCTCTAAATACAAAATTTCGACGAAATTTTCTATAAATACAAAATTTCTAAGAAATTTTCTATAAATACAAAATTTCTAAGAAATTTTCTATAACAAAATTTTGTATTTAAATACAAAATTTCTAAGAAATTTTCGATAAATACAAAATTTCTAAGAAATTTTCGATAAATACAAAATTGCTAAGAAATTTTCGATAAATAAAAAAATTTCTAAGAAATTTTCTATAAATACAAAATTTTGACGAAATTTTCTATAAATACAAAATTTTGAAGAAAAAAATTTCACAACATTTTTTTACAAAATGTCACATTTTTTATAATACTAGGACAGGTTCAGGTAAAAAATTAAAAATTAAATTTTCAATTGCAGATATCTCGGTAACTATACAAGATAAGTTTTAGGTATAAAGTGTTTTGCAGACTTCGGTTTAGTAGAATGAACACAAAAAGAGATTTTATAAAACGGACATAAATGGCGAAAGTTATACGCGCTTTTGTTCACCAGTGGTGGCCCACTTTGAGGCCCTGTAGCTCCGCCCCTGTAAAACACAGGGGTCGCAAATTCAAAACTTAACTTCCCTAACATCTCTTCTACAAACATGCCAAGTTTTGGCGCAATCGGTTGACTGGTTAAGAAACGGCAGACTTATTTTCCTTTTTTCAATTCCTCCCACTATGTAACGGACGGACGGACATAATTACTCGTAAATCGACTCAAAAATCCGTTTGTTTGTTTTTAATTAACGTTATATTAATTAATAATTGTTGCTAGGTGCTCCCATGTGGAGCATCTAGCAATAATCATGCATTGAAACGGCAATATTTGTATTCAAAACAAAAATATAAAAAAATTAGCTTAATTTATTCAAGTGTATCTATTTAGTACGATGAAACATGTTTGGCAGTTCGCACAAACTCGCTCAGGAATAATAACATCCGTGTCACATGTTTATCCCCTCAGCTTAGAGAGGAGGGTTTATATCATGATACCATAACACACCGACATACTTATATATCAAAAAACACACCGAAGGAGTGATCCAAGTCCCAATGTATGATTGGAGGAAATTCTATTTCCGTCCGTCTGCTGATTGGTGCAGACGACAACTCTCGAAAGTATTAACCGATTTACTTCAAATTTGGTATGCGGGATTAATTTTCTCTATCTCCAGCTAAGTTCGCGAAGAGTAGTTGCTATAACCTTAGGCAGAACTCTTATCTGATTCTCTTCCAACACAATTCGTTACAACCTAATGTGGATGTGTCTTTTGAATATTACACAAATCACAATCGAACTTTTCAAACACAAATGTGACGGAATTTATTTGCAGACAATAAATAGTAGTTTATGATCAGATAGACACGAGTAGTGTCTGTGTGATTGAACCCCATCAATAAAAGGCGATAACTTGAATAATTTCAATTTACAAGATTTGTTTAATGTCGGACTACTAAAAGCAAACGAAAAAAATAAAAAAGTTCATGAAACTGTTTGTGTTTTCAATTTCGATTTCAAAACAATAGCCACACTTTGCGCAAAAAAAAACAATAAAAAAGAAAA
This sequence comes from Eudasyphora cyanicolor, assembly GCA_963930755.1. NCBI lineage: Eukaryota > Metazoa > Arthropoda > Insecta > Diptera > Muscidae > Eudasyphora > Eudasyphora cyanicolor. The sequence goes on along the minus strand of OZ005734.1, from coordinate 39,798,949 downwards.
ACAAACTCAAGCAATCTAATCCAATAAGATATTATAGCCATTACTGCGTCTGACGGATTTGCCAATTTGTTACAGTTCATTTGTGTTTTTGGCGGTATGTCAAAGGGATGCAATCCCTTCAAATAAAGAGGTATAGAAGAAATGTCTTGAGATAGACGGATTACGTGGATTCTTACATATAGACAGTCTTTTTTTATTATCACATCCATATGAGTAGTTGTTAAGTGGGGTATAACTTAAATATTTTGTGTATAAGACAACAAAATGCACTTCAATAAAATTGGCCTGAAACTAAAGAACTGTTGCCCTTAATCTAAAAACTTCTTCCGTCATTGTTTGAAAAACAAAATGCATTAAATTTGAGATAATTACTCGATTTTAATGAAGTTCTTATTCGTTTAAAGGCAATTGTCCTTATTTTTATGATCAATTGTCCCTAATATTATGTATGTACATGTTGACTTTAATAATACTTTCTAAAACGTCTTTAATTAATGAAAAATTCATTGATACTCGTACTTATACAATGGCATTTATCAGCAATTTAAGGATAAATGTTAATAGTTTTACATGTCATATTTTTAAAGACACATGCCCTTAATTTTAGGCCCATAATTGTTCGTAATCTTTGCTGCCTTTAAATTAAAGATCACTTGTTTTTGGAATACATGATATTTTTGTACATTATATTATAGATGTGGTTCTCGTTTTTATTTGCGAGAGGACAATTGCGGTTATTGTTATTGGGACATTTCACGAAATTTTTTAAAAATACAAAATTTCACGAATTTTTCTATAAATACAAAATTTCACAAAATATTCTATAAATATAAAATTTCACGAAATTTTCTATAAATACGAAATTTTCTATAAATATAAAATTTCACGAAATTTTCTATAAATACAAAATTTCACGAAATTTTCTATAAATACAAAATTTCACGAAATTTTCTATAAATACAAAATTTCACGAAATTTTCTATAAATACAAAATTTCACGAAATTTTCTATAAATACAAAATTTCACGAAATTTTCTATAAATACAAAATTTCACGAAATTTTCTATAAATACAAAATTTCACGAAATTTTCTATAAATACAAAATTTCACGAAATTTTCTATAAATACAAAATTTCACGAAATTTTCTATAAATACAAAATTTCACGAAATTTTCTATAAATACAAAATTTCACGAAATTTTCTATAAATACAAAATTTCACGAAATTTTCTATAAATACAAAATTTCACGAAATTTTCTATAAATACAAAATTTCGACGGAATTTTCTATAAATACAAAATTTCGACGGAATTTTCTATAAATATAAAATTTCAAGAATTTCAATAAATAGAAAATTTAACGAAATTTTCTATAAATAGAAAATTTTGACGAAATGTTCTATAAATACAAAATTTTCTATAAATACAAAATTTCACGATATTTTCTATAAATACAAAATTTTCTATAAATACAAAATTTCGACGAAATTTTCTATAAATACAAAATTTCGACGACATTTTCTATAAATACAAAATTTAACGAAATTATCAATAAATAGAAAATTTCACGAAATTTTCTATAAATACAAAATTTCACGAAATTTTCTATAAATACAAAATTTCACGAAATTTTCTATATATACAAAATTTCACGAAATTTTCTATAAATACAAAATTTCACGAAATTTTCTATAAATACAAAATTTCACGAAATTTTCTATAAATACAAAATTTCACGAAATTTTCTATAAATACAAAATTTCACGAAATTTTCTATAAATACAAAATTTCACGAAATTTTCTATAAATACAAAATTTCACGAAATTTTCTATAAATACAAAATTTCACGAAATTTTCTATAAATACAAAATTTCACGAAATTTTCTATAAATACAAAATTTCACGAAATTTTCTATAAATACAAAATTTCGACGGAATTTTCTATAAATACAAAATTTCGACGGAATTTTCTATAAATATAAAATTTCACGAATTTCAATAAATAGAAAATTTAACGAAATTTTCTATAAATAGAAAATTTCGACGAAATGTTCTATAAATAGAAAATTTCGACGAAATGTTCTATAAATACAAAATTTTCTATAAATACAAAATTTCACGATATTTTCTATAAATACAAAATTTTCTATAAATACAAAATTTCGACGAAATTTTCTATAAATACAAAATTTCGACGAAATTTTCTATAAATAGAAAATTTCACGAAATTTTCTATAAGTACAAAATTTCACGAAATTATCAATAAATAGAAAATTTCACGAAATTTTCTATAAATACAAAATTTCACGAAATTTTCTATATATACAAAATTTCACGAAATTTTCTATAAATACAAAATTTCACGAAATTTTCTATAAATACAAAATTTCACGAAATGTTCTAAAAAAAAATTTCACGAAAATTTCTATAAATACAAAATTTCACAAAATTTTCTATATATACGAAATTTCACGAAATTGTCTATAAACACAAAAATTCACGAAATTTTCTATAAATACAAATATTTACGAAATTTTTGATAAATAAAAAATTTCACGAAATTTTCTATAAATACAAAATTTCACGAATTTTTCTATAAATACAAAATTTCACGAAATTTTCTATAAATACAAAATATCACCAAAATTTTCTATAAGTACAAAATATCACCAAATTTTCTATAAATATAAAATATTAAATAAAAAATTTTACGAAATTTTCTATAAATACAAAATTCGACGGAATTTTCTATAAATACAAAATTTCGACGGAATTTTCTATAAATACAAAATTTCACGAATTTTTCTATAAATACAAAATTTCACGAAATTTTCTATGAATACAAAATTTCACGAAATTTTCTATAAATACAAAATTTCACGAAATTTTCAATAAATACAAAATTTCACGAAACTTTCTATAAATAGAAAATTTCACGAAATTTTCAATAAATAGAAAATTTCGACGAAATGTTCTATAAATAGAAAATTTCGACGAAATTTTCTATAAATACAAAATTTTCTATAAATACAAAATTTCACGAAATTTTCTATAAATACAAATATTTACGAAATTTTTTATAAATAAAAATTTCGCGAAATTTTTGATAAATACAATTTTTTATAAATAAAAAATTTCACGAAATTTTCTATAAATAAAAAATTTCACGAAATTTTCTATAAATACAAAATTTCACGAATTTTTCTATAAATACAAAATTTCACGAAATTTTCTATAAATATAAAATATCACCAAAATTTTCTATAAGTACAAAATATCACCAAATTTTCTATAAATATAAAATATTAAATAAAAAATTTTACGAAATTTTCTATAAATACAAAATTTCGACGAAATTTTCTATAAATACAAAATTCGACGGAATTTTCTATAAATACAAAATTTCGACGGAATTTTCTATAAATACAAAATTTCGACGGAATTTTCTATAAATATAAATTTTCACGAAATTTTCTATAAATACAAAATTTCACGAATTTTTCTATAAATACAAAATTTCACGAAATTTTCTATAAATACAAGATTTCACGGAATTTTCTATAAATACAAAATTTCGACGAAATTATCTAAATCTATCTTATCTGAAAATTTTTCATTTAATAAATACATTTTTGTGGATCTTAAATTTAAAATTTTTTTTTGCGGATTTTGACTTTTGAAAATGTCGAAAAATGGAAAGCCCTGCTCTAGAAAAATTTGCAATATTTATTAATATTTGCAATATTTTTTATTTCATTTTATTTTTCTATGTCGCTATCACCTTGAGGAAAATGGGCGATGTGGTACCTCCCACAAAAACAGTAGTGTAGTGCAATGCTTTTGTAGTACCTATAGTCCCGTAAAATATGGGCGTTATTGGCATGCCCCTTTTGGTACCTCCCACACAAAATTGCCAAATCCTCATTAGCTGCAAAACACTGAACTCCCCGTGAAGATAATTTAACATTTCTCTTGATTTTGTTGCCCTGGAATTTTGCTCTAAAATCACAATTTAACCAACGACAAATTATTTTGGCAATCTGACATTGATTGTCTCTGTGGCTGATGTCTCGTTGCTGTGCCACAGCCAAGAAACAAGTTATTTTCCCAGAAATAGTCTACCTCCATCTCGAGAAAACCACATAAATCCTCTTAAGTAATGTTCCCATTTGGCATGTGGCTTTTTGTGTTCTTCCTGCTCCAGGTACAAATGTTGGATTTGTTGGGAAGGGGTAGTGGTGGTACTTGTACTGGTGATGGTAGATTTGGTGTTGATATTTATTTATTCTCTGCAATGAAATGTAAATGCTGTCTCCTCAAATCTGCTGAAGCGTTCAACAAACCCCAGAACTCAACACAACTTTAGCTGAAGCAGCAGAAGCAGACGAGAGAGATGTTAATGCCAGGAAATTAAATGCAGGTCCAATTACCCCATTTTCTGGGTGCCTTTGTTTTGTATAAATGCAGTGCCATTTGCGAAACAATTGCTGCAGCCCTATTATACCTTTGCCCCGGTGCAAAGAAAAGTATAAATGTATGTGTAAAGAAGGTATTTAAACTGGCTATGAATGTTCAGATATATATGTATTAGGGTAAGTCGGGGGTTTCCGCCAACTATAAAATTCTACAAAAACGGTCAATAATGCCCTGAGTACATTTAATAAATACAAAATGGGAAGCCCAGCTCTAGAAAGGTTTGACAAAATTTCGTATCGAATTGCACATTTATTTTATTTTATGTTTTATTTATCAAAATTGACGAAATTGTCCTTTTCTAGAAAATCTTGTCTAAATTAATACTTGGTCACAATTTCATGTTTATTTTGAATTTAGTAAAAATTCGCATTTTCATAAAAAATTTTAGCAAAATTTAACTTATAAAAAAATTTAAAAAATTCCTAAAAATTTTTTTTGAGAATTTTGCTTAAAATAGATTTCATTGAGAATTTAATAAACAGATTTTTTTTAAACAAAATTTTATTTTTAAAAAATTATTGAATATTTCTGAATTTCAAAGTTACATATTTCTAGAAATGTCCTCGAAATAATATTTTTTTTTCTTCAAATTTTAAAAATTATTTAGTATTCTTTTTTATTTTTAATTTAAAGAATTTCTAGAAAATGCAATTTTGAAGAAATGTTACGATTTTTTTACGGATTTTGACTTTTTGAAATGTCCAGAAATAGTAAGACCTAAAATTAAATTAATCGAATTGCGCTTTCATAGAAAATTATGTGAAATTTAATTTTACTTATTATTTATTTCCTCAAAATTGCATATTTATTTTGAATTTTGTGAATATTGCATTTTTATAAAAAATTACAGCAAAATTTAATTTTTATACAAAAATTCAACAAAAATGCATTTTTTAGAAAATTTCGTCAAAAATGGATTTAATTTAAAATTTAATAAATAGATTTAGTTTTAAAAATTTGTATTTTTAAAAAATTATGGAAATGGAATTTTTGGAAAATTTTGTCAAAACTTAATTATAGAAAACTAAAAATAGAAAATTATGACAACATTTCAATTTTCTATAGAATTTTGTTAAAGTGGCTTATTTCTAAGAACATTTTAGTATTCTGAAATATTTTCTCGAAATTGTATTTTGTTTCTTTGAAATTTTGTTTTCAATATATAATTTTTATTTGGTATTAATTGAAGTTAATACTTTTTTGGAAATTTTGTCAAAATTCGTATTTATATTGAATTTAGTGGAAATTTAATTTTTTAAAAAACATTTCAGCCAAATTTAATTTTTTTTTTAAATTTCAATAAAATTTAATTTTTTAGAAAATTTAATAAATATAAAAATTTAATAATAATACATTTTTTCAAATTGGTATTTTTAGACAATTATCGAAATTAAATTTTCGGAATATTTTGTAAAAATAGTTTTTTTTGAAAATTATGTAAAAATTAAAATTTTCTATAAAATTGTAATTTTCGAAAAATTCTTTGAAATTGGTAAGTAAAGTACCGATTTTAATGGGTGTTAACCGGAAATTTTCAAGAAAAATACAATTTCAAGAAAATTTTGCGAAAAATGCATCAATGGAATTTTCAGGAAATGTATGTAAACACATTTTTATTGCGATTTTTCTAGAAAATTTTGCCAAATTCCTCGAAAATTATTTTTTCGGAAAAGTTTGTTCGTTAATTTTTATAAAAAAGAATTTTTAAGTCAATTTTTTCGAAAATAGATTCCGTTGCAAATTATATTAATTTATTTTTTTTTTAATTTATACTTTAAAAAGTTTTGAACATTTTGTCAAATATAAAATTTTACAGAAAATTTCAAAATTAAATTTTCTATAAAACTTTTTCGAAGTAGCATATTTCTTCAAAATTTTATTTATCTGGAGAATTTTTTCCAAATAGCATTTTTCTGGAAATTCTTTAAAATTGGTACGTAAGTTACCTAAATTCAATTTCAAAGATATTTTGTAAAAAATGTTTTTAGAGGATTTAGTTTTTTTAGGAAAAGTATGTAAATACATTTTTATTGAGATTTTTCCTGAAAATTTTGTCTACATTTGTTCCTCCTCAATTTTCCATAATTTGTGTATAATTTAATTTTCTCGAAAATTATTTTTTCCGGAAAAAATTGTTGGTTTATTTTTATAAAAAAAAAAGAATTCTTTAGAAAATTATTTCGAAAATAGATTCCTTTGTAAATTTTATAAATTTAATTTTTGTTTTTAAATTTATTTTTTTAAAATTTTTTGAACATTTTGTCAAAAATAAAATTTTATTGAAAGTAGCATATTTCTTCAAAATTATATTTTTCTGGAGAATTTTTTCCAAATTGTATTTTTCTAGAAATTCTTTAAAATTGGTATGTAAGTTACCGAATTGAAAGGGTAACCGGAGATTTTCAAAAAAAAAAATCAATTTCAAAGTTACTTTGTAAAAAATGTTTTTTGAGAATTTAGTTTTTTAGGAAAAGTATGTAAATACATTTTTATTGAGATTTTTACAGAAAATTTAGTCAACATTTTTTTTCTCCTCAATTTTCCATAAATTGTGTATAATTAAATTTTTGTTGGTTTATTTTTATAAAAAAATTATTAGAAAATTTTTTCGAAAATAGATTCCGTTGTAATTTTTATAAATTAAATTTTTTTTAAATTTATATTTTTAAAATTTTTTGAAATTAGTTATCCGTACATTTTGTCAAAACTAAACTTTTATTGAAAATGTATTTTTTTACAAAATTATATTAACACTCAAATTTTCTATAAAACTTTTTCGAAGTAGCATATTTCTTCAAAATTGTATTTTTCTGGAGAATTTTTTCCAAATTGTATTTTTCTAGAAATTCTTTAAAATTGGTGTGTAAGTTATCGAATTGAAAGGGTAACCGGAAATTTTCAAAAAAAATCAATTTAGTTTTTTATGTCAATGATGTTTTTAGAAAATGTCGTCGAAAAAGTATTTTATGGAATATTTAATAAATAGGATGTTTTCAAATTTGATATTTTTGAAAAATTCTCGAAATAGCACTTTTTTTAAACATTTAGTCAAAAATACATTTTTATTAAAAGTTTAGTTTTTTTCTAGAAAATAATGGCATCATTCCAATTTTCTACAAAATTTTTCAAAAGTTGCAAATTTCTGAGAAATTGTCTCGAAATTTATTTGTCTGGAAAATTTCCTCGATTTTTTTTTGGAAAATTTGTTCAAAGTTGAAAAATAATTGAAAGCAATATACATTAATACTTTCTTGCTAAATTTATCAAAATTGCATGTTTATTTTGAATGAAAGGAAATTTAATTTTCATAAAAAATCAACAAAATTTAATTTTTATAATAAACAATTTCAACAAAATGCATTTTTAGAATATTTCGTCGAAAATGGATTTCTTGAAAATTAAATAGATTTTTCAAAAATTGCGTTTTTAAAAAATTATCGAAAATGCAATTTTCAAACTTTTTGTCAAAAATAAATTTTTATAGCAAATTTATTTCTCCAGAAAACTGAATTTAAAAAAATTAATTAGTTTGTAGGAAAATTTATTTAAAAAAAAAAAAAAATTATTTTCTTGAAAACTATTTTGCAATGCAAATTTTGACGAAATAGAAATTGTTAATATTTTGGAGAACAAATTTCAACAAAATTGAATTTTTTGAAAATTTTAAATTTGAATTGAAAATTTGGTTTGTTTTCTCAATTGGTATTTTTAAAAAATTATCAAAATGTAATATAACATTTTGTAAAAAATTAATTTTTATGTCAAAATTCATTTTATTCCTTTTTATGATTTCCAAAATTCCATTTCCAGGAATATTTCGTCGAAATTTTATTTTCCTGGAAAATTTGCTCGAATTTTTTTTCTAGAAAAATTATATTTTTTTCTATAGAACAGAAAAGTATAAAATTTTTGTAGAAAAATTTAAATTCAATTTCAACAAAAAATTCTAGAAAAATTAAATTTCAATGAATTTCTCGATAAAATTTCAATGTTTGGAAATTTTCTAGAATAAATATAATTTTAACGAAATTTTGTACAAAAATACAATTTCAACAAAATTTTTTAGAAAAATGCAATTTTAAGGAATGTTTGTCAAAAAAATATTTTTTCTGGAGAAAAACATTTTCAAAGAAATTGTTTTAAAAAATTTTATTTCGACAAAGTGTTGAGAAAAATTCATTTTCTAACAAATTTTGTAGAAAAATTAAATTTCAATAAAATTTCCAAAAAACAATAAATTTTTTCTAGAAATTTATTTATTTATTTTTTTAATTTTCTTCTTTTCTCGAATTTCTTTGCAATTGGTATGTTAAGTATCGGATTGAACGAAGTTAGCGGAAATTGTCTAGAAAAAATTTTAGAGAAATTTAATTTCAACAAAATGTGCAATAGAAAAATTTAAATTCAATGAATTTCTCGATAAAATTGCAATGTTTAGAAATTTTCTAGAATAAATATAATTTCAACGAAATTTTGTACAAAAATACAATTTCAACAAAATTTTCTAGAAAAATGCAATTTTAATAAAGATTTGTCAAAAAATATTTCAAGGTATTTTTTTATGGAAAATATTGAAAATCAATGAAATTATTTAAAAATTAATTAAAAAAAATGCATTTTCTAACAAATTTTGTAGAAAAATTAAATTTCAATAAAATTTCGAAAAAAAAAATATTTTTTCTAAAAATTTATTTTTTTTTCGAAAACTTCTTCAAAATATGCATTTTTTTCGAAATTCTTTGGAATTGGTATATTAGGATTGAATGATTTTAACCGGAAATTGTCTAGAAAAATTCTATTAAATTAAATTTTATTAAATTTGCAAAAAAAGCATGTATAATTTTGTAAAAAAATTAAATTTCAAACTTATTTTCTAGAAACATTTCAACATAAAGAAAAATTATATTTTACCGAAATTTTCTAGAAAAATATAATTTTAGGGAATTTTTCTATAAAATACAATTTTCATGAAATTTTCTAGAAAAATGTATTTTTACGAAATTTTGTAAGAAAGTAAAATGCCAACGTAATTTTTTAGAGAAATTTAATTTCAACCAAATGTGCAATTTTGATAAAATTTCGTAAAAAATTAATTTCAAGGTAAATATTTTAGAGAAATGCAACAATGTCATATTTTCAAGAAAAATTTAATTTCGACGATATGTGTAAAAAATATGCATTTTCTATACAAAAATTTCTATTCTATAGAAAAGTTTAACTTTTTCTGTGGAATAGAAGAAGTGCGTAAAATTTGGTAGAAAAATTGTATTTTAACAGTTTGTCACAGTTTGTAAATTTTAAAAAATTTTCTGGAAAAATTAAATTCACTTAAATTTTCTAAAAATAGGTAATTTCAATGAAATTTTGCAGAAAACATTTAATTCAATGAACATTTTTTTGGGAAATATAAATTCAACAAATTTATTTTAAATGAAAATTATTTTTTAAATTTTAAATTTTTTTAAATTTAACGTAGGAAAATAAAAACATATTTTTTCTCAAGAAAAAATAAAATTATAAATAATTATAATATTTCTTAACCCACTCTATTACACATAGGAGGAATACAAAGTAACCTTCCCTTATAATTATTCTCTCCCCACTCTATTACACGTTGTAGAAATACATAGTAACCTTCCTTTCTCTCAAATTAGGTAAAATATTGGAAGAAAGAGAAAAAAAATGGAAACGTGTAAATAACTGTGTTTTACAAAACGTCGCATTTTATGCAAAACCCCAAAGTAACAACACGAAAATACATTTAGTTTTACACAAAAGGTTTCCAATTTTTGTTAAATCATTCGTGGTTAATTTATAATATACCCTTAACATTTTGATCTGCCATCTATTTACATGAATACAAACAAAAATCGACCATCATCTTGGCGAAATTAATTTGCTAGCCACTGACATCCTTCACCCACACAATCAGATAATCACTCAGCCCCCAGTAAGTCTGACCTAGGGCACTGCCTTTTATAATGTGTAACAGTATTCTTCTTCTTCCACTAATTCTCCTACATCTCTCATTCTAAACAAGTTTTGGCAGTAACATAATGATGGCGTTGCACCGTTACAAACGCGAGAGTGTAGTGAGTGTAAGGGTATTATAGAAAGAGAGAGCGAGCGAGAGAGCTGAAAGAGCAGAAATTCATGGCATAATACCACCCAAACACATTATGTTTGTGCATTTGTTTATGAGAAAAATAGGTAATGTTAAATATGCATGCATACAAATATAAAATGCAAATGGAACAAGAAATGTAATCAAAATGACACCGGAGAATTTGCAAAGGCAATGAAAAACATAAAGCTCACAGAGAAGTTCTCGGTGAGAACTTAAAATAAAAAGCTTTTCTCAATACCATGTGTAAGCTTAAGGTTGAGATTCAAGCTTTCATTGAAATAAGTTTTATGAATAGAGTAGGGTTGCCATCATATTCATTAGTACGAGAATTAAAATATAAATGTACTTTGACAGGAATGCAATCTGAAATTTGAATATACCGGGTTTTCCATTAAGGGCATAATATTAACTTTGCCAAAGCCCAATCGGAGAAGTTTCGGAGTTTCAAATGATTAGTTCTTGAGTCAGTTTGATCTTATAAGGATGAAGGCCAAGACCTTTTCGCAAAATACGCCACGGTGTGGTTTGAGAGATGCCCAATTCCTGAGAACGACGTGGAATCGACTGATTTGGATCATTTTGAAGGGATACACTAACGGCTGCTACATTTTCGTCGCTTCTGGCGGTACAGCGTCTCTTTGGTGACGGAACATCCAAAGTGAAAATTTGGATTAAATTTATCCATTATAGCACGCACAGCCAGTCGGGTGGGACGATTATTACGGTCGAAAATTGGAATAAGCGCTCTTAAAGTTGCGACCACCTACTCAGAATTTCGGTAGAAATTTTTATGATTTCCAAACGTTGCACGTAAGTAAACTTTAGCATTATTAAAATGTTGACTTGGACTAACGTTTTGACACTGAAAGATCATAAAAATTTTTTGAGGGCGTTTTTTGGCATAAAGACACGAAATTGTTATGTCCCTATTAGAAAACCCTATATAATATTTTTTCTTGCTGATGTTCTCGAGCTTAATTGAGGCGCTCAGCGCCAAAACGGCCTAAGCCCAAAAAAATGGTTCTGAGAAAAACGAAGTTAAAAGAAAATACGTTTTTAAAATATCTTTATTTTTTTTTTATTAATCGTAAATAAATATTAGTTGTAATATTTGTTTTAGGTTAATCATTAGGTTTTAATTAACTTAGATAAATACTGTTTTAAACAGTTAATACAAAAATTAAAGTGGCTTAGGCCATTTTGGAATCCATTTAAAAAAAATATATTGATAGGAACTGTGGGTTAGGCCATTTTGGCTCCATTTATTAAAACATACCAAATTTCCTCAGATAAATAATAAAAATAATGTTTAGCGTTTTAAATAATACAAATTATTAATAATAATTATTCGTCTTCTTCCTGAATATCTTCTTCTTCTGCTCTCGAATTTGTTTTTAAATTATTATAAAATGCATGCTTTATAGGAGGTATGAACTCTTTGAGTTCCTGTAAATCCTTAAACTTTGCAGCTTCAATGAATCTTCCTCCAGGATAAAGCGGTTGTAGTTCAAAATTTACGAACTTGCTGGAGTTCCTCTTTGAAATATTAACTTCTTGAAATAAAACATCTATGTTATTTGAATATTTGTATTGAATTATAAAAGACTTCACATTTTGGAATCGAAGCCACTGAATCTTAAGCCATTCAACTTTTGAAGTCTTGTCTGCGGAGATTTTTCTGTTTGTCACTAGTTTCTCGATTATGGATATGCTTTTAATATCATTTGCCGTCATCTTTACCAAGTGAAATGGTTCCCTTTTTTCCGTGATGATTACACGATCCCAATCATCAGGCGTAAAAAGTTCCTTATAATATTTGTTTTCCTTTTCAATGAGACCAAAATCTTGATCGCATGGTAGGAATGAGTGGCCAGACACTAAAAATTTGTGGTCTATCTGTTCCACTGGGAAGGACGAATTATTGACCATGTATATGCAAATAGTGCTCATTCTTATGTTTCGGTTTTGGCCACCACATTGATCGCTATACATTATTAAGTTCTTACATTTGACATTGGCTTTCACGTAATGCATAATGCAAGACCCTATTTCCTGTGGGCCACGTGAAGCTATTCCCTCATTCCAGGTATACATGAATGACTTGTTCGTGATAAGGTCATGAATACCAAGACAATAGGTCCATAGCTGTCTTTTGTAGTAAGCTACCCCTGTGGAAATGACTGGTGTCGGCAGAGTTTTCATAAGATCGAATGCTATAACTGCATATTCTTCCTTGTTAAGTTTCGAGTCCAATTGCATCCCAGTTCTAGCTGATTCAGCTTTTCGGTGATGTAAATCTCTTTCGCTCGTAATCCTTTCCTTTTCAGAAGGATCACCTGCGGCTTCGATTTTTACTTTAAAAGACAAGATTTTGGTGAAAACGAATTTAGATACAACTTTGTCCATTTCTACAGTTCCACGATATAGCTCGTACATAATCGATATGTTTAAGGTAGGTGCGAGAAATTCTCTTTGAATATTCTTATTTCTTGAATAGTGGGAGCTATACCTCGGAAATTTATTGATAAATTCTTTCACGATTTCTGTAGCTTCAACGCTGGTCTTATTATGAGGTGGGTGTCTTCCTCTTTGGTCCAATTTTGGTGTAGTTGTCCCACTTCCAGGTGCTCTATGCTTAAGTGCACGTGTAATACGACCATCGGTTATTTGTAAGATCTGCTTAAAATATCTTTTGCAGACATGCATTCCGACATTATTTACTCCAGGAAGTTTGTAAATTCTTGTACTAGATCTTCGGCTTTCGCCAATAGACTTCTTATAAGATCTTCTTGTTTCAATTACTGCAATTTGTCCACATAAATAAGCATTTTGCAAATCATGATCACCAATTTTATAAAAATTTTCAAAAATACTTCGCAAAATATTCTCACTGAAATGCTGATGACATTTTAACGGACATGGACATTCAAGTTCATTAAGTGTTTTTGCTGGCTTCATAACTCCTTTCACAGTTTTATAAGATTTTCCGGAATTTCTCTGAACTTTACTTACGTGTTTTTTCCAGTTAGATTTCTTGGCAATCCGTTTTCTAGTAGATATTTTCAATTCACTGCTGCTTTCAACTTCGATATCAGGTTCAGCTGACTTGCTTTCATTTTCTGTTATTCCGATCTGGGATTCTGTTGCCGCAAGTCCCGATGGCCCAGGCAATGTATCTTCGGAAGAGCGCGATGAAATTGATGACCCATTTGGTGTTGGGACGTACTCCGATCCAGAATTTTCGAAGTCTTGTAAACTCATCGAGTCAGCATCAGACATGTTTATATTTTTCTTTTTATTTCGTGATATTTTTGGTTTAATAAAGAACAAAAACAAAGCAAATGAGGAAATTGTTTCAAACAATAAGAATTTTACAATTAAAAATTACATTTTGACATTTAATTGGTAGAAGCAAAAATCAAAACAAACTATGAAACCATGGTTGATTAAAGTGCATTTTGGAACAAAATCGCAACAGCTGATGGCGTAAGTCAACTTTATTACTTAAACTATGGTTTCTACTATGCAATAGGGATTTTTTTAGTATTTATTTCAGAAGGTTCCGGTTAGATCAGCATAGTCAGATTGATTTTTTTGAAAATGAGGGTTAGGCCGTTTTGGCGCTGAGCGCCTCAATTTTTAAAAACAAGAACAAAAACACTTAAGAAAAAGGTCGAAGACATAAGCAAACATCAAGAATAATAATAATTTTTCATAAAAAATATCATAAGACGTTCTCATAAAAAAACATTTTATTACTTATAACTTTTAGGTTTTTGAGCTTGTTTTTGCGAAATTTCTCACTCAACGAGTTAACCGATTTTCACAAATTTGTTTACATCATTATAAAAATAACACGGTGCTTGAAATGGACATTTTAAAAATGTAAGAAAGGGGGACCTTATAGATATACATACATACTTATTTCGACCATACTGTTAGCAGCGGTTTAGCAGTTTTTCTTGTTTTCGGGTTAGTTACCTCAGTGGTGAAGGTTAGTTATCTCGGTGGTGAATTTAATATGGAAGATTTCGACATATACGCTTCTATCCAAAGAACGAAATAAAGGGAACCCTTGAAGAATTATTTCCCTTAAAAAGTCGTCCAGGCTTCTCATCGCCTTACCGCAAAAATATACAATAAAACCTTACAATATGCTAAACATCATACAAATCGCCTACATTTTTAGTTAGTGTCTTTGAAAAAAATAATCCTCGCAAAAAATTACTACAGGCATTGAAGATATTTATGAAAAATCAAAAGGTTTCATAATTTCGCAGGGGTTTTGTCATTCCATAGACTCTAATCGAAAAATAATTTCCATAAAGTAAAAAACTAATATCAATAAATATTTTCTGCTGCGTGAGAAAAATACACACTTTTTAATTGACTCGAAATCTGTTTATTTCACATAAAAACGTTGAGAAAAGACCCATAGTAATTTTTCGCAAAGAATATTTTTCTCAAAAACACAAACTAAAAATGTCGGATATTTGTGACATAGGATTTGATAAAAAAATTTTAGGTTAAAAAAATACCAAATTTCTTATAAGCAATTATTTTTCACTATTCCTCTCTGTAAACCATACAGTACTAATCATGACAATACTATCAATGAAAAACTTTACCGAAATTGCAAAAAAAAAAATCCCAATTAAAGAATTGTATACATTAAAATCCGCTTCAAAAGAGACCTAAGTGTAATTTAAATTTCGCGAATAATAATGTTTACACTACTAATAATTTCCCATAATGGTTCTGTTAATTGACCACCAAGATTGTGTGCTTTAATGCCATTGGATTATTTTCTTTTGGTCTTTTGGGTCACACGTCTGCGCCGCCGGGAATCAACATTCGACAAGTTATTAGCGATATACGGCCGCAAGTGCAGCGAAAAATGTGTCAAAGTTGGTGTTGCAGATTGAGCCATTTACGCCCCAGCCGTGGCGGCCACACGGCCCATATCACATTTCAACATGTATGGCATAATATTACGCAGTACAACACATGATTTTGGGACTCAATTCTGAGAAAATTTCGTAGTTTTTTTTGGGGTTTATTTTCATTTCATGCTGTTTTCTTTATTGGTGTATAATTTCCTAAATCAGTTTTTGTAACGAAAATAGGCCCCAAATTTGAGGCGCACTTTCATTTTTTTCATTTGGGGTGCATTTTCTTGGGGTCCAACTTCCGGACGCCGATATTAAATATATTTTTCTTTGCTTTATTTTAATTTAAAGTTCTGTAATTCTAAAAAATACCCATTGCATCCGCATTGTATAAGAACTAAAAATGGTGACATAAAAAAAATAATTCTCAGAATGAAGAAATTTTTTTTAAACATAAGATACATCTTAACTTAACGGCTTATAACTTTGTATTGTATAGTATAGGGGCTTCTTTTGTGAGGAAGAAAAACAAATTGGCATTGATCAAAGCTTATATGCAAGTATATTACTTTGTTTTAAGTATATTAGCAAAATATTTCGTTGCTGCGATCGCGAAATTTGGGGCTATTTGCGGTTGAAATAACCTCTAAAAATCAGGGTTTCCCTTAATAAAATTGTCAATTTTTATTACTTTTAGGAATTGACCACCTGACATTAACATCTGGACCATTATTTATAGGGCGACGTGACTTCAATTAAAAAAATGCGATCGTCACTTTTTTCTCGATTTTATTGCAATTTTTAGGGCATTCTTTAAAAAATCGGAAAAAATTTCCACAATTTTGGTCCGATTTTCACGAATTAATTGCCCTAGAAATGATCCTACACACATAATTTTAACCTCAAAAGCTACAATTTTTAAGAAGTTTGGACATTTTGTGCATTTTTCTATAAAATTGCTCTAATTCAAGTGAAAATAAAAATTCTAAATATAGGGTGATCTAAGTAGAGATACTTTTTTCAATAGACTTTTTTTGACAGATCACGTGTGAGTCGTGTCATGCTGTCATGTTATTTTTGTTTGGCATTTCATCATGGAAGGACTTACGCCTGAACAACGTTCGCCAATTGCGCTAAGTTCTTTTTTTTTAAATCCAAAAAAAAAATTGAAGCTCGTGATCTCGGCGACATTTGGTTTCAACAAGACGGCGCCACTTCCCACACATCGCATCAATCAATGGATTTATTGAGAGAACACTTCGGTGAGCAGATAATTTCACGTTTTGGGCCGGTCGATTGGCCACGAAGATCGTGTGATATCACACCGTTAGACTTTAGACTTAAAGTCTAAAGTTTATGCGGACAAACCCGCTTCGATTCAGGCCTTGGAGCAAAACATCACGCGTGTCATTCGCCGTTACCAGTCGAAATGCTCGAACGAGTCATCGAAAATTGGACTCAACGGCTGGACCATCTGAGACGTAGCCGCGGCCAACATTTGATAGACATAATCTTCAAAAAATAAATGCCAAAGAATGTTCTTTCAAATGATAATAAACATTCCCCATTCAATTTGAATATTCTGTGTTTTTTTCTTTAAAAAAGTAGGGAACCTCGAAATGGATCACGCTTTATGTATTTTTTTCTGAGAAATTCCGACCAAACGACAACCCTTAAACTCATTCTCTCTGTTTATCAATGATGCCGCTCAAAAGTCTTTGACAAAGCTGCGCTCTCTGTCTCTCTCTCTCCTTGTCGCACATTTTGCGCAAATCGAAAGCTTTTCATCCTCTCTGTTGTTGTTTTTTTTTTTGCAAATGCGAAAAACGGAAACAAAACATAAAAGGCAAAAGTTAATGTTTTCATTTTAACCATTGTTGTGTGTTAGAGTTCATTTAGGTTCTTTTCATGCTTCTGCTGTCGCTGACTCTGCTACGGCCACTGCGCCATTTGAGTGTGAATGGATGAATGTGAGTAGCGGAGACGGTGGTTTTGTTTTTGTTTTTTTGTGTGGCACACTTTCACATTTCACTGCTGCTGCTGCGGCGATGATGCTTCCAGTCGCAATGTTTGGGTTTGTTCATTGGTTTTGGTCCTATGCAAGGGAACATAACCCACTAACGGTGTCAGTTACTCGATAGACGTCGTCAAAGTGTTATCATCCAAAATATTCAACTCGGAGAGTTATTTGTGATCTACTACCAGGCAAACCAAAAAAAGAACAACGCAATTTTGTTGAAAAAAAGTGTTGAACAATTGTTTCAAAAGTTTTGAAAATAAAAACGAAATTAATTAAAACTACTCTTTAATTAAAGCATTCCAATTCTTAATAAATTAAATTAAAAGTTTATCTTCCTTTTTAACAATGGAAAATCAAGAGCAAGTTAATAAATCTCCAACTCCCAATCAAACTCCGGTTAATGCAGCCAGTCCCAATCCTCATGAGAGGACCAATGTAAGTCTTAAAGGCGCAATATTTAGTTATTTTTTCTTTTCCTCTTTCACACCTGTGAGGCAAACAAATGCAGCAGACCACCAGACACACAAAGGCCATTAAACTACAAAGGCATCATTATGAGGGGCACTTTTGTTTTCAAGAGTAGTTTAGTGGACGAGAGAGAGAGAGTGTGAGTGAGGAGGTGTTTGCGAACAACAACGCCATTTAAACCCTTCTGTGAAGCAAGCCTAGGGCAAAAGGGAAGAAGGCATTTGAGAAACGTTTGAAATGCCATAACAAACCATATTGAAAGTACAGTTTACAAAAGTGGGGCTATTTGCCTGGAGGGTTTTGTTTTTTGAAATTGAAAACACAAGAACGTTTTTTAAGAATATGTTTTGCAGAACCTAAAAAATAGATTTATCAGGGGATCTTTTTTTGCTTTTTTAAAGGAAAACATTTTTATCAAGGAAATTAGCATTTCTGTAGAAAAGGTTTTAAGGTATCTTTTTTTCTATTTCCTCTTATATATTTTACTGGTTTAAGTACATACTTCGAAAAGAAAAAAAATGAGAATTCTTTTGAGGCACTTCTCGGTCTCTTAAGTGCTGATAACCCAAAGGGGTTTTGCCAACTCGACTGTAGCAGACATTGCAATAAGTACTTTTAATTGTCAATTTTTTCATATCTTTATTCATTTTATTTTACTTTGCTGATGCTGATTATGCTGACCTGTTAGCTAAGAGCGATTCTGAGAAAATCATAATTTATTAATCTTTTAAGAGGAAAGCTTATCAAAGTGCATTTGAAAAGGTGATGGTTTTTCCTAAGAATTTCTTCGCGCAAAATGTTCCCATTTACTCTCTATACTATCCCACGCAGATTTTTATAACTGCACTGAGAAAAAAGTATTAAAGACAATGTCATTAACCATTTTTCCGAATCACAAGGTAAGGTTAGTCTCTTTAGCAGTGAATTTGAAACGGAAATCTTTGAAATCCATTTTCACGGCCGCAAAAGAAATTATAGAATTCGATCTTCTAGCTCTTCTCATTACCGCAAAAAAGGGCCATCAAAAAGTATCATATTCTTATACCCTCATCCATTAAAGAGAGGGTATAAGTAAGACATACCAACAATACCAAACGATTAGTCTAAAATTCGGTAATTTGAATTTTATTCCATCCAGAATCATTCCAAGGAACAATGGACCTCATAGGTCCATTCTAATAGTGCTATACAATTAATAGTACAACTTCATTTAGGCATTAAAAGCGGCATATTCAAATACATATTATCGAAAGAAACAAAATATGTTTTTGGATTTATCTGGTTTAGCTCCATTTCGGATTTTATCGTTTGGTGAATATTATGGCAGATACTTTCTTTATTTACAAAAAAAACTTTTTTGCAGTGAGGTGTTTCACAAAAATAAAATGTTGGCAAAATTTTCTATAGCGATTAAATTTTGATAAAAATTTTCTACAAAAATTTAATTTTTAAAAAAAAAGCTATTAAAATTAAATTTAAAAAAAATCTATTAGAATAAA
The DNA here is from genome assembly GCA_963930755.1 of Eudasyphora cyanicolor. Classification (NCBI taxonomy): domain Eukaryota; kingdom Metazoa; phylum Arthropoda; class Insecta; order Diptera; family Muscidae; genus Eudasyphora; species Eudasyphora cyanicolor. Next base: position 39,779,468 of record OZ005734.1, on the reverse strand, counting down.
ATAGAGTCGAAATTGTCCATACAAATTTAGTTTTATTTATATATATTTTATTTATATATTTTCTTTCCAAAAAATTAATTTTGACAGAATTTTCTACTTATATTGTATAAAAATTAAATTTTAGCTAAATTTTCTATTGTATAAACTTTCTTTTTATCAAAATTTTGTGGAAAAATTTAATTTTGACAAAAATTTCTAAAAAATTAAATTTTGTACAAAATGCAATTTTGAAAAAATTTTATATAAAAATGTAATTTTGTCAAAATTTCAATAAAAATGTAAATTTGGCTAACTGGCCATAAAAATGTTATTGTAACAAAATTGTCTATAAAAATGTAATTTTACAAAATTAATAAAAATACAAATTTGATAAAATTTTCTATTAAAATGAAATTATGAAAAAAAATTCTATTACAATGATATTCATTTTTTAGATATTTTTACATAAAAAATTAATTTTAACAGAATTTTCTTTTGTTTAAAAATGCAATTTTTGCAAAATTTTGTATTGTATATAAATGATATTTTGACAAAATTTTCCATAAAAATTAAATTTTGACATACATAATTTTCTATAAAAATAAAATTTTGACAAAATTTTCTTTAAAAAATTAATTTTGACAAAATTTTCTATAAAAACGCAATTTTGACTAAATTTTCTTTAAAAATGCAAATTTGACAAAATTTTCTATAAAAGTGAAATTTTGAGAAAATTTTCTATAGCTGTGCAATTTTGACAAAAATTGTCTATATAGGTGCAATTTTGAAAAAAATTGTCTATATAGGTGCAATTTTGACAAAAAATTTTCTTTAAAAATGCAACTTTGACAAAATTGTCAACAAAGGTGCAATTTTGACAAAAAATTTCTATAAAAATTAATTTTGGACAACAGTGTATAAAAATTCAACATTGACACAATTTTCAAGTTTTGACAACATAAAAAAAATTGCATTTTAACAAAATTTGCTATAAAAATGCAATTTTTACAAAATTTTCTATAAAAATGCAATTGTGACAAAAATTTTCTATAAAAAATAATTTTGGACAAAATGTACAATGTACAAAAATTTAACTTTGGCACAATTTTTTATACAATTCAAGTTTTGACAAAATTTTATATAATAATGCAATTTTGTCAAAATTGACTAAAATAATGCAATTTTATCGAAATCTATATATCGTCGGCTTAATGCTATTTTGTTCCATACGCCATTTTGTATGAACGGAGAAAAACGCAATTTATTGTTTGAGTAAAAACGGGACTGAAGAGTTACACACTTTTTATTTCATAGGGTTCCCAACAATGTTTGTATGATTCTCATGCATTTCTATGCCATTACATCCAAAAATAAGCAAGTTATAACAATTTTTGTACTTGACATTTTGGTCCATATCCACTTTTATTTTAATATTTTTTCGTATTTGTATTACATGGACCACAAAAAGGGTCGGTATGGAAGGACACTAATTTACATATTGTGATCGAAAAAAAGTAAAATACTGAGTGAAAAATATAGGGCGATAGAAAAATTGAGACATAGAACAAAAATATCGAAATTATTTCCCGTTATTCAGAGTAAAACAAATTTACCCTACCAATATCTCGAAAACTATGCGAGATAGGAAAAAAATGATTGCAGATTCTGAAAGAGCATGCTTGGAACCCATATTATCAACTCCTAACTCAAAAAACACGAAAATGGCGTATGGACCAAAATAGCATTAAGCCGACGATATATAAAAATGGAAAAATGTTTGTATGCATTTTATAGACGCTTAAACTACTGGACCGATTTTAAATTTTTTTCTTTTGTTTGAAAGCTATTTTGTCTGAGATGGTTTTGGAAAAAAAATTTGCAAATAGTGGACCAACGAAGTGAACCGCGTCCATTTTATATATAAGGCAATTTTTTAAGTGATTCCTACTGTTCGTACCTACTAATAGATTCCTACTGTTCGTACCTACGAATAGATTCCTACTGTTCGTACCTACGAATAGATTCCTACTGTTCGTACCTACGAATAGATTAATGAGATTCCTACTGTCGGAAATCTGAAGTGTGGGGTCAACGGAGTGGACCGGGTCCAGCTATATATAATAAAAATGGAAAAATGTTTGTATGTATGTGTTTTGTAGACGCTCAAACCACTGGACCGATTTTAAAATTTTTTCTTTTGTTTGAAAGCTATTTTGTCTGAGATGGTTTTGGAAAAAAAAAAATTTGCAAATAGTGGACCAACGAAGTGAACCGGGTCCATTTTATATATAAGGCAATTTTTTAAGTGATTCCTACTGTTCGTACCTACTAATAGATTCCTACTGTTCGTACCTACGAATAGATTAAAGAGATTCCTACTGTCAGAAATCTGAAGTGTGGGGGCAACGAAGTGGACCGGGTCCAGCTAGTTGTCTATAATAATGGAATTTCGACGTGATTTTCTTGCAAAATGCAATATCGAGGAAATTTTCTATAATAATGTAATTTTAACAACATTTTCTATAATAACAATTTCGACGTGATTTTCTTGCAAAACGCAATATCGAGGAAATTTTCTATAATAATGTAATTTTAACAAAATTTTCTATAATATGTAATTCTGGCAAAATTATCTATAAAATAAAATTTTGACCAAATTTTCTATAATAATTCATTGTAGACACAAATTCTATAAAATGCAAGTTTGACAACATTTTCAATAAAAAATTCAATTTTCACAAAATGTTCTATAAAATGTAATTTTGACAATATTTACTATAAAAAAATACAATTTCGATAAAATTAAATTCAATTTCGACAAAATTTTCTATAAAAATTCATATTTGACAATATTTTCTATAAAAATTAAATTCTGACAAAATTTTCTATAAAAATTAAATTTTGACAAAATTTTCTATAAAAATTAAATTTTGACAAAATTTTCTATAAAAATTAAATTTTGACAAAATTTTCTATAAAAATTAAAATTTGACAAAATTTTCTATAAAAATTAAATTTTGACAAAATTTTCTATAAAAATTAAATTTTGACAAAATTTTCTATAAAAATTAAATTTTGACAAAATTTTCTATAAAAATTTAATTTTGACGAAATTTTCTATAAAAATTAAATTTTGACAACATTTTCTATAAAAATTAAATTTTGGCAAAATTTTCTAAAAAAATTAAAATTTGACAAAATTTTCTAAAAATGAAATTTTGACAAAATTTTCTATAAAAATGAAATTTTTATGAAAATGAAATTATAACAACATTTTCTATGAAAATTACTATTTTGGCAACATTTTCTGTAAAAAATACATTATGTCAAAATTGTTTATAAAATCAAATTTTGACAAAATTTTCTATAAAAATTCAATTATGACAAAATTGTCTATAGAATGCAAATTAACAAAATTTTCTATATGTAATAAAATACCATTTTTCAAAATTATCTATAAAATGAAATTTTGACAAAATTGTCCATGAAATGCTATTCTATTTTATATAAAAATAAATTTTGGACGAAATTGTAAAATGTATAAATTAAATTGACATAATTTTTTATACATGTGTAATTAATTTTAACAAAATTGTCTATAATAATGCAATTTTATCAAAATTATCTATAATTATGCAATTTCAACGAGATTTTCTTGCAAAATGCAATGTTGTGAAAATTTTCTATAAAAATACAATTTGGCAAAATTTTATATAAAAGTGCAATTTTGTCATAATGTTCTATAAAATATAATTTTCACAAAATTTTCTATAAAATTACAGAATTTTTTATAAAAGTGAAATTACAAAATTTTCCTTAAAAATGCAATTTTGACAACATTTACCCAATCGTGACACAGTTTTCTATAAAAATGCAATTTTTAAATAATTTTCTATGAATTTTGACAAAACAATGTATTTAAATTCAATTTTAAATACAAAAAAAAACTTTAATTTTAAAATTTAATTTTCACAAAATTTTCTTTAAAAATTAAATCGTAAAAAAAATTAATTTTAACATTTGCTATAAAAATATAATTTTCACAAAATTTTCTATAAAAATGAAATTTTCTATAAAAATTACATTTTCTATAAAAATTACATTTTCTATAAAAATTACATTTTCTATAAAAATGAAATTTTCTATAATAATGAAATGTTGACAAAATTTTTTATAAAAATTAAATTTATACAAAATTTTCTATAAAAATGAAAATTACACGAAATTTTCTGTAAAAATGCAATTTTGACAAAATTTTCTATGAAAATGCTATTTTGACAAAATTGTCTTTAAAAATTTGAATATTTTGAATAATTTTCTATAAAAAAACAATTTTGACAAAATTGTCTATTGTACGACTTTTTACACAAATGCAATTTTGAAAAAATTTCCTATAATAATGCATTTTTGACTAAATTTTCTCAATTTTGACAAAATCATCTAAACAATGCAATTCCGACGAGATATAATTGAAAAATGCAATATCGTGGAATTTTTCTAGAATAATGTGATTTTGTCAGAATTTTCTATAAAAATAAAATTTTGGCAAATTTTCAATAAAAGTGCAATTTTGAAAAAAAAAATTATAAAAATGCTATTGTGACAAACATATTCTATATGAATTTTTGACAAAATTGTATAATGTATAAAAATGTATGTCAATTTATCAAAATTAAATATAATAATGCAATTTCGACGAGGTTTTCTTGCAAAATGCAATATTGTGGACATTTTCTATAAAAATATAATTTGGAAATATTTTATATAAAAGTGCAATTTTGACAAAATTTTCTATAAAGTATAATTTTCACAAAATTGTCTATAAAATAAAATTTTCGCAAAATTTTCTATAAAAATTAAATTTTTACAGAATTTTTTATACAAATGATATTACAAAATGTTCCTTAAAAATGCAAATTTTGACAACATTTACCCAATCTTGACACAGTTTTCTATAAAATGCAATTTTTAAATAATTTTTTATGAAAATGTAATTTTGACAAAATTTTCTATAAAAATTGAATTGTAACAAAATTAAATTTTAACAACATTTCCTAAAAATATATTACTTTGACAAAATTATCTATAAAAATTAAATTTTCACAAAATTTTCTATAAACTGAAATTTGGACAAAATTTTCTATAAAACTGAAATTTGGACTAAATTTTCTATAAAAATGAATTTTGACAAAATTTTCTATAATAATGCAATTTTGACAAAATTTTAACATAATTTTCTATAAAAATAAAATTTTAACATAATTTTCTATAAAAATTAAATGTTAAAAAAAATTTTCTGTAATAATAAAATATTGACAAAATTTTCTGTAAAAATTTAATTTTAACTAAATTTGGCTATAAAAATAAGTAAGACAACAAACGTTGACAAAATTTTCTTTAAAAATTTAATTTTTAAAAAAAAATCAAATATTTAAAAAAATTTAATTTTCAAAAAATTTTCTACAAAAATGAAAGGCTGGCAATTTTTTTTGTAAATATGAAATGTGGAAAAATTTTCTATAATAATCCAATTTTGACAATATTATCTACATGTAAAAATAATCTATAATGTAATTTTCTTGAAAAATCAAATATCGTGGAAATTTTCTAGAATAATTTTCTAAAAATTTTCTATAAAACGTAATTTTGACAAATAAAATTGCATTTTTGAAAAAATTGTCTATTTTCAACTTTGACACAACTTTTTATACAAATGCAATTTTGACAAAATTTTCTATAAAAATGTATTTTTTACAAGATTGTCTATAAAATGTTATTTTGTCAAAATTGCATTAATCTAGAAAATTTCCGGGATATTGAATTTTTCAAGAAAATCTCATCCTTTCATATTTATAAAAAAAAATTTCTCAAAATAAAATTTTTAGTTTTTTTAAAAATTGCATTTTTATAGAAAATTTGAATTTTTATAGATAATTTTGTCAAAGTTAAATTTGTATAGATAATTTTGCCAAAATTTCATTTTTATAGTTTTTTATTTTTCAAAATTGCATTTTTATAGAATATTTTGTTAAAGTTAATTTTTTATAGATAATTTTGTCAAAATTTCATTTTTATAGAAAATTTTGACAAAATTACATTATTCTAGAAAAATTCCACATTATTGCATTTTTCAATAATATCTCGTCGGAATTGCATTTTTTAGATAATTTTGTCAAAATTACATTATTATAATTTTGCATTTATTTGTTAAAAATTTTCTATAATAATGAAATATTGACAAATCTTTTTATAATGTAATTTCGAAGAAATTTTTTTGAAAAATGCAATATCGTGGATTTTTTTTTAGAAAAATGCTGTTTTTTCTGACACAGATTAATATGTGGAAAGTATTATTTTTAAATTGTTTAATATATACTCGTATTATAACCCAACGTCTATTTTGATCGGAAGGGGGTCTTTATATGGGGACTATATCAAAACAGAGTCCATAGGCCCTATTTTCAATAGGTATCGTCCTATTGAAAACTTCTTAAACAATAACTTTGTTTGCGTGCAAACACATATTTTATTTGTGAAAGTCAGTTAGCAAAAATATTTTGTTCTAATATATTAATATATGCTTTCCAAATAAAATATCTTTATTTTCAAATAAAATTTATTTGTTCACAGATATATAATATTTAAAAATTTTGGTTCCAAATACATTTTCTTTCAATTCAAACATATCAAAACAAAATGGAAATTTTCCTCTGTGTACATTCTCACGACATAATATTATATATATATTAACATTTAATATAATTTGTATTTTGGTTTCAATCGCATTGGTCTTCCTTATTGCGGTATATGAAAATATATTAGAGCCGAATACGAAACAAACAAACAAATTATTATCAAAAGCCATGTAATCAATTATGTATAAAGCAAATCAGTGAATATCAAATGCCAGACCATTACTCGAAACAATTTCGTGACCTAATAAAATATTAATCCATATAATATAAAAACATATAGTAAATAGATACGCGGGAAAACAATAATGGAGTTTTTTGATGGCCCTTATTTCCCTTCTATCCTAGCATGAGATCGAAGGCAGGCGCATACGTACATATGAAATATTTGTCATTAGTAATTGATTTTAGGGCATTCTTTTTATACGTACACATGTATTTTTGAATACTTTAAAGTTGTAAGTCTTTGAAATATGCTCGTACATATCTCTAAAACTATAAATAAGAGAAAAGTTTAAAAATAATTTGGATTGGAGTCTACCTTATGGGAAAAAACATTTCCCAAAAATGTACTTGCACATTTCTAAAAGCCATACATATCTAGGTTTAACCGTGTGTGCTTTTCGTAATTCAGAGTTTTTTTGCAACCACTCAATCAATTGGTTGATTAGCCAAAATGCGTCATTGATGTTCCTTTGTGCGTATGAGTATCAAGTCACATGAACATTATGTATACGCATTTGACACTTGCATGGATATATCCATTACATGCTGCATTAGGCCAATTTAAGGTACATTTGGTGAATATTGATAAAAAAAACGCATTTAAATTTAATTTTAAGCGTCAATAAATTACACACTGCTACAAAATTGAAAAAATTACTCGAACTTCTGATAGGACATGGTGTAGGTTGTAGATCCAAACCGGTACAACTAAAAAAAATCAATTTTTAAATGTTGTATTCCCTCAAAAATCTCAATTAGCGTTAAAAAAAACCGCTGTTTTTGACTCCTCGTACAAATCGATTGATTAAACTGTTATTTTCTTACCGATTTTTGGTTATATAACGGTTTTTGAATGGGGAGACATAGACCTTTAAAAATATGTGCAAATCATGGTACTTTAAATAAAAATGAAAAGATGAACAGGAGACTAAACTTGACATTTTTATACATTTTCTCAACTTTTCAACTTTGATAGTGACGCATTGCAAAGTTTTATTACCAATGGTACTATTTTTACATACTATTCTGAAAGTGTGTTTATTTCCAATTAAATTGAGTGTGGTTTTACAACAATCCAAGATAAATTGTGTGAGTTATGCCGATTTTTCAATAAAGAACATTTTAATTGCGCTTTTATACGAGGTTATTACTTGCGAGGAATTCCATGTTAAACCAACGAGAAATTTTCATGAAATTTGGGGAATTTAATGAAATTTGGGGAACGCTTTTGGTAGCCATTTTTTAAATTAAAAATTATGGCGACCTTGTATCTTTGTTTTGTATATTTTCAAAAAAAGGGTTTACTCGAACGGTTTATTCTGCGAAAGACATTGATATTTTTTCGCAGAAGAATTATAGAAATTCAGAGAAAAAAAAGAAATAAAATTTTTTTTTAAATATTTCTTTTAAAAAAATATATTTGTTTTTTTTTTATTTTCAGCAATTACCTATTCTGTGTTCTAAATACTGTGTAAATTTCAGAGAGGGGTTTTATTTTGACCAAATTTTCTAGAATTTTGACCAAATTTTCTATAAAAATTAAATCTTGACCAAATTTTCTATAAATTTTCAATTTTGACTAAATTTTCTATAAAAATTTAATTTTGACCAAATTTTCTATAAAAATTCAATTTTGACAAAATTGTCTAATTTTCAGCTTTGACACAATTTTTTATACAAGTACAGTTTTGATAACATTTTCTATAATAATGCAATTTTGACAAATTATCTGTAATAATGTAATTTCGACGAGATTTTCCTGAAAAAAGCAATATCGTAGAAATTTTCGAGAATAATGTAAATTTGACAGCATTTTCTATAAAAATATAATTTTAAAAAATAAAAATTCAATTTTGACAATATTTTCTATAAAAATTCGATTTTGATAAAATTTTCCATGTAAATTCAATTTTGACGAAATTTTCAATAAAAATTAAATATTGACAAAATTTTCTATAAAAATGTTATTTTGACAAAATTTTCTATACAAATTTAATTTTGAAAAAATTTTTTATACAAATTTAATTTTGACAAAATTTTGTATAAAAATTAAATTTTCTATAAAAATTTCATTTTGAAAAATTTTCTATAAAAATTAAATTTTGACAAAATTTTGTATAAAAATTAAATTTTGACAATATTTTTTTTTAAATTAATTTTTGACAAAATTTTCTATAAAAGTTCAATTTTGACAACATTTTCTATAAAAATTCAGTTTTGACAAAATTTTCTATAAAAATTCAATTTTGACAAAATTTTCTATAAAAATTCAATTTTGACAGTTTTCTATAAAAATTAAATTTTAACAAAATTTTCTATAAAAATTCAATTTTGACAATATTTTCTATAAAAATTCGATTTTGACAAAATTTTCTATGTAAATTCAATTTTGACAAAATTTTCTATAAAAATTAAATTTTGACGAAATTTTCAATAAAAATTAAATTTTGACGAAATTTTCAATAAAAATTAAATTTTGACAAAATTTTCTATAAAACATTTGTTTGTCAAAATTTTTGTATGAAAAGCAATTTTTTTTTTTTTTTTTTTTTTTTCCAATTCATTACATTTTTTATTGAATCTTTCATTATTATACAATGAAAATAACAATAAGTGGACAAATCTTAACCTAAAATACTATTCTCTGGGTTGTTGCCATTGCGAACAAACCATTGAGACTTTACACGATTTTTTTACTTAAACAAAAGGTTAACATTTCAAATTTAGGAATTCATAATTTCATTTCATTTTTTTGTTTTAGATTTTGATTAGGATTTGGATTTTGATTAGGATTTGTTTTAATTTATATCATGTCCAGCGTATCTCTCCTTCTAAGGCGGTCATGACCTTCAAAATTTAGTAGTTCTCGAGCCAGGATGTTTGGATGATTGAATAGTTTACCCACGTAACACCGGCAATATTTTTCAATTTCCTCTTTTACTGTTGGCATGTTGAGATCCTTATGGATGTTAGCGTTTCTTATATACCATGGTGCACCTGTAATTAAACGAAGAATATTCGATTGTCTTCTTTGTAATTTGCATACATTTGAAGCGCACGCTGTACCCCAGAGCTGGATACCATATGTCCAAATCGGCTTCAATACCGTTTTGTATAAAAGAACTTTATACTCTGGATCTAGGGCAGATCTTTGGCTGATAAGCCACTGAAGTTGATTAGTTTTGAGTTTTATTTGGGTTACTTTAGAGTCTATGTGGCGCGACCACGTCAAACGCCGATCTAAGTGGATTCCAAGGTATTTTACATGATCCTTTTGGGGAATCTGTGAGTTGAAAATAGAAATTGAAGGACTTGCATCCCTTCGCAGGGTAAAAGTAACATGAGTACACTTTGAGGCATTCACCATTATTCTCCATTTTTTTAACCATTCTTCTAGGATTCGGACATGCGACTGCAGGTGATCGGACGCAACTGAAGGGTTTTTGTGAGTACTGACGAAAGCAGTATCGTCCGCAAAAGTAGACGTGAGCGTAAAGTTGGTTATGGGCATATCTGCCGTAAAAATAACGTACAGTATAGGGCCAAGAATGCTCCCCTGTGGGACACCGGCATTTATTTTCTTAGGGCTAGAAAAAATGCCATTTGATTTAACTTGAAAAGACCGGTTAGTCAAATAGCTCCTGAACAGTTTATGCGTGTTGATTGGCAGAAGGTCACATATTTTGTACAAAAGTCCTTCGTGCCAGACTTTGTCAAATGCTTGGGAAATATCTATGAATAACGCCGAACAGTATTCTTTATTCTCAAAAGCTCTTCTGATGCAGGTTACGATACGGTGTACCTGTTCTATAGTATTGTGACTTTTTCTAAAACCAAATTGGTGGTCAGGTATAATATTGTGAGAAATTATGTGAGGTGTGATCTTCTTCATGAGAATGGACTCAAACATTTTTGAAAGTATCGATAGTAAGCTTATAGGGCGATAGGATTTGACTTGAGTTGGATCTTTGCCTGGTTTCGGTATCATCACGATTTCAGACCTCTTCCAAGATAGGGGGAAGTAACCTACACGTAGAATTGCATTGAATAAAAATAACACAATTTTCAAGGCTGAAAAGGGAAGTTCTTTAATCATTTTCGCTGTTATACCATCTCCTCCGGGCGATTTCTTAAATTTTAGTTCTTTGACAGATTTTTCAACATCCTTTATTCTAAGCTTGATTGGGCCAGGAATTATATCATCTATCACGGGCTGATAGATTGGGCGACGAATTAAATCATCTATCACGGGCGGATAGATTGGGCGTGGAGTTATATCGTCTATCACGGGCGGATAGATTGGGCGAGAAGTTATGTCATCTATCACGGGCTGATACATTGGGAGAGGAATTGAGTCATTTATCCCGGGCGGATAGATTGTGTGAGAAATTGTATCATCTATCACGGGCGGATAGATTGGGCGAGGAATTGTGTCGTTTATCACGGGCGGATAGTGTGGGCGAGGAATTATATCTATCACGGGTGGATAGATTTCAGATGTATCACTGTTGGGTGTAAAAACGGACTCGAGGTAGTTTGCGAATGCATTTACTTTCTCTTCTGTGCTTTTTGCCCAGTTCCCATTTTCAAGGCGAATTGGGGATTCATGCGCAACAGGACCTCGCATGTTTTTTGTGGCCTTCCAGAGACTATAATCTGTTTTCTGGGTTGGATCCAGAGATTGCAAATATATTTTTAGATCACTTTCCTCGGCTGATTTTAGGGCTGATTTCAATCTCTTCTGGCAATTTTTTAGTTTTTTTCTCAGTGCTGGGGAGCGATATTGTTGCCACTCTCTTCTTACGCTTCTTTTTTCATTGATTAACGCTTGGATGCCTATTGGGTTATTGGAGTTATCTCTTTTGAATGCGCTTTTTCGAGTAGCCACTTTAACAGCACTGTTTACAACGTCTGTGAATAGGTTTACCGCGGCTTCAATTTCATCCGTTGTACGTAACGATACACCATCGGATAGGTGTGAGCTAACGTATTTTTTATATTTTAGCCAGTTGGTATACTTATTGGGCAAACTGTCACACCCATTTTCATGATTGTTGTAAAGCAGTGTCAAAATGGTAGGCGAATGATCCGATGATAGATCAAGTGATGGACATAGAGATAATTGTTCACGCCTTATATTTTTTATTATAGCGAAATCAATAAGGTCAGGCGTTTTGTTCAGATCTGAGGGCCAATATGTTGGGTGACCGCTCGAAGCTACATCTAGTTTAGCAGATGTTATGGCTTTAAGTAGTTGTCTACCTTTTGGAGTAGTGAGGCGAGAGCCCCAAAATGTGTGCTTGGCATTGTAGTCACCTGCTACCAAAAACTTTGTGCCAAGAGTGGAGAAGAACTCCATGAATTGATCTTTGTTAATATTGTGCCTAGGGGGACAATATATCGACGATATCACCAGATTTGTGCCTGTGATAGCGATAGAAGTTGCTTGTATATGCTCAGTCCTATATTCGGGCATAGGATAATGTTTGATTTTATTTTGGACAATAAGAGCTGTACCACCACAGGCTCTCCCGCTAGGATGTTTAGTATCGTATGTGGAATAACCACGTATCCTAAAACAATTTCTGGTTGAAAAATGTGTCTCAGAGACTAATAAAATATCTATACAGTGGTTTCGGAGAAAATTTTCTACCTCATTTCTGTGTTGGCTCAAGCCGTTTGCATTCCAATAACAAATTCTCATTGGATTTATTTTTGATTTAACACGAGTTGCATAAGCATACTTTGATTTCTCATCATTTCTTGCATCATGCTTTGCATATTCAACATGAATGAATTCATAGTTTCTATTAATTTTTCTATTGAGTTTTCGAGGGGAAATTGAGGGGGTAACGAATTACCATTTCTTGTCATACGGGCGTATGACATATTTGGATGAATTGTATTCTTTGGGATTCGGTTTACGTTTGGATCGCTAGAACTAGCATTTTCTGTAGGAGATACAGTTCTTAAGCCTGGGAAAGGCGATGGAATATAGCTTGCATATGTTGGAGTTTTATTAACATTGTTTGATTTTTTCATGTGCTTATAGACAGGGCAACCCCTGTAGTTTGCTGTATGGTTCTCACCGCAGTTACTACATTTTTTTACGCCGGTATCTGTTCTAGGATGGGGACAGTCAACGGACTTGTGCACATCGCCACATCTGACACAAATGGCCGGTAATTTACAGTATGCCTTGGTGTGTCCAAATTCTTGACAATTTGTACATTGGGGAGGATCGGCTCGTTTTAAAAGCAATTGACAAAAATTTAATCTTCAAAAAAATTATCTATAAAAATAAATTGACGAAATTTTCTATAAAAAGAAAATTTTGACGAAATTTACTATAAAAATGAAATTTTGACAAAATTTTATATAAAAATAAGATGTTGACAAAATTTTTATAAAAATGCAATTTTGAAAAAAACAATTTTGCCAAAATTGTGTTTTGTATACAAATTCAACTTTGACACAACTTTTTATACAAATGCAATTTTGACAAAATTTTCTATAATAATGGAATTTTGACAAAATTTTCTAAACAATGCAGTTCCTACGAGATATTCTCGATAAATTCAATATCGTGGAAATTTTCTAGATTACAATTTTTAAAAAATTTCTATATAATATAATAACATTTTCTATAAAAATTCAATTATGATAAAATTTTCTATAAAATTTAAATAGTGACAAAATTTTCTATAAAAATTTAATTTTGATAAAATTTTCTATAAAAATTAAATAGTGACAAAATTTTCTATAAAAATGTTATTTTGACAAAATTATCTATAATAACTTAATTTTGACAAAATTTTCTATAAAAATGAAATTTTGACAAAATTTTCGATACAAATTAAATTTTGACAAAATTTTCTATAAAAATTCAATTTTGACAAAGTTTTCTATAAAAATTCAATTTTGACAAAATTTTCTATAAAAATTCAATTTTGACAATATTTTCTATAAAAATTCAATAATTTTGACAAAATTTTCTATAAAATTCAATTGTGACAAAATTTTCTATAATAAATTCAATTTTGACAAAATTTTCTATAAAAATTCAATTTTGACAAAATTTTTTATAAAAATAAAATTTTCACAAAATTTTCTATAAAAATTAAAATTTGACAATATTTTTTTTTAAATTAAATTTTGACAAAATTTTCTATAAAAGTTCTATTTTGACAAAATTTTCTATAAAAGTTCAATTTTGACAAAATTTTCTATAAAAATTAAATTTTGACAAAATTTTCTATAAAAATTCAATTTTAACAAAGTTTTCTATAAAAATTAAATTTTGACAAAATTTTCTATAAAAATTCAATTTTGACAATATTTTCTATAAAAATTCAATAATTTTGACAAAATTTTCTATAAAATTCAATTTTGACATAATTTTCTATAATAAATTCAATTTTGACAAAATTTTCTACAAAAATTCAATTTTGACGAAATTTTCTATAAAAATTCAATTTTGACAAAGTTTTGCATCAAGGAGACACGTTATTTCAAGTACGAGGACAAATTATACGAACAGAAAAAAGGAATGCCCATGGGATCCCCTGCTTCGCCTGTGATAGCAGATATTGTAATGGAGGAATTGCTAGATACATCTTTGAATAAATTGACAGAAAAACCAAAAATTTTGACGAAGTATGTAGACGACTTGTTTGGAATAATCAAAAGAGATCAATTGGAAAACACACTTAATGCACTAAACTCATACCACACTCAGATTCAGTTCACGAAGGAAGAAGAAAAAGACGGAAAACTACCATATTTGGACACGGTAGTAATTAGACATGACAATAAACTTAAGACAGATTGGTACCAGAAACCAACTGCATCAGGACGACTTATTAACTACTACTCCAAACACCCAAGACGGACAATTATAAATACTGCCACAAACTTCATTAACAGAGTTTTAAAAATCAGCGATAAGGAATATCACAATGAAAATACGAAGAAGATAAGGACCATTTTAAGAAGGAATGACTTTCCCCATAATACAATCAATGAACTTATGACTCGCACTTATGAAAAGCCAAATAATGTTGACGGAGCAAAGGAAAAACACATTTACAAATCGATGACTTATGTTCCTGGATTGTCTGAGAGAATAAGACATTCGGATATTTACGACAAGAAGACATATGAACTCGCCCACAAATCTAACAATACCGTATCGCATTTATTCAGCAGAACCAAGTCAAAAATCAAAAAGGAAGACAAGTCGAACTTGGTATACAAAATTAAATGTAATGGCGATGAGTCTAACGTATGCCAAAAGGTATACGTTGGTACTACCAAATCAAAACTAAAAACAAGATTATCTTCACACAGGTCGGAACAGAAATCCCTTGACAAACCAATTGAACAGAAAACTGCATTGGCAGCCCACTGTTCAATCACAGGTCACAAACCAAACTTTAACGACGTCGATGTGTTAGTAGAAGAGAAAAATTATGGACGAAGACTGACGTTAGAAATGCTACATATTATTGACGTTGCAGCGGACAAGAGACTGAACTACAAGAGAGACACCGATGGATGCGCCAATATTTATCGGCACCTAATTGACAAGCATAAACGAAGACTTAAACAGTAGCGATCTTCAACTTTGCAGGCACAGTGCTTGTGGGACAACATATGTACAATTAAATATTATTGAAATAATGTATGTCAATTTGTTGTTTAATGTAATGTTAAAAGTATATTAATACATGTTTGTGTTTTTATTGTGATAGCTCCCCGAAGATGACCAGCGATGTTCGTCGAAATATCGGAATATAAATACATAAATAAAGATTAATAAAACAAATAAAAAAGACCATTGTCTTTTTATTTAAGTGACCAATTAGCCACACGAAAACTAATAAATAAGTTTTCTATAAAAATTAAATTTATACAAAATTTTCTATAAAAATTCAATTTTGACAATATTTTCTATAAAAATTCAATAATTTTGACAAAATTTTCTATAAAATGCAATTTTGACAAAATTTTCTATAATAAATTCAATTTTGACAAAATTTTCTATAAAAATTAAATTTTGACGAAATTTTCTATAAAAATTCAATTTTGACAAAATTGTCTATAAAAATTTTATTTTGTCAGAATTTTCTATAAACAGCAATTGACAAAAAATTAATTTTCACAAAATTCTCCATAAAAATTAATTTTTGACGAAATTTACTATAAAAATGTAATTTTGACAAAATTTACTATAAAAATTAAATTTTGAAAAAATTTTATATACAAATAAAATTTTGACAAAATTTTTAATAAAAATGCGATTTTGAAAAAATTTTCTATAATAATGGAATTTTAACAAAATTAATTAAACAAGGCAATTCCGACGAAATAATCTCGAAAAATTCAATATCGTGGAAATTTTCTAGAAAAAAAATTCAATTTTGACTAAATTTTCTATAAAAATTAAATAGTGACAAAATTTTCTATAAAAATGTTATTTTGACAAAATTATCTACAAAACTTTAATTTTCACAAAATTCTCTATAAAAATTAAATTTTGACAAAATTTTCTATAAAAATGAAATTTTGACAAAATTATGTATAAAAATTAAACTGACATGAAATTCTATATAAAAATGCAATTTTGACAAGATTTACTATAAAAATGTAATTTTGACAAAATATTCTATAGAAATGCAAATTTGAAAAAATTTTCTATAAAAACAATTTTGACGAATAGTAATTTAACTTTGACGCAAATTTGACAAAATTTTTTATAATAGTGCAATTTTGTCAAAATCATATACATATATTTATGCAATTTCGACCAATAATCTATAATAATAATACAGTTTCGACGAGATTTTCTTCAGAAATGCAATATTGTGGACATTTTCTAGAATAACATAATTTTGACAACATTTTCTATAAAAATTTAATTTTGACAAAATTTGTAGATTTTCTATAATATTACAATTGACAAAAAGTGACAAAAATTTTCTACAAAATCAAATTTTTACAAAATTGTAGAATGTATAAACATTCAGCTTTCACACTGTTTTCTATAAAAGTGCAATTTTGACAAAATTATATATAATAATGCAATTTCGACGAGATTTTCTTGAAAAATGCAATATTGTAGAAATGAACGAAATATGTAATGTAATTTTGACAACATTTTATATAAAAAACTAATTTCAACAAAATGTTCTATAAAAAATGCAGTTTTGTCAAAATTTTCTTAAAAAAAACAATTTTGACAAAATTTTCTATAAAAATTGAAATCTTGACAAAACTTTCTATAAAAAATGCAATTTTGACAAAATTTTCAATAAAATGCAATTTTGTCAAAATTTTCTTTAATAACAAAACTTTCTATAGTTTCGACGAGATTTTTTTAAAAAAGGCAACGTGGACATTTTCTAGAAAAATACTATTTCGATTAAATTTTCTAGAAAAATTTTGTTGAAAAAACAAAATAAATTAGAAAATTATTTTTTGAAAAAACTACTTTTTTTGTTTGTTCTAAATACTGTGTAAATTTCAGAGTGGGGTTTTAAGTAAATTCAATATAGTGAAATTTTTCTAGAATAAGGTAATTCGGACAAAATTTTCTATAAAAATACAATTTTGACAAATTTTTTATAAAAGTGCAATTTTGACAAAATTATCTATAAGAAGCAATTTTGACAAAATTTTCTATCAAAAATGAAATTTTGACTAAATGTTTTATAAAAATTAAATTTTGACAAAATTTTCTATAACAAAAATGCAATTTTGACTAAACTTTCTATAAGAATTGAATTTTGACAAAAGTTTCTATAAAGTAAATTTTTGTCAAAATTTTTTATACTAATAACATTTTAACAAAATTTTCTATACATAGTGCAGTTTCGACGAGATTTTCTTACAAAATGCAATTACTTATTACTGGCATTTAACTTGAGTTTTGGTGTATTCAGAGAGTTATAGTAGAATTTTATGGCAAATATTTTTGTAGAACATTTTGACCCTTTAAACACCTGTTCTAGGGGTAGTTTTTACCTCTCTCCACAAAATGAATCAAAACGACCCCTAGATTCAGGAGCTATAGTGTTAAAATGTTCTACAAAAATATTTACCATAAAATTCTGCTATAAGTCTCTGAATACACCAAAACTCAAGACTCAACTTAAATGCCAGAAACATGTCAAAACATAAAATTTATTTTTAGGTTAATTTCGTACTTTTTCGAGTTGGTGCTAAACCTAAAATTGAATTTTAAGTTTAGACTTATTTCTGACTTTTAGGTTGGGTTTTGAGTTTTGGTGTATTCAGAGACTTATAGTAGAATTTTATGGTAAATATTTTTGTTGAACATTTTGGCCCATTTCTCCACAAAATGGACCAAAAAGACACCTAGATTCAAGAGCTACAGGTTTAAAATATTCAACAAAATGTTTACCATAAAATTATACTATAAGTCTCTGAATACACCAAAACTCAAGACTTGACTTAAATGCTAGATATAAGTCAAAACATATAATTAATTTATAGTTTAATTACTATTACTTTTTATTTTCAAATTGGTGCTAAACATAAAAATGTATTTTAAGTTTTGACTTATTTCTGATTTTTAGGTTGGGTTTTGAGTTTTGGTGTATTCAGAGAATTATAGTAGAATTTTATGGCAAATATTTTTGTAGAACATTTTGACCCATTAAACGCCTGTTTTAAAGATGATCTTTACACTTCTCCACAAAATGGACCAAAAAGACGCCTAGATTCAGGAGCTACAGGGTTAAAATGTTCCACAAAAATATTTACTATAAAATTCTACTATAAGTCTCGGAATACACAAAAACCCAAGACCAACTTAAATGCCAGAAATATGTCAAAACATAAAATTTATTTTTAGGTTAATTACTTTTACTTTTTATTTTCAAATTGGGGCTAAACCTAAAATATAGTATTCCGATTCATCATAAGAATGTGCAAACGGAGGAAATATTGATCCCCCTCTAAAATGACCACCATACGTAAACTTTTAAAACGCCGGTACACGTATATATAGTACCTTTTTACCCCTTCTATCAGAATCCTTTGCTAGAACCTTGTTACTTTTTTTGTGTTCCTCAGTGTAATCACTTGACTATGCTTCAAGGGAGCCTCGAAAACAAAATGGTTGAGTAGCTCTTGTCTTGCTGCAAACAAGATAATATACATCATTTGTACCTACATCTACCTGCTGTGAACTTGAGCAGAAAAACCGCAACTGTTTATAGCAAATTTTCACATATTTGAAAGCCGTCAACAAACGGTATCAATGCAATATGTTAGCAAAAGTTGATAAATTTTGCCAAAACCAAAAACCATTATCATCATTACTGGCTTTGTCATCCACAGCAGCAGCAGGATGTGCCAAACGTAAAATAGAAAGTTGCTCAACCACAATCTTTTTAAGAAGTGTTTATGTTGTTTTCGTTCTTTCGTTTTTTTTTGCGAGACTAATTTAAACAAATTCTCCCAATGGATTTGAAATACTTTTGATGATTTTGCGGTTATTTTTTTTCTCCTTGACGATTTTGGTGTTAATAAAAACCCCCAAAACATAAGGGATTACATTCATGTGGTACATTGTCTTCTCATCTCCATTACCATTTTATGAGTGAGAAGCATTTTATGCTTTCCTAAGATTTGATTTAAGCAGAAAACGAAAGGATGGACTGGGTGACAGACAGACAGACAGATGGAAGAAGGACAGACAGACAGATGGAAGAAAGACAGACAGACATATGAGGCGTGGGAGTGTCCGTCCTTCCTCCCATGGCATTCAATTTCAACAATTGTTTGGCAATTTAATTAAAGACTGCAAATATGTGTTTATTTTTCTTCAACTATCCTAAGGGTATAATTTATTGTTAGTCTTTTTCTAAGCGAAAAAAACCCTTCGCAGTTTTTCTTTCCTCTGTTCTTTAATATAGAACAGAGAGAATAAGAGGGCATCAAGTTACCAGAAAGTGAAACTTTTTCCAAGAATTCCTCGTCCCAATGAGAAAAAAATAAACAACACCAATAAATAAAAAAATCCAACGCAAGAAGCGGGGAAAATGCATGTGGAGTGATGAGTGTCGGGTTGCCAAAGATTCTGTTGGATACGAATACTTTATTAAAAACATAGCTTATGTTACATTTGATGTGGAAATCCCCATTCTTCTTGGAATTACGTTTATGTAAATGAAATATTTACAAAAGTGTAAACAAATATAAACAGAAAGGATAGCAAAAGGGTTTTCCAATCGGGGCACTAGAAACAGCCTCTCAGGACGTTACAGGTCGTCTTCTGTGCTAGAAACGGCCTTTTAGGTCTTCTTCTGTGCTAGGAAAAACCTTCACAGGTCGTTCTCTGTGCAGAAACGACCTCGCAGGAAGTCATCTGTGCTAGAAACGCCCTCACTGAACTTATTCTGTACTAGAAAGTACCTCTCAAGTTACCTACTGTACTAGAAACGACTTCATATATCATTTTCTGGGCTCGCCAGTAGGTGAGTTGGTAGCAAGCTCGCCTATAAGTTTGAAGGTCGTGGGTTCAATTCCCACCAGTGGCTCTGGTCTGTCGCAACAAAAATTAACAAGCAACATGGTCTTTGTCACCCGGCTTCTCCCTGGACCGTAAAATTAGAATATAAATTTACTTTGTATTGTAATTCATATAAATAAATAAATAAATTTAGTTTTCTGACTATAAACGACCCTGCAGGTTGTTTGCTGTACATACTAGAAACCACCTCACAGGTCGTCTTCGATACTCGAGAGGATTCCATTGGTCGCATCCTGTACTAGAAACGGCTACACATTGCTCAGCTCAGCAGCAAATTTTCAAAATTTACAAAACCCAAATCCAATTTTTTCTTAATTTTGGAAGAATGAAATACCAGGCGCCTCTCATTTTCAGAAAGCAAATTTCAAAAATTGCTTATTTAAAAATTTTCAAAAAAAAAACAAAATCTAAATTTACTTCTTTTCATCTACTTCAATAAAATACCAGGCGCTCAGCATTTCATCAAACAAATTCACAAAATTACAATTTTACAAAATTGTAAATTAACAAAAGGCAATATACGAATTTTGCTTAATTTTCAGACTGAAATTCCACGCGACCAGCAAGCAAATTTACAAAATTATCCAATTTTTAGTTCTACAAATTTACAAAATTTTCTAATTTTCAGTTCTACAAATTTTCAAATTTAAATTTTACGTCATTTAACGACTGAAATACCAGGAGCCCAGCATTTTCAGCAAGCAAATATACAAAACTTTAAATTTAATAATTTACAAAATTGTAAGTTTACAAAAGTCATGTTGCCTTTTTTAGCTTTACAAATATACAAAATCGAAAGCAAAATCCAAATTTTGCTTTATTTTGACTGAAATACTAGCATTTTCAGCAAGCAAATGTATAAATTTTCAAAATTGAGAATTTACAAAATTGTAAATTTACAAAACGCAATATCCGAATATTGCTTAATTTTTCAACTGAAATACCAGGCACTCAGAATTTTCAGCTGCAAATTTCCAAAATTACGAATTTACAAACGGCAAAATCCAATTTTTGCTTTATTTTTCGACTGAAATACCAGTCGCCCAGAAGTTTCAGCAGTAAATTTAAAAATTTCCAAAATTGTGAATTTACAAATAGCAAATTTACAAAGGCAAAATCCACAAAAAAATTTACAGAATTGCAAATAACAAAGTCCAAATCCGAATTTTTCCTCATTTTAGGACTGAAATATCACGAGCCCAGCACGCAAATTTCCAAAATTGCATATTTCCAAATTTTCGAATTTACATAATTGCAAATATACAAAAAGCAATATCCAAATTTTGCTTAATTTTCCAAATGTTCAAAATTGCGAATTTACAAATTTCTAAAATTGCAATTTTCTAAATTTCGAATTTAATAATATAGAAAATTGCAATTTCACAAAAGGAAAAATCTGAAATATCAGGTGCCCAGTATTTTCTGCAAACAAATTTACAAATTTCCAAAATTGCAAATTTACAAAAGGCAAAATCCAATCTTTGCTTCATTATACGACTGAAATACCAGACGCCCAGCATGTTCAGCAAGCAAATTTACAAATTTTCAAATTTGCGATTTTACATAATTGCTTTTACAATTTACCAAAATTGCTAATTTACAAAATACCAAATTTACAAAAGGCAAGGCAATCAAATTTACACATTTTCAAAATTGCGAATTTACAAATTTAGAAAATTGCAAATTTACAGAAGGCAGAAAAAAATGTTGCTTCATTTTCTGTCTGAAATACCAGGCGCTCAGCATTTTCAGCAAGCAAATTTACAAATTTCCAAAATTTGGAATTTACAAAATTGCGCTAATTTACAAAATTGCAAATTAAAAAATGCAAATTTACAAACTTCGCAATCCCAGCATTTTCAGCAAGCAAATTTATAAATTTCCTAAATTGTGAATTTACAAATTTATTTAATTACAAATTTACATAATTGCATATTTACAAAATTCCAAATTTACAAACAGCATAATCCAAATTTTGCCTCATTTTCCAACTAAAATATCAGGCGCCCAGCATTTTCAGCAAGCAAATTTACAAATTTCGCAAGCAAATTATGAAAATTGCGAATTTAAAAATTAAGAAAATTGCAAATATGGCTAATTGAAAATTTACAAAAGATAAAATTCAAATTTTTCTTAATTTTCCAACTGAAATACTAGGTGCCCAGCATTGCATTTTCTGCAAGCAAATTTACAAATTTTCAAAATTGCAAATTTACAAATTTTCAAAATTGCAAATTTACAAAAGACAAAATCTAAATTTTGCTTCATTTTCCGACTGAAATAACAGGCGCCCAGAATTTTTAACAAACAAATTTACAAATTTCCAAAAGTGCAAATTTACAATATTGCAAATGTAAAAATGCAAAATGCAAATTTTGCTTCGTTTTCAACAAGCAAATTTCCAAAATTTACAAATTACCGAAATTGCAAAATCCAAATTTTGCTTCATTTTTCTGACTGAAATACCAGGTGCCCTGCTTTTTTAGCAAGCAAATTTAGAATTTTTCAAAATTGCGACTTTACAAATTTAGAACATTGCAAAATCACAAAAGTCAAAATAAAAATGTTGCTTCATTTTCCGACTGAAGTGACAGGCGTCCATAATTTTCAGCAAGTAATTTTATAAATTTCCAAAATTGCGAAGATAAAAAATTCGATATATACAAAAGGCAGTATCCAAATTTTGCTTAATTTTGCGACTGAAATACCAGGCGCCATTTTCATAAGGTTTTCATGGTGATTCACTTTGATTATTGTCGGATTTTATTAAATATTTTATTAAAAATGCATTTTCGATTTATTACAATTATAATACAACTAATTATATTTGATTTATATTATCTTAAATAGATTTTATAAATACTTATATACTATATTATATATATATACCAAGTGATAATACACGACTCATGTGACATAAACTAATGCGATTCTCATAATTTGCCATTACACCTTTAGACCAAAAGACACACCAATCAGTAATTCCTTGAGGGTGCAATTCCATTTGAGAAATCTGTCTTTATTTTGTTATTGTTCTTCCAAACAAATTAGTTGGGTTGAAAATATGGAATTATTTAAAACAATTTTTTCAAACCCCCGGCTTCTCGTTCAAGCATCTACTCGCTAAATATCTAATGCAGTTGATGGTCTCTGGGCTTAAATTCTTGAGTGATTTGGATTATGTGCGCGTGTAAATGCAAATCCTTTTTTTCCAAATTCGTGGAATGGGGGTAAACAAAAGACCAATTTGATGCATTTGGCGACAAACCGATGTGGCTGAAAAGAAATGAAGAAAATACAGAAGTCATTTAGTCATTTTTAAATAAAAAAATTAAAAAATAACAAAAAAAATTGTTTTTTTATTATAAAGTTAGATATTCGAGAAGTAGAGAAAAATTATAAAATTCAAATGAAACCAAATCAAAATGTTGCTTAATTTTCCGATTGAATAACAGGCGCACAGCATTTTCAGCATGCAAATTTATAAATTTCCAAAAATGCTAATTTACAAATTTCCAAAATTGCAAATTTACAAAAGAAAAAATCCAAATTTTGCTTAATTTTCCGAAAGAAATACCAGGCGACCAGCATTTTCAGCATTTAAATACATATATCATTTTTCAAATTTACGAATTTCCAAATTTTCGAAATTGAGAATTTAAAAAATTACAAATTTTGCTTCATTTTCCAACTGAAATACCTGGCGCCCAGAATTTTCAACAATCAAATTTCCAAAATTGCAAATTTAGAAAAGGCAAAATTAAAATTTTGCTTCATATTCCGACTGAAATACCAGGCGATGAGCATGCAAAATTATAAATGTTCAAAATTACGAATTTTCAAAATTGAGAATTTAAAAAATTACAAATTTACCAAAGGCAAAATCCAAATTT
Organism: Eudasyphora cyanicolor; assembly: GCA_963930755.1. Classification (NCBI taxonomy): domain Eukaryota; kingdom Metazoa; phylum Arthropoda; class Insecta; order Diptera; family Muscidae; genus Eudasyphora; species Eudasyphora cyanicolor. Next base: position 39,755,118 of record OZ005734.1, on the reverse strand, counting down.
TGCTTCATTTTCCTACTAAAACACCAGGCGCCCAGCATTTTCAGCAAGCAAATTTACAAATTCATATTCCGACTGAAATACCAGGCGACCAGCATTTTCAGCATGCAAAGTTATAAATGTTCAAAATTTCGAATTTTCAAAATTGACAATTTAAAAATTTAAAAAATTTATAAATTACAGAAGCAAACCCGAAATTTTGCTTTATTTTCCGACTGAAACACCAGGTGCCAAGCATTTTCAGCAAATTTCCAAAATTGCAAATTTAAAAGTCAAAATCAAAATATTGCTCTTTTGTCGACTGAAATAACAGGCGCCCATCATTTTGTGCAAGTAAATTTAAAATTTTTCAAATTTTTGAAAATTTGTAAAATTAAAATTTTGCCAATTTGCTAATTTTCAAAACTGCAACTTTGCCGATTTACTAATTTTCAAAATTGTAACTTTGCTAATTTCCAAATTGCTGGAAGAAATTTTACATATTACCAAAATTCTGAAGATTGTATGTAAATCTACAAATTTCCAAAGTTGTAAATTTACAAAAGGTAAAATCTAAATTTTGCTTCTTTTCCGACAGAAATACCAGGCGCCCAGCACTTTCAGCAACTATATGTTCAAATTTCTAGAATCAGCCAATTTTAAAATTTACTAAATGCAAATTTACAAAAGGCAAAACCCAAATTTTGCTTCTTTTTCCGACTGAAATAACAGGCGGCCATCATTTTGTGCAAATAAATGTAAATTTTTTTTCAAAATTTCGATAATTTATAAAATCTAAATTTTGCGAATTTACAAATTTTCAAAAATTGCAAATTGGCAAATTTACAAAATTGCTGGAAGAATTTTTCGGAATTTCCAAATTTGCGTATTTACAAAATGCAAAATCCACATTTTGCATTATTTTCCGACTGAAAGACCAAGTGCCCAGCATTATGTATAAATTTACAAAATTGGAAATTTATACATTTCCAAAATTGCGAATTTACAAAACTGTAAATTTAAAAATTGTAATCTTTAGAAATTTCCAAAAATTGCGAACTTACAATACCGCAAATATTCGAAAATGCAAAACAAGAAATTTTAAAATTTCATATTTCCAAAATTGCGAATTTCCAAAAAGCAAAATCCAATTTTTTCATAATTTTCTGACTGAAATTTACAAATACAGAAAATTTTACATTTCCATAATTGCAACACTACAAAAGGGCGTTTGCCTTTTGTAGTTTAGAAGAAGAAAGTTAACAAATTTTCAAAATCGTGAATTTACATAATTGCAAATTTACTAACATTTACATTTTCCCAATGAAATACAAGGCGCCCAGTATTTTCAGCAAGCAAATTTTCAAAATTGCAAATTTAGAAAATTGGAAATTCCTCTTCATTTTCCGAGTGAAATATCATTTGCACAGCATTTTCAAAATCCAAATGTTGCTTTATTTTACGACTGAAATATAAGGCGGCTAGCATTTCCAGAAAGCAAATTTCCCAAATTGCGAATTTACAAATGCCTAAACTTACAAAAAGGTAAAATAAAAATTTTGTTTAATTTTCGAACTGAAATAACAGTGAGTAAATTTGCAAATGTACAGAAGGTCGCCTTCGGTTCTATGACGTCCAACTAGAAATTACCTGCTAGTCCATTTTTTTTAAATCCAGAAAAAACACTTTCCAATCGCCCCACGACCTTGACACCCATGAGCAATATTTTAGCTCTCGTTAAGAGCTATCTTTTTGCCATTGACCGATTCCCGATCCGACGTACCGTTAAGGAGCTAGAGCAAAAATGAACTTTCCGTTCACATTTGAAAATTATGCTAAGTCCATTTTATTTAAATCCAAAAAAACACTTTCCAGTCGACCTACGACCTTGACACCCATGACCAATATTTTAGCTCTCGTTAAGAGCTATCTTTTTGCCACACAGCAAATTAAACAATTGGATTGTTGCGAGAACATTTTGGAGATTCGATTATTTCAAGAAATTGTGATATTGAATGGCCTCCAAGAAGTTGTGATTTAACACCATCAGACTATTTCTTGTGGGGTTATTTGAAGTCATTGGTCTTTCGAAATAAACCAGACTCTCTTCAAGCTTTACAAGTCAATATTGAACGTTCCATTAAAAAAAAGGGGGTTCATCGAATTCGTTCCTGCAGAAGAAGTCGTGGAGACCATTTGAATGACGTTTTATTTAGAACTTAATTGTTTCCTTAACAATAAGTGTGTTTTTTTCAAAGAAATCATATCACTCGTATTGGAAAACCCTGTATATATGTAAGAGCAGCTATGAGGTTCTTTCCAGTACAAGACGTTTATGGTACACAAGACGACAAGTGTTGACGTTTCTCGTACAGAAGATGTCCTCTGAGGAAATATCTTGGACAGTAGACCAAATCAGATATTGTTTCTGATACACAGGGTTTTCCAACAAGAGGTTTAATTTTGAATCACCCGGTATTTCGGTAGCTGTCACTTTTGAAGCTTTTATTCTTTGACATTTGACAAGTAAAATTACTAAAAATGGAACGATACACGATTCAACAACGCATTGAAATTATTAAAATTCGAAAATCATCGAAAAATCATCTTGACTGATGAGGCCCATTTCCACCTCGGTGGCTACGTCAACAAGCAAAATTGTCGCATCTGGGGCTCGGAAAACCCAAGAGCCGTCTTAAGACGGCGCTACGTTCCACATAACCATTGCTCTGTTACGGGAAAAGTTTCCGGACCGGGAAAAGTTTCCGGAGGTGATCACAACTGGCCACCGAGATCTTGTGATTTAACACCTTGCGTCTTCTTCCTTTGGGGCCACGTGAAGGATAAGGTCTACGTCAACAGCCCAGCGTCGATTCAACACCTCAAAGATAGAATTCGTGAGGTTAGCAAGGACATAGGGCAGCCACTTTGCGATTTGGTTATGGAACATTTCATGAAAAGGATATGGTCCTGTAAGCGTGGTCGTGGTGGCCATTTGGCTGATGTTGTTTTTCATTATTAACGGCATACCTTCCTCTTTATTATGAAATAAACATCCGATCATTTATCTCAAAAAATTGCATTTTTCTTTGAATTCCAAAATAGCACCTCTTGTTGGAAAACCCTTTAGAAGACCTTTGAGGTAGTTTCTGGCACAGAAAATGATCTGTCGCTTCTGGTACAGAAGTCTACTAATTATGTAGTTTCTAGGATAGAAGACCACTTCCGAGGTCGTTTCTGGCGCAGATGACGAACTTCGACTACATATTTAAAAATTTTGTACTTTTCCAGTTAATATGTGTTCCATGAAAGTTGAACAAAATTTAAAAAAATAATGTATTGCCTCTGATAATTTAATTTGTGCCTATTTATGACGTTTTTGTAGCTATAACTCTAGAGGACTTATTTTTTCATGTTTTTTGTTTTTGGTTGAAAACAAAGCGGTTTGTTGTTGTCTATGGACCACATCGAAGTTTTGTTCAAAACTGGCACGTAGATATGAATGTTATGTACACATCCCATACATAGTATGTATATTAGGGCGGGTTGATTTTTTGTTTTTAAAATCGTATAGCAAAAACTTAAACTACATAAAATTCTAAGAAAATTCTCCGAAGAAACCATGTTTCTAAAATAAAATCCTAATCCGCGCCTCTCGACTTGAAAATGTATATATGATTTGTCCATTTTGTGTGGCAGATACCAAAAGCGTCGTGGCAATTTCGCCCATTTTTAACTGGATTGTAGGTACTATGAAACCATTACACTGTACAAAATTTCAAGATTTTTTGTGCATAGGTATTCAAGTTATAAGCTGTTAACTTTTGGAGCAAAATGGTCTATTTGTGTGGAAGGTACCAAAAGGGGCGAGGTAGCTTCGCCCATTTTTCTTGAGGTGATAGTGACTAATAAAATAATATTATATGTAGAATTTCAGAGGATTCATATAAGTAGTATAGAAGTTATTAAATAATCAATAATTCATTTAATATTAACACTTTGTGGGGGAGGTACTAGAAGGGGTGGGCCAATATGGCCCATCTTCGAACTTAGCCGGAGATAGATACAAATATTACAACATACCAAATTTGAGGTCAATCGGTTACTCCTTTCGAGAGTTGTCGTGCGCACCAGCCAGCAGACAGACAGACAGACGGACGGACATTGGTCATTCGACTTAAAATGACCCAAAACGGATTTCCTCCGAACATACTTGGGGTCTTGGGTCACTCCTTCGACGTGTTACACTTTTTTCCGTAGCAAATGATATATACCCTCGTCACACTAAAGTGAGGGTATAAAAAGAAAATAATTTAAGTGAAAGAAGAGGAAAACAATTTTCAAGTCGAGAGGCGCGGATCAGGTTTTGATTTTAGACCCAGGGTTTCTTCGGAGAATTTTCTTAGAATTTAACGTAGATTACGTTTTTGCTATACGATTTTTAATTTTTTTTTTCATCCATACATATCAACCCGCCCTAATGTATATATGTACGTATAAATGCGGTTAGCAATGACGAAGGCCACAGTGCGTATGAGCGACATGAGGTTATGATTCAGGGGGATTACATTGAGTATACGCACTCATTGTATATATTTTAGTATCAACGATTTTTCAAATTCAGTTTCCATCAATTTTTTTTTTATTGGCAATCAAATTTAAGAACACTCTGAATTTGGGATTTTTATTATAGAATTTAAAATAACTTAAGCTATCTGTGTATGTGTAACTACCCTTGCACTTTAAACATTAGTTTTTACTACTTATTTATGCTAAAGTTGATTTTTAACTGAAAAAAATTTTTAACAAATATTCATTAATTTGTTTCCTCATTATGTCTTCATTTGAAATGAGGGCGGCCGTTCGAGTTGCCCAGATGAACACCGTAGTGGTCGACAAATTGAGGTGCAAATTTTGCTTCATTTTCATTTCCAAAATTGCAAATTTTCAAAAAGAAAAATCCAAATTTTGTTTCATTCTCCGACTGAAATAACAGGCGTCCAGCATTTTTAGCAAACAAAATAATTATATAAAATAATTTTAGCAAACAAATTTACGAGTTTGCAAGAATTTGCGAAAAAAAACATTATTTAAAAAAACAATTATAATTTCTTAATTGAAACCTCTTAAAAGCATTGAATACTTTACAACTATTAAGTTTTTTACGATTTTATCGTAATAAATAAACAGTAATCCCAAAAAATTAAGACTTGTAGAAAAATATGGTTTATACAAATTATTTGAAGCTAAAAATCCAATAAATCTGTGCTTTTTCTAAAATGACAATCTGTGTCAGAAAATGTCCATTTCGGGATTTTAGCATGACTGTATTCAGATAATCATTATATATCGATCCATATATCGACACCTCCAATCTAAAACATGCTAGGTCGACTTAACATGTTTTAAGGGAGACTGCATTTTTATACCCTCACTTTAGTGTGACGAGGGTATATATCATTTGCTACGGAAAAAAGTGTAACACATCGAAGGAGTGATCTAAGACCCTAAGTATGTTCGGAGGAAATCCGTTTTGGGTCATTTTAAGTCGAATGAGCAATGTCCGTCCGTCTGTCTGTCTGTCTGTCTGTCTGTGTGTCTGCTGGCTGGTGCGCACGATAACTCTCGAAAGGAGTAACCGATTGACTTCAAATTTGGTATGTGGTAATATTTTGATCTATCTCCGGATGAGTTCGAAGATGGGCCATATTGGTCTACTCCTTCTGGTACCTCCCACACAAAGGGTTAAAATTTAGTGAAATATTGATTCTTTAATAACTTCTATACTACTTATTCGAATCTTTTGAAATTCTGCACATAATATTAGTATATAAGTCGCTATTAACTCGAGAAAAATGGGTGAAGTTGGCATGCCCCTTTTGGTACCTCCCACACAAATGGACCATTTTGCATCAAAATTTAACTGTTTATAACTTTAATACAAGTGCATAAAAATGCTTGAAATTTTCTACAGTATAATGTTTTTGTAGCGCCTATAGTCCGGTAAAAAATGGGCATTATCGTACAGCCCCTTTTGGTACCTCCCACACAAATGGCCCGTTTCGCACCAAAGTAAACGGCTTGTAACTTTAATACCAGTGCATACAAATACTTGAAATTTTGTACAGTGTAATGCTGTTGTAGTGCCTATAGTCCTGTAAAAAGTGGGCGTTATCACCCCGCCCCTTTTTGTACCTCCCACACAAAATGACCAAATCATACCAAAATTACATTGCTCGTAACTTTAATATACCAGTGCACACAAACGCTTATAGTTCAGCACAATGCAATGTATTTAAGAATGTACTGTTTACAGAAAAATATGTGTATTTGGAAAACCCCTTCTAGTACCTCCCACACAAATTGACAGATTTATTGGTGTAATGTTATATATTACATTACTCACAAAGTGAGGGTATACCTTAGTCGGTTTACCCGACTTAAACTTTCTTACTTGTTAACTTCTAAATATTCCAAATTATATTTAGTCAAAATTTGGTGTTTATCCGTCAACCCAATCAAAAGTTATTCACAATACAGTTGGGTCCATTACAAAAGAATTCCACACAAATTTAAAAAAATCTTCAAACTTTGATCGCCTCTCCTGAAAAACTACCTTTTTGCACTTAGCTAGCATAGTTTAGAATGGAGGTATCGATATATGACATGTTTTTTATACTGACTGTTTCCATCACTCAACTATGCACATTTATCAAATGTACTGAGAGAGAAAAAGGTATTTTGGCTCTCCTGAACTTTAGATTTTTTAACATGTGCTGTTATCAGCGTTACCAGACGATAAGTTTAAACTTATTTTTCAAGTTTTTTCAAATGAAAAATAGCACTTTTAAGTTTTTTCTTCCCAAATAAGTTTTTTTAGTTCTGTAAGAATTTAATATTATATTATTATCTCAAAAAAACACAAAACCATTTAATTTTAAATTAATTTAAAATTTTAAAAAATTAATCACTTAATTCAAAGTGGAAGAATACGAATAAATCTACTACAAATACGAGTAGAAATACACACACATTTTTTAACAAAATAAAAAAATAATTGGAGAAAAATAATTTTTCCAATTTAGGGGCTTTGAGACTGCATTTACCGGCGCAGAGGGCGGAATGTACCAAGGAGTCTTTTGTTCAGGAATAATTTCTTCTGTGGATTATCCCTTTCTTTTATGAATTGTACAATAATTGTTTTGTAATTTATACCCACATATGAAGACCAGATTTTATAATGATTCGCCAATATGTCCGTGATTCGAGAAATATGGCCCATCGCCAATTGTTTAATCTCTATTTGTCTAATTGTCATTTAAAATCTAAACTATATTAAGCGTTTCAACGGAAGAAGCATTTCAACTATTTAATATTGAATTGCTAAGATTTTCGATTTTTTATGAAATATAAATAATAAGTTTTTTTATTGCAAAATAAGTTTTTTCTACGAACATTTTAAGTTTTTTTTTAAAAAATATCTGGCAACGCTGGCTGTTATCCAGAAAACTAGAGAGAGAAAGATATATAGAGAGCGCTCCTATTTTATTCATAATTCGAAACAAATGTGCCAAATTGGGAGGAAATAGGTCCCGTTTTAATAAGTAAATTGTCTTGATGGCGTCTTTGTTGCCAAATCTCCCTAAAAAAAAGCCCATATTTTGTCCGGTGTATATATGCTCCATATAACGGCTGTTGTTAAGAGGCCGATACCTTTAAACTGAAATCGATAGCTCCATTCTAAACTAAGCTAAGTGCAAAAATGTAGTTTTTTATTCCTTAAAAATGCAAATTGAATGACCTTTACTGTTTTGTAAATAACTTTTGATTGGGTTGACAGATAAACACCAAATTTTGAGTGAATACAATTTGGAATATTTATAGATTGAAAATGCAAACTCCCTAAAACCATGCTAAGTCAACATAGCATGTTTTAGAATGGAGGCATCGAAATAAGTAACAAAAAAAATAATAAACATTTCGAAGGGGTCAATTGTTTCCGGTTTATCGGCTTAACTTGTACAGCTTCTAAGATATCAGCTTTTTAAAATTATACTTTACACTTTTTCCCTACCCATTTTTAGTTCTTTGATAATATAGAAGCCTTATACATATACCTATGTACATATATAGCGTGATCCATTTCGAGGTTCCCTACTTTTTTAAAGAAAAAAACACAGAAAATTCAAATTGAATGGGGAATGTTTATTATCATTTGAATGAACATTCATTGGCATTTATTTTTTGAAGATTATGTCTATCAAGTGTTGGCCGCGGCTACGTCTCAGATGGTCCATACGTTGAGTCCAATTTTCGATAAGTCGTTCGAGCATTTCGACTGGTAACTGGCGAATGACACGCGTGATGTTTTGCTCCAAGGCCTGAATCGAAGCGGGTTTGTCCGCATAAAGTTTAAACTTTACATATCCCCACAGGAAAAAGTCTAACGGTGTGATATCACACGATCTTGGTGGCCAATCGACCGGCCCAAAACGTGAAATTATGTGCTCACCGAAGTGTTCTTTCAATAAATCCATTGATTGATGCGATGTGTGGGAAGTGGCGCCGTCTTGTTGAAACCAAATGTCGCCGAGATCACGAGCTTCAATTTCAGGCATCAAATAGTCGGTTATCAGGGCACGATAACGGTCGCCATTGACGGTTACATTCTCACCGGCATCATTTTTGAAGAATTATGGACCGATGATTCCACCGGCCCACAAACTACACCAAACCGTTGTATTTTCTGGATGAAGTGGCAGCTCTTGAATCTCTTCAGTTTGCTCTTCGTCCCAAATGCGGCAATTTTGCTTGTTTACATACCCATTGAGCCAGAAATGGGCCTCATCGCTGAACAAAATTTGGCTCGAAAACGTCGCTTCTTCTTGGAACTTTTCAAGAGCCCATAGAGCGAAGCGATGGAAGGTCGGGCGGCTTCAGTTCTTGCAAAAGCAGTATTTTGTATGCATTCAATTTAACATCTCGACGGCAGTCCGAGTTGCTGCGAACGGCGCCGAATCGACTCTCCACGGTTTTCGTGTACACTCTCAGCTACGGCCGCTACATTTTCTTCACAGCGTGCTGGACGTGGTCTATTCGGTCGAATATTATTCAATAATTAATGCTGGGTCTCAAGATGGGTGATGGTTTTGCGAATAGTACGCTCAGTAGGCCGATTAAGTTGAGCAAAGTGCAGGAAACACATTCCTCACAGAAAGTGAATTTTCGTAATAAAGTTGAACGATTTATAAACGTTGTTCAGGCGTAAGTCTTTCCATGATGAAATGCCAAACAATACTTAACAAAAATAACATGACAGCATGACACGACTCACACGTGATTTGTCAAAAAAGGCTATTGATAAAAGTATCTCTACTTGGATCACCCGTTATATGTATGTGTAGTGTGTCAGTATATGTGTTTTTGCATCGCAAATAAAAATAAAATAATAAAAATAAAAATATAATAATTGTGCAATTTTTTGATGTTTTTAAGAGGTTTTAATTAAAAAAATATTACAAATTTCTTAAAAAAGGTTTATTTGCCCTATCTTGTAAGATATCTTTCAAACCGCTTATAGGATGAAGCAATTATATTAGAAGAAGATGAACGTTACTTGTTTCAAGATTCTTTAAAGCTTTCCTGAAACAATTAGGGTAAATGGTTCTTGTGTTATGCTAAAATATGTGTTCCAACCTCTATTTTTTTAAAAGTTTATCTTTGTTTTCATATAACGGGTGATTCATCGTGAGGTTTGATTTTCTATATGCTTTCTTACAGATTACGCCTGGCTCATTTCAAACTGCTTTGTCATTTTTGTTCATTATCGTTTGGCAAGTCATCATGGAACGGTAATTTGTGTCATATTTTCACTGAATGGGCTCTGGAAAAACTCAATGAAAATCCGGTGTTTTATGGTGAAATTTTCTTCAGTAATGAAGCACATTTCTAGCTCAATGAATACGTTAAGAAACCAAAATTTCCGTATTTGGGCTGATGAGCAACCCGAAGAGCAACCCAAGAGCTACAATTACATTCATTAAAAACAACGGTATGTTGTGGATTATGGGCTGGTGGAATCATTGGTCCATATTTCTTTAAAAATAAGGAAAATCAAAATGTTACCATCACTGGTAACAGTTATCACACCATGTAAACGGACTATGTCCTTCCTGAAATTCAAGCGTAAGTAATTGATGAACTCACGTTTCAACAAGACGGCGCTACGAGCCATAAAGCGCGCGGAAAAATGACCTAGTTGAGAAATCATTATACCCTCACTTTAGTGTGACGAGGGTATATGTCATTTGCTACGAAAAAAAGTGTAACACATCGAAGGAGTGATCTAAGACCCTAAGTATGTTCGGCGGATATTCGTTTTGGGTCATTTTAAGTCGAATGAGCAATGTCCGTCCGTCTGTCTGTCTGTCTGTCTATCTGTCTGTCTGTCTGTCTGCGTGTCTGCTGGCTGGTGCGCACGATAACTCTCGAAAGGAGTAACCGATTGACTTCAAATTTGGTACGTGGTAATATTTATACCCTCACTTTAGTGTGACGAGGGTATATATCATTTGCTACGAAAAAAAGTGTAACACATCGAAGGAGTGATCTAAGACCCTAAGTATGTTCGGCGGATATTCGTTTTGGGTCATTTTAAGACGAATGAGCAATGTCCGTCCGTCTGTCTGTCTGTCTGTCTGTTTATCTGTCTGTCTGTCTGTCTGTCTGTGTGTCTGCTGGCTGGTGCGCACGATAACTCTCGAAAGGAGTAACCGATTGACTTCAAATTTGGTACGTGGTAATATTTTTTTCTATCTCCGGCTAAGTTCGAAGATGGGCCATATTGGTCCACTCCTTCTAGTACCTCCCCCACAAAGTGTGAAAATGTTGTGAAATATTGAATCTTTAATAACTGCTATACTACTTATTCCAATCTTCTGAAATTCCACACATAGCATTAGTTTATTAGTCGCTATCATCTCGAGAAAAATGGGCCACGTTGCTACGCCCCTTTTGGTACCTCCCACACAAATGCACCATTTTGCACCAAAAGTTAACAGCTTATAACATTAATACCAGTGCATAAAAATACTTGAAATTTTGTACAGTATAATGCTTTCATAGTGCCTACAGTCCAGTGAAAAATGGGTGTCATATTCACGCCCCTTTTGGTACCTCTTACACAAAGGTACCATTTTGCACCAAAAGATAACAGCATATAACATTAATACCAGTGTATAAAAATACTTGAAATTTTTTACAGTGTACTGCTTTTATAGTGTCTTTTACACTGTGAAAAATGGACGCTATTTCCACGCCCCTTTTTGTACCTCCCACACAAAGATACCATTTTGCACAAAAAGTTAAGAGCTCACATCATGAGTACCAATGCACGAAAATGCAACAACATTTTGCACAGTGTAACGCTTTTGAAGTCCCTATAGCCCTGTAAAAAATGGCCGTTATCACCACGCCCCTTTTTGTACCTCCCACACAAAATGGCCAAATCATACCAAAATTTAATATTTCATAACGTTAATATACCAGTGCAAAAAACGTTTATAATTCGGCGCAGTGTAATGTATTTAAAGAATCTACTATTCAGCGAAAAATAGGTGTATTTGTTAAAAACATTCTGGTACCTCCCATATAAATTGACAGAATAATTCGTTTAATATTCCATATTACATTACTCACAAAGTGAGGGTATACCTTAGTCGGTTTACCCGACTGAAACTTTCTTACTTGTTTTTTCTATCTCCGGCTAAGTTCGAAGATGGTCCATTTTGGTCCACTCCTTCTAGTACCTCCCCCACAAAGTGTTAAAATGTTGTGAAATATTGAATCTTTAATAACTGCTATACTACTTATTCGAATCTTCTGAAATTCCACACATAGCGTTAGTTTATTAGTCGCTATCAACTCGAGAAAAATGGGCCATGTTGCTACGCCCCTTTTGGTACCTCCCACACAAATGCACCATTTTGCACCAAAAGTTAACAGCTTATAACATTAATACCAGTGCATAAAAATACTTGAAATTTTGTACAGTGTAATGCTTTCATAGTGCCTACAGTCCAGTGAAAAATGGGTGTCATATTCACGCCCCTTTTGGTACCTCTTACACAAAGGTACCATTTTGCACCAAAAGATAACAGCTTATAACATTAATACCAGTGTATAAAAGCTCTTGAAATTTTGTACAGTGTAATGCTTTTATAGTGTCTTTTGCACTGTGAAAAATGGGCGCTATTGCCACGCCCCTTTTTGTACCTCCCACACAAAGGTACCATTTTGCACAAAAAGTTAAGAGCTCACAGCATGAGTACCAATGCCAAAATGCAACAACATTTTGCACAGTGTAACGCTTTTGAAGTCCCTATAGCCCTGTAAAAAATGGCCGTTATCACCACGCCCCTTTTTGTACCTCCCACACAAAATGGCCAAATCATACCAAATTTAATATCTCATTACGTTAATATACCAGTGCAAAAAACGCTTATAATTCGGCGCAGTGCAATGTATTTAAAGAATCTACTATTCAGAGAAAAATAGGTGTATTTGTTAAAAACATTCTGGTACCTCCCAATACAAATGGACAGAATAATTCGTTTAATATTCCATATTACATTACTCACAAAGTGAGGGTATAACTTAGTCGGTTTACCCGACTGAAACTTTCTTACTTGTTTTTGTGATCACTTAATTGCACATTTTGCTACGGTTAATAGGCCACCTAGGTCCTGCGATATCACACCTTTGGACAATTTTCTCTGCGGACATGTAGAGTCTAAGGGCTTCAGGAATAAGCCAGCTAGGATAGACGCATTGGAAGCCAACAGTACTCGTGGAAGCCAACAGTACTCCGAATGGACCACCTCAGACGTGGTAATGACCAACATTTAAATTGTTAATTTAACCGATAGAAAAAATGTTATGATCACTTTCAAATTTATGTGTTTTATTTTACATTATAAATCAAACCTCACGATAAATCGCCCTATATAAGCAGGTCGCATACTTAAATGGCATCGCATAAAGCAAGCTTTCGTTTAAGCAAAAAAAAATGTAAAGAAGTATATATAGTTTTTGGCAAAAATACAAAAACAAATTTTGATTTCGCCAAAAAAAAATCACAAAATAATATTTTTGTGAATTTTTCTAAATACAATAGGTAATTAGTTATACGGAAGGGAAAAAGTGTCGTTTGGACAGTCCTTAACGGATTTGGTTAAAATTTTGTCTCATAACTACTATCCAATAGGACTAAACTTGGTCAAAGTTTCATCCTGATCAGACAACATCGGTTTTAAAAATTCACTCACTTTACATGAAATCCCCCATATGTAAAGGGTGATTTTTCGGAAACTTTCTTTTTGGCAGCTCAGCTGTTTTCGTGTTTTCATCTTTAAACATTTAAACATTGAATTATATAGAAAGTTCTATCGACTCATATAAAGATTTTATACATTTCTCTAAATTTTATGTTTTTTTTTAAATCAAATCCGAAAGCACTTAAAAAATCACTCTTTATTATCGCTCTCAGCGTCAATAGTTCCATTAATTCGTATTCTTAAAGCGTATGAAGGCAATCATTTCACATATCAGTGAATTTGAATTGATGAATTTTGCGCATAAAATGTCTATACTCTCCACATACACCTTAGTGAATAGAATATTTCAAAGCTTTTCGTTGGGATATATTGAATTTTCAAAGTGACTTGCGATATATTCTCAGAACTAACCACAATTAAAGGTAAACTAAACCTATGGCTAGGTAAGGTTCAATCAGAGAATACCTAACCTAGTCATAGGTTTGGTTTACCTTTAATTATGGTGAATAGGAATTTAATTCTCTGAATATTTCGCCAACCACAACTCTTATGTTTGAAAATATTTGTATTCTATAGATAACATAAGACAAAAACTGCAGAGTCAACCAATATGTTATGCTTCCGAGGAATTATAACTTGACCTTTTCCAAAACTACATTCGGAAAAAGTTGCCATAAAATTAAAGAATGGTACCAAAGACGTTAATAATCTTTAAAGTAAGTACATTTTGTACTTAAAATACAGATAATTTCATTAATATTAAGTATATTTTCTTAAGTTTCAGAACAAAACGTACTTATTTCAAAGATTAAGGACGTCTTTGGCGCCAATCTTTAATTTTATTACATTTATTTCTCTGTAGAAATATTTAAACAAAATCTTCTTTCCTAAATCCGAGTGGGAGTAGCAAACGTACAATGTTCACACTTGCCATTTTAGTGGTTTCTAGACATCATAAAATTTTGCCATTAAGGATAGTAAGCACTAGACACACAAAAAAAATACGTTTTGATGTAACATGCTGAGAAGTACGCAATATTAATATTCCACTCCAAAAAAAAACTACTCGAACAAATCCCGTAATGATCTGCTCCATTTATTCCTATTATATGGGCAGATTTCAAAACCAAAACTTATGTTGATTCCGAAGGAAAAACGAGCCCGAGAGAATGGAAAAGCCATAGCAAAATCCCTCCAGGCAATGGGGTCAGTGGTATAAAAATGCCAACATCATTTTTAATATTTTCCACGGGGTTTAGAGACACATGAATGAATGAATGCAGGAACGACAGAATGAAGGCATAAATGGCGCGTAGAATGAATACGTGTGTATGTGTGTGTGTGTGTCTGACAAATAAATGAAAAAAGCCGCCAACATTTGCCATTGTTGGTTGAATTTAGCAACAGTGGCACAAGAACAACACAAAAGCAGCAGCATTGGAGCAGCAGCAATTCTAGAGCACTAGAACAGCATAGGACACAATCTTTCTAAAAGTAGTTTACCTTTTTTTCTGTTGCTAGTGCCAGCAATACAGAGTACTCAACCCAAAAACACCAAAATCGGAAAAATGCACAGCAACACCGGCAACAATGGAAGCCATAACCGTTGCCACACCACTTTTCCACAGACCACAACGAACAATGAAGACAACATCATCAGTGGCAGCATCATAATGGTGATGATGATGATGATGGTCATTATCCTTGCCAGCAGCAGAAACGCATACTGTAAGAAAGAAGAAAGAAAAACATAAATAAACAGTAGTCTCCAAAAAAAATTATGAGTTGTGGAAAAAGTTCTTTTATACAATTTATATGAAGCTAAAAATTTAATAAATCTGTGGTTTTCTGGAATAACAAACAACCTGTGTCAGAAAATTTAAATTTCGGAATTTTAGCATGAAGATATTCAGCTAATCATTATCTATCGATCCTTATATGACATGTTTTTTTTTTGACTGTTTCCAACACTCCACTATGCATATTTATGAAATGTACTGCGAGAGAATGAAGTATTTTGGCTCTCCTGAATATTTAGATTTTTTGAGATGTGCTGTTATACAGAGAGAGAGGGTCTATTTTATTCATTATTCGAAACAAATGTGCTGAGTTGGAGTCGTTGTCTCCAAATCTGTAAAAGAAGTTCTATATTTTGTGCAGTGTATATAAGTATGTATATGCTTCATATAACGGCTGTTGTTAAGAGGCAGAGATCTTTAAATTGAAACAAGTAACAAAAAAATAAAAGTTTTCGAAGAACTCAATTGTTTCCGATTTAACTTTTACAGCTGCTAAGATATCAACATTTTAAAATTATAAAGAGTGGTAAAAAACACATGAAGTTAATTGTAAATAAAACAAAAAGTTTTCGTTTGTTGTGACAGAAACTTATTTCGCGTAAGCGAAATTTCAATCGTCGTAAACGAGAATTGTAGTTGTCTAATATTCCGTTTCGCAGAAACGAATTTTTTCTCTGCTTGGACCCTTTTTAGGAGTTTGCTAAGATTGGAGCCTTATAGCGGGTTTTACAATATGGATGATATGATTTTGAAGCGACGTTTCGGCCATTTGTAATATGTCAAGATCTGTCATTTGCTTTTCACTGTATTCAGTAGCGTTTACAATTTCATCATGGAGAGATATACTCAAGAACAACGTTTACAAATTATTCAGATTTATTATCAAAATAATCGTTCTCCAATTGCAACTTTTCGTTCGCTAAGTCCATTTTTTTACTTTCCAGTCGACCTACGATCTTGACATCCATGAGCAATAGATAGCATTTTTTTTTAATCCAAAAAAAACATTTTCCAGTCGACCTACGACCTTAACACCCATGAGCAATATTTTAGCTCTCGTTAAGAGCTATCTTTTTGCCATTGACCGATTGTGGCGTGCCACATTGTACGTGCCACACAGCAAATGAAACAATTGAATTGTTGCGAGAAACGTTTGGAGATTCGATTATTTCAAGAAATTGTGATACTGAAAACCTCAAAAAAGTTACCTTCTGATAAACTTAATTGGAAAAACAAACTTTTGTATTATTAATAAAAATATTTTCTTCGGATATTTGTAAAAACATAATTCAATCTATCAATAAGTTAGTCCAAAAAAATAACAAAAATTAAATTCCTCACAATAGTTGGTGTGAGGAATCATACTCCGATCTGGAGTACATTTATTGAAACTTTTTGATACTATTCTGTTGTATAAAAATAAAGTTAGTTTTATAACCAGAACAAAATCTAATGTCAAAACACTTTGTTCACATACTGTATGTCGTAAATATCGCTTCGGTAGTAATATATTGCAGGAAAAAATATTTTAGTTCAAACATTTTTTTTCTTAAATGTTTGTATTATTCCACATTTCCCGCAGTTGCAAGCTTCAAAGAAAAAAACCACTGTGTTTACTGCAGTCACCACCAAACCAACGACATTTACTTTCCATTTCAATTACCAAGGAGAGGGTTATGTTTCACAATATCCTATCTATTGTACGAGTGTGTACAATGTATGTGTTGGGTGAGTGCGTGCGTGTATTATGCATTTGAAGTTGAAATCGTTCAAAATTGTTTTCCTTATGTTTTGGGAATGCACTCATACGAGTACATGCATGTTTACAATGCTATGGATGGAATTCAGAGAATCGTACACACCCACAGATGACACCATTCGTATTGTATTCACAGAGTACAAAAACAAAGTTCATATAAAGGACATTGTTCTAGAAACCAAACGAAATCAGAGAACATACGAATACGAATGCATACATACACATACATACATACATAGATAGTTATGTAGTAAGAGTAGTATTACGAATGTAACTACGCCATATTTTCACACTCTATCTATCTCAATCTCTCCCCCACTCCCTGCTCCCATGGGAGAAAACATTTGACATTTTGCAATTTGTCTTCACAAAGATGAGAGTTGAATAAAACTTAAGGATTACTCTACACATGCAGATGTGTACACACATACACAAGTGATCATAATAATAGATACATCTAAAGCAACCACATTAAAGTTGTCAAGTTAATTTACACAGAAGGGACGAACTTTTTAATTGTTTAATTTCAAAAATTCGTTGAAAATGTCTAACGAAGTTAGTCATAGTAATGGCAAGGGAAAAAAATCATTTCGTTTTCCGGCTATATCGGGCTTAAAGTTCAAAAAATATAGTCAAAATAAAAATACTATAGGTAAATTCCATGAAAACTGGAATTTAAAAACTCAGTTTATAAGTACATAAAACAATTTATAGATTTGATTTTTTTATACATTTATTTTCCTCGGAATGGTCTCAAACCGATCAGACTTTACGATAGAATAATAAAAATACAGGGTTTTTCAATAAGAGTGATATGGTTTATTTGAAAAAACAAAACACTTTCTGTTAAGGAATTTCAAAAGTTTTTTATTTAATGTGAAGTACAATCGATACAATTAAGTTCTAAATAAAACGTCATTCAAATGGTCTCCACGAATTCTTCTGCAGGAACGAATTCGATGAACCCAATTTTCGAGCACTTTTTCCACTAAACCGTATGTCGTATGTCATGAATGGCACGTTGTAAAGCTTGAAGAGAGTCTGGTTTATTTTGAAAGACCAATGACTTCAAATAACCCCACATGAAATAGTCTAATGGTGTTAAATCACAACTTCTTGGAGGACATTCAATATTACAATTTCTTGAAATAATCGAATCTCCAAACTTTTCTCGCAACAATTCAATTGTTTCATTTGCTGTGTGGCACGTAGTCACAATCGGTCAATGGCAAAAAGATAGTTCTTAACGAGAGCTAAAATATTGCTCATGGGTGTAAAGGTCGTAGGTCGACTGGAAAGAATTTTTTTGGATTTAAAAAAAATGGACAGCAAACTTTCCGTTCAAATGTGAACGGAAAGTTTATTTTTGCTCTAGCTCCTTAACGGTACGTCGGATAGGGAATCTGTCAATGGCAGAAATATAGCTCTTAACGAGAGTGGATTTTAAAATTTGGATTTTAAAATAAAATGGACTTAGCGCACGAAAAGTTGCAATTGGAGAACGATTAGTTTGATAATAAAACTGAATAATTTGTAAACATTGTTCTTGCGTATATCTCTCCATGATGAAATTGTAATCACTACTGAATATTATGAAAAACAAATGACAGATCATGACTTATTACAAATGGCCGAAACGTCACTTCAAAATCATATCATCCCTATTGGAAAACCCGTTATAATAATACAGTACAACGCATGATTTTGGCACTTAATTTTGAGAATTGCACGTGAAAGTAGCCCCAAAAATAAGAATTTCTGCATCATTCGTTTAATCAAGTTGGCTCAATTAATAACAATTAATAATTCCACCGGCCCACAAACCACACTAAACCGTTCTTTTTCTGGATGAAGTGGCAGCTCTTGAATCTCTTCAGATTGCTCTTCGTCCCAAATGCGGCAATTTTGCTTTTTTACATACCCATTGATCCGGAAATGGGCCTCATCGCTGAACAAAATTTGGATCGAAAACGTCGGATCTTCTTGGAACTTTTCAAGAGCGAAGCGAAGACGCTTGGGAAGGTCGGGCGGCTCAGTTCTTGCACAAGCTGTATTTTCTATGTTTTCAGTTTAAGATCTCGACGTAAAATGCGCCAAGTCGTTCCATAGTTGCTGCGAACAGCGCCGAATCGACTCTCCACGGTCTTCGTGTACACTCTCAGCTACGGCCGCTACATTTTCTTCACTGCGTGCTGGACGTGGTCTTTTCGGTCGACTATTATCCAATAATGAATGTGGGTCTCAAGATGGGTGATGGTGTTGCGAATAGTACGCTTAGTAGGCCGATAATGTTGACATAAGTTGAGCGAAGTGCACGAAACACATTCCTCACAGAACGTGAATTTTCGTAATAAAGTTGAACGATTTGTAAACGTTGTTCAGGAGTAAGTCTTTCCATGATGAAATGCCAAACAATACTTAACAAAAATAACATGACAGCATGACACGACTCACACGTGATCTGTCAAAAAATGGCTATTGAAAAAAGTATCTCTACTTGGATCACCCTATAAATGATATTGTCACATGTATCTGTTAAGGAGAACTGTTTAAGCGACTTACGCTTAAACAATGCACATATAAAAATCCGGTTATGGAATAAGTCTGGTGATCGTAGCGATATTGTGAATGATATGTCATCTGTTTTACAAACATGTGATCATTAAAACCTCTCCGTTTCTGTAAAGAACCTCTTCTCGAATCGGCAACATTTTCTAAAGATATTGCCTATGTATGTAAAATTGTTGGAGACTTTTTCCAATGCACAGTACTCGCATCAAATGTACTGTAGTACTCGCATCAAATGTACTGCGAGAGAAAAAGTATTTTGTCTCTCCTGAACATTTTTATCTTTTGAGATGTGCTGTTATTTTAGATAACCACAGATATTTCAGAAGAGAAGTGATGAGCTTTTTTTATCACTTTAATACTAACCCATTAGGTGTATTATTATGAGCAGATGTGTACATGTGTATGTATGTAAATAGACATGAGTTCAATATTCATTTGTGTGTATAGCTATGCACATTTAATATGACTTTGAGTTTGTTTTGATTTGTAGTTGTTGTTTTTCGGTTTGTCATTAACTATACCACTTGAGGAGGATATATGCAAGTATGGAAGGATTGATGTCAGAAAATTTGACATTTTCTTACACACATGCATGGCATACCGAAAGAAAAATGCGTCATATGCGAGAAATTTATTCCTGGCACATTTTTGCATAGATATGTATGTACGTAACGCCTTAGTTAGTTAGTTTGTACATCCCTCCTGCAATTTCTCAAACATTTCTGAGAATGTCTTTGAGAAAATGTAATACAGACAGCCAATAAGAACATTTCCATAAGGGACGTGTTTGGCTTAACTCTAAAATGGAATGTGACTTTGGGGCAGTAGTTGTAGGATTTGCCGTCAACACATGTTATCAGCGGGAGATCTCAATCGATACGAGTATGTTCGGTGCTATTTTGGTTGAGTATAGGCTTTTTTTAATATATCTATGCATTTTTTGAAGGATTATTGCAGAATACCAAATCGCAATAAATTTTTGTAGCTATTTTGCTTTGCATTGGCTTAAATTCCTTAAATGATCTTTCTCTGTTTAGAAATAAATCCTCCTTTAGTCTTTGGGGCTAAGAAAGGCCATTATTTGAAATGTCGAATGTCACTGCGTTCATAGTCTCTCTGTCGCGATATTTCCACAACAGAAGCATTGAGCAACACAAGAAGTTTCAACAACTACAACAGCAGCAGTAGCAGTTTGATAAAGAGGTGGCGGGCGGATCGGAGGAAAAATACGAGTATTATTGGAAAATATGTCACTTGCCTGGAATACAAATGACTAAACCCTGTACGAGGAGTGAGTATTTGGCTATTCACAACAGATGAAAAATGGAACACAAACTCATTGAACAGTAAGAAAAATTTTCAGCATTCTCATGCGCGTATACAAATTACACTCGGAAAAAAGAGAGCACCAAACAAGCGGAACTGAACTAAATCGAGCATGCCACTGCAAATAATCACATTGTTATCGATACTGTGTCAGATTACCGAATCGATTATCCAACATGTAGAGCAATTCTGAACATAATTAAGTTAGGGTGTACATAAAGGCGATTACACTATGCAACAAAAAAATAATTTTGTACCCGAGACCTTAAATTTTTTTTTGTATTGAGTGAGGAGGCATACTATTATATGAAAACACACAACATTTTTTTTATGGCAAAGTTGTTTTTAATTTGTTTTCTAAAATTCCAATTGAAATGGAATGTATCTTTAGTATTTGGACAGCGACATCTGGCCAGAGTCGTATTTTTGTCCAATGTCAAACAAGAAAGCTCCCGCAAACGAGCACACTGAGAGAAAAAATAGATATACATATTTTTTTTTTTTTTTTTTATTGAGCGCCCCAGTAGGTGAGTTGGTAGCATACTCGCCTATGAGTTTGGGGGTTGTGGGTTCGATTCCCAGCAGAGGCTCTGGTCTGTCGCTGCAAACATTTAGCCATATGGTCTTTGTAACCCGGCATTTGCCTGGACCTTTAAATTAGAATATAAATTTACTTTGTATTGTAATTCAAATAAATAAAAAACATATTTTTTATAAAACATTTTTTCCTCTTTTATTGCTTTGGTTTATTTGAAATAGTTTTACTCGTTTTTTATTCAGTTCGAGATCTTTGTTTTTCAAAAATGAAGAGCAAGAAGTTTTCTCGATATAACGGGTTTTCCAATAGGTATGATATGATTTTGAAGTGACGTTTCGGCCATTTGTAATATGTCATGATCTGTTATTTGTTTTTCATTGTATTCAGTAGTGTTTAAAATTTCGTCATGGAGAGATATACGCAAGAACAACGTTTACAAATTATTCAGTTTTATTATCAAAATAATCGTTCTCTAATTGCAACTTTTCGTGTGCTAAGTCATTTTTTTTAAATCCAAAAAACCACTTTCCTGTCTACCTATGAGCTTGACACCCATGAGCAATATTTTAGCTCTCGTTAAGAGCTATCCTTTTGCCATTGACCGATTCCCGATCCGACGTACCGTTAAGGAGCTAGAGCAAAAATAAACTTTCCGTTCACATTTTAAAATGATGCTAAGTCCACTTTTTTTTAAATCCAAAAAACCACTTTCCAGTCGACCTACGACCTTGACACCCATGAGCAATATTTTAGGTCTCGTTAAGAGCTATCCTTTTGCCATTGACCGTTTGTGGCTACGTGCCACACAGCAAATGAAACAGTTGAATTGTTGCGAGAAAAGTATGGAGATTCGATTATTTCAAGAAATTGTGATATTGACAAGAAGTTATGATTTAACATCATTTCTTGTGGGGTTATTTGAAGTCATTGGTCTTTCGAAATAAACCAGACCTTTTTCAAGCTTTACAAGTCAATATTGAACGTGCCATTCATGACGTACGACTTGATTTAGTTGAAAGATTGATCGAAAATTGGATTCATCGAATTCGTTCCTGCAGAAGAAGTCGTGGAGGCCATTTGAATAACGTTTTATTTAGAACTTAATTGTATAGATTGTACTTCACATTAAATAAAAAACTTTTGAATTTCCTTAACAATAAGTGGGTTTTTTTCAAAGAAATCATATGACTCTTATTGGAAAACCCGTTAGAAGCTAGGAAGCATTCGCCCGAATGTTCGGCTTTGGTGAACTCTAATGACTCGAGATTTTGCATGTAGAATTCAAGTGTAGGAATATATTCGATGTGCTTTTCTGGGTCTAAGTAGAAGTCAGGAAACATTCGCCAAAATGTTCGGATTTTGGCTGATATTCGGCTTCGGTGAACTCTAATGATGACCGTTGTTCCTTTGGAAAAGTTCTGGGTATAATAAAACTCAAACAACCGGATATTAGTCAGACCGATAATGAAATTTGTGGTTAAAATGTATGTGACCTTAAAGAGTCAAATCGGATGTAGTGCTTTATATGGGAGCTATATGAAAAATCGATCGATATTGCCCATTTTGGATGCAGCAGCTATATAAAGTAGGCCCAATACTACAGAAAATGTCAAGTAAGTATTGGTTATAGGTTGTTAACACCTTGTACAAAATGGCCCCAAAAGGGACGGGGCCACTTTGTCAATTTTTCTCTAGGTGATAAGGATAGATAAACAATTACTAAGTGTTGAATTGCAGAACATTCGGCTAGGTAGTGAAGATGTTATTAGAGATTCAATATTTCACTAAATGTTAACCCTTTGTGAGGGAGGTATCAGAAGGAGTGGGCCAATATGGCCCATCTTCGAACTTAGCCTGAAATAGAAAAAATATTACCACATTTTTCAATATTTCTTCCGAGAGTTATCGTGCGCACCAACCAGACAGACGGACATAGCTCAAATGAATTTCGTAAAACGGATTTCCGCGGAACATACGTGGAGTCTTAGGTCACTCCATTGATGTGTTACACTTTGGCCCGATGATATATACCCTCTTCCTCTAAAGTGGGAGTATAAAAATAAGCCCTATCAAACGCTTTTTCAAGAGTTCTCCCCTAACAATAGTTTTTATCTCTTCTTTTTGGATCCATTTCAATTCAAAGAAGTTGTTAACCCAATTGTAGGTTCTATTTAATGCCATAATACATAAATAAATATTAAATTATTGTTCTAGCCTATATTATACATTCTACTGTTATTTCCATTTATTGCCAAGTTTGTCCATGTACTTAGTTTCTCATGCATAAACTATGAAAATTCCCACTAAACCCTAAGAAGGACAGACATTTCGAACCATCAGTTATATTCATATTTCATTCTTAATACCCTGACAAATGGTTCGGTGAGTCCAACAAACAAATAACTATGCATGTATGTGTAAGTAATGTAACAAGATAAACACCACCCCCTCCCCCAAAAACCAGTAGCATCATTACAATGTGTTAATGCCCACTCAATCATGGTTTGGTCCCATTGTGCCGCACACAGTTTTCTATAAAGTGTACGAGTATTATAAAATCTGCAGGAGTTTTTTCATATCTTTTCCCTTGGGGAAATAAGTTCATACACTTTTTGTGCAGTGTAAATAATAAGCATGTCATGCACATCTAATGCACATAGTCCTCTTCATTTGAATTTAAATGTTGAGATATGCATAAGGAGAATTTTTACTGAATTTAAGTACTAGGACATATGCTATATACTTATATAGGATATTATGATGTAAATTGTTTTAATGTCGGAATTTTTAATGTTGACTTAAGAATTTACATTTTAGACAAACATAAAATATTTCTTAATTAGCATAGGTATGTTAGATGTCATTGTTGTAAGACCCTTAGTTTACATGGAAAAGGATAAATCAATAGCTACGGGAAAGAGGTTTTATTTTCCAATACGAGTTAGGGCCATTAACAATAAATAAATAAATAATCTAGGGCTCAAATTCCATACAATTTAACTTTCGTTAGCTCTAACGCTCGGTTATTTTGTTTCGTGTTAATGGGTGTAAGAGGTTTAATTTTGATATTTAGACCTTATCTTTCACGTAGCCCCAAAGAAAAAGTCTAAAGGCCCAACTATAACATGCATGAGCTGACTTAAGCCAACTTAAGCAACGGTGCGAGTCCATATAAATCATATGTGTATTTTAGCTCTCGTTAAGAGCTACCTTTTTTCCATTGACCGATTCCCGATCCGACCCACCGTTAAAGAGCTAGAGTAAAAATAAACTTTCCATTCACATTTGAAAATGGTGCTTAGTCCATTTTTTTTAATCCAAAAAAACACTTTCCAGTCGACCTTGACACGCATGAGCAATATTTTAGCTCCCCTTTAAGAGCTATATTTTAGCCATTGACCGATTGTGGCTATGTGCCACACAGCAAATGAAACAATTGAATTGTTCCGAGAAAAGTTTGGAGATTCGATTATTTCAAAAAATTGTGATATTGAATGGCCTCCAAGAAGTTGTGATTTAGCACCATTAGACTATTTCTTGTGGGGTTATTTGAAGTCATTGGTCTTTGAAATAAACCAGACTCTCTTCAAGCTTTACAAGTCAATATTGAACGTGCCATTCATGACATACGACTTAATTTAGGGGAAAAAGTGCTCGAAAATTGGGTTCATCGAATTCGTTCCTGCAGAATGACGTTTTATTTAGAACTTAATTGTAACGATTGTACTTCGCATTAAATAAACTTAAAAAAACTTTTGGACTTCCTTAACAATAAGTGTGTTTTTTTTTCAAAGAAATCATATCACTCTTATTGGAAAACCCAGTATAAAATTAAACTTCCTATTGGAAGACGACCCTTTAGGTTTCGAAGAAATGCAATTCAGAACAATTTAAGTCATTTCTTAAATATCTCCGTACATCTGTCTGGTTGGATGAAGCATATAATAGTTGTCGGAAGGTGTGACAGAATGACTTCAAATTTGGTATTAGGTAATAAATTTCCCCAAACTTATAGTCTATATTAGCCAATGCCTTGAGGAACCTATCACACAAAGGGTTACATTTTTTGGAATATTTAATCTGTTACTTATAACTATATACATATATACTATAAACTGCTTATCCTAAACTTTGGTAATTTCACACATAATAATAGTTTCTTCTTCACTATCAATTCGAGAACAATGGGCATAATTGCCACACTCTTTTTGGTACCTCCCACACAAAGGGAAAATCTTCAGCAGGTTCTTCCGTTTCATTTCGTTGGCTCGCATACACTGATTTCCATATGACAATGTACTTATTTTGAAGACTAAGGACGTCATTGGAGCAATTCTTTAATTTTATGACAAATTTTTTTCAGTGTAGAGCCTGTGTGTCATCCTTGGATTAAGGCCCCATTTTGAACTTATAGTGCCCAGCATATGTGAGCTTTGTTTGCTCGTTCTTTTATGTGTGTTTTTTCTATGTGAATTTTAAGTGCTTATGTGTAGTGGCCATTTTATGTACTAGTATAGGCTGTTAACTTTTTATGAAAAACGATTGGAGATGCCAAAAGGTGCAGCGCAACTTCGCTATGTGCGGAATTTCAGAATACTCGGATCATTAGTATAGCAGTTATTAGATGATCAAAATTTCACGAAATGTAAACCCTTTGTGGGGGAGGTACTAGAAGGAGTGGACCAATATGGGCCATTTTTAAACTAAGCCTGAGAAAAAATTTTACCACATACATAATATGAAGCAAATACGTTACTACTGTCGAGAGAACGGACATTTCTCAAATTACATAAAATGAAAATAATTAAGTTCAAATAATGTAGGCCTAGGCATCTTCCGCTATGTTTAAGTACAATCTTCGTTGGCTCGATTACATTGATTTTCTTGTGACGTATTCTATCAGGTGGCATGTTACGCTGCGTCAAATAGCGACGGTATTGTTTGATTGGAAATAAAGTTGGTCGGAGATTTTAAGCGCCTAAAACAATTCTTACGACTTTTTTATGTTAAATCTTATAAAGGCCTGTAAATCCAAATTTCTAAGGCGATTGATACTTTTTTCTGAATATCTGCTTATTACCAGTAGGTCAGACAAAAATTAGCTTATTTTGTAATCAGCATGAGAATTCACTGCGGGGTATTTCTTGGTACTGTATAAGTTCTTCTGAGAATGTTTTGAATTATTTGTGTCTTAAAATGTAAAATTTTCGATTCGACCCAGCCTGAAATTTCCACAGGCAAGTTCATGGTACAGAACTCAGATCGAGTCAGGTCCATATCACCAATATTTAACCTAAGGATTTTTTTAAATTTAACTGTTCAGGAGACAATAGGGAAAAAATTGGATATTGGGTAAATCTATTCTTTTATTGCTCTTTTTCTGTCTGTGACTATAATAAATAGGGCCGCATATTTTTTTGGTATTCTATTGTCTTAGTTCAGTAATAAGAAGCATGTCCCTTACAATAAAGACACAAATAGGAGGAAACGTCAGAGATCGACGAAAGCTATATTGTCAAAAAAAATGGTGGAACAATGCAACCCTGTGAACGTATTCAATTCAATTCACCTTTGCCTAACATTCTGTCATTGTCCGTACATTTGCAGTACTTTAACAGGGTTAATAACGTTGTCCGATCTGGCAAACGTGTGCACTTAGCTTAAGAGTTGATTTCCTAAAATGACCAAAACTCAATGCTTATGGCATTTTGTTCTGCGTAGACTATCTGAATAATCATGTATGTTTTTTAAGTCCTATTGACTTTCTTCAATATTAAAAACGAAATACTTTAAAATAAACATACAACTATCTAAAAATAAATATAAACCAAAGAAATCAATGTTGACAAGAACATTCCACTTTTCCAATTTCCATTAAAACTTCAATTAAATTAAATAAAAACAAAACAACCGAACCCACGCAAGAGAAAACCTCAAAACCCCGATGGCCACAACTTAGTGCAGTAACATTAATTGTGTCTCGTCGACAAAGGCGACGGACGACAGGGCGGCAATGCAATGTGTTGACAATGACCACCAACCAACCAATCAAACAACCCACCAGCAAACACTAAAACCCAACTGACCACCCGATAACGTCACTTTTTAAATTGATAGACTACAAACATTTTTAGTTTCTGCTACTTCTAGAGCTCTCGTGCAAAAATACCTACAACATACCCCATTTTTATTGAAAATCACTTAACTTTCCATTCATTCGCATGACTTTTTTTTATTGAAAATCGAAGAAAACAAAATACAAACCCTCAGACAGACAACTAACGACGTAAACAAATAACAAAACAATTGAACGAATATCCCGTCCGTGTCCACCACTTATATACCGTTACAATTGTTCAACACGTTAAATCAGATGTTAAATTGTTGACGTCTTAAGAGTTCTCTTACACTCTCCTTCCCGTGCTCTCGCTGTGTTGTTTTTAATAGGTTTTTATATGTACTTGCAAATATATTTTTGTGTTCTATTTTTGCCTAAACCAACTTTGTAAAACTATTATTTGTATATTTAGAGTATCCAAAAAGGACACTGGTGGAAATTGCTCTAGATTCATCTTTCCTGAGACTGGTTAAAATGTGATATATGTATTACTGAATCTAGTTACAAAGGGTAAATACAAATTAAATTCACACCATATTGGGGTCCAATATAACCTTAAAGCTCCACATCCTTTGATTTTGATACATATGATTCATCAAAATTTCTTCGAAATTTTGTATTTATAAAAAAGTTCTTCGAAATTTTGTATTTATGGAAAATTTCTTCGTCATTTTGTATGAAACTTTGTGGTTAAATAGTACCCAACAACCTTGAGCTCTCGATTCAAGAGCACTGTTGTTTGTTACAAAGATTAAAGTTGCTGTTTCAAGTACAAAAAGTTGTTGAAATAACAATTTCGTTCTTTAAATAAGAACTAAAGTTGTTGAAATGAAGATTTCGTTCTTAAACTAAGAATTCAGCTGTTGCGGCAAATACTTTTTGTTACAATTTATCAACTGCTAAAAGTTCTTTTTTTTATTATTCTATTTCACTTAATGTTTTAATATCTCGGGATTTTTGGGGTTCCGGGATAAATTGGGATTTTTTCATTCTTAATAATGCGATTGAATTTAATTAATTTAAATAAGGATAAAAACAGTTAAATCATAAATTAACTTTTCTTAAAAAATACTAACTTTTATTAAAAGGTAGAGAGCTCTTTCCGCCTGCCTCTCTCTCTCCTACAAACTTGGTCACTTGCTTGGAAAAAATTGCCTTGTGTGAATCAGGACTTAGCTTTGGAATAATTTTGTTTCTATCTATATATTACAAGACAGCTTCATATATTATTATTAAAAAAAGCCGGTATTCATTTTAAAAATCCGGGGATTCGGAATTTTTCGGGATCATGATTTCCCGGGATTTTCGGAAACGGAATTTCCCGTTTGACATCACTACTCACACCAAATATGAAGTCAATCGGTTACAGCTTTCGAGAGTTATCGTGCGCTCCAGTCAGAGAGACGGACAAACAAATGGACGTACATTGCTCAAATGGCATAAAATGTCCTCTCTGTAAGGTGATGGGATAAAAAAGTCAAAATTTTCACATGTAATTTGCAAAAAATTAAATTTTCTGTAGTGAGGCTATCCTAAATTAACACCGTTTAAAAAAAGTGTGCTCTTTCCAGCGGCATAAATATTTTTGCGATATCTCTTCGAGAAATATAAATATTACAGCTTTTCCTTGATACAAGTATGTAGGTGAGGATATCCAATGTTAAAGCAATGTATGTGATATCTCCAAAAATACACCTAATAACACCTACCGTGTTCAGGCAGAACCCAACACAAAATATGCCGAATTAAATGTTATGTTTTCTCTGAATGTTTATAACGGGTGATCCAAGTAGAGATACTTTTTTCAATAGCCTTTTTCTGACAGATCACATAATCGGCAACACCAGCACCCATCTTGAGACTCAGCATTCATTTTTGGATAATATTCGACCGAATAGACCACGTCCAGCGCGCAGTGAAGAAGACACGAGGACCGTGGAGAGTCGATTCGGCGCCTTGGTGCATTTTACGTCGAGATCTTAAATTGAAAGCGTATAAAATACAGTTTGTGCAAGAAAAGAAGCCGCCCGACCTTCCCAAGCGACATCGCTTCGCTCTATGGGCTCTTGAAAAGTTCCAAGAAGATCCGACGTTTTCGAGCCAAATTTTGTTCAGCGATGAGGCCCATTTCTGGCTCAATGGGTATCTAAACAAGCAAAATTGCCGCATTTGGGACGAAGAGCAACCTGAAGTGATTCAAGAGCTGCCACTTCATCCAGAAAAAAACTACGGTTTGGTGTTGTTTGTGGTCCGGTGGAATCATAGGTCCATATTTCTTCAAAAATTATGCCGGTGAGAACGTAACCGTCAATGGCGACCGTTATCGTGCCATGATAATCGACTATTTGATGCCTGAAATTGAAGTTCGTGATCTCGGCGACATTTGGTTTCAAGCGCCACTTCCCACACATCGCATCAATCAATTAACTTCCCAGCAAAATTTCCCATTACCAAATAACCTGACGGGTAAGCTAAATTCAAAACTAGTAACTGCTTATTATTTGGCCTCCCTTCGAATTATTTTTACATGTACATGTCATTGGAGGAAAGTTCTTCCACTCAAGCATACAGGCAGCTGAAAAATAACCACTTACCCTCGCGCTTACAATTATCCAAAAAGTAAGCGTGGACAAAAGAAATAATTTTAAGAGTGGGTTTGTGTGGTAGTGGATATCAGTGGTGGAATGTGGTGAGAAAGTAGAAGAGCGTAACTTTGGGACGAGCGTAACATTGGGTAGAGCGTATAATTGTGAGAGAGTAGTTATCGATTGTTGTCGTCATAAGACGAAAAATTTCACTTGCCGGGAGGTGGGATTGAACTCGCGACCTCATGGTTTCGTAGTTTAGCATCACAACCACTGGCCTACCTCACGATTCATAGACAAATCGCTAAATAATCAAGTACAAAAATATAACCCATCAAAATCTTCCTAAGTAAATGTCGTTACCATATGCATTACCAGGTAATGATATCTCATTATCGTCAGCATTACTTTCGGTAAATAAATAACGACTAAATAAATAATGACAAAAATAAGTTATTATTAGTCATCTAATTTGAATTTTCAAACTTTTCTTTAAATGATTTAAATGAATACAAGCTACAACGTATATACGTAAATCATTTAAGAAAAAATCATAAATCATTTAAAGACAAGTTTATAACTTAAAATAAGATTTTCTAACTTAGATTACTAACAATAACTTATTTTTGTAATTATTTTGTTAGTTAGACTTTTTCCTGTGGGGATATGATAAGCCTAAAGTTTATGCGGACAAACCCGCTTCGATTCAGGCCTTGGAGCAAAACATCACGCGTGTCATTCGCCAGTTACCAGTCGAAATGCTCGAACGAGTCATCGAAAATTGGTCTCAACGGATGGACCATCCTCAAAAAATAAATGCCAAATAATGTTCTTTCAAATGATAATAAACATGCCCCATTCAATTTGAATTTTCTGTGTTTTTTTTTTCTTTAAAAAAGAACCCTATACATCATTCGGGTTACACAACTGAAACTTTCTTATATGTATTTTATTTCTTTCATTTGTTTTCTTTTTGTTTGTTTCTTTCAGCATTAATTTTTATTGCCCATTAATTTGTTCTCCTTACGACTCAATTAAAGTTCAATTGCGTATAAATTATTGTTATGGTCATAATGAAAATGATGGTCATGTAACAGAAAAAAAAACATTACTATTACAATCATTTCATTTACAGAAGATGAAATCAAAACCATTGAAATATGAATATTATCTTTCATGATAACCGTTTAGAGAATTGTGCGGAGCGAATTTAAATGAGTAGGGGGGCATTTTGGCGCACTGGGCACTAATTAGTGGGAAGCGTAACGTAAAACTCAAATTCTGTCATTAACATTCTATTGCCAGATCGTTTAAAAGTGTTTTTTCTTTGTCAAATAAATGATTTATTTTTTGTCAAATAAATGATTTATTTACCTTGTTAAAAATGTGAAAGCTGTCAAAATGTATACTAGTCCTTTAGGATAAAAAAAATAATTTTTAAAAAGATTTGCAGACCGAATAAAAGCAAGCAAGCCAACATAAAATTTAAATTGTTTATTCACAATCATTTAAAAGCATGCAGTATTTAAATTACTTGGCTTAGAACTTTAAATAAAAACCTTCAACGTCCCATCACAAGGGACCATTAACGGTCAAGAGAAATATTTATTTATTCAAATGAATTTATTTTTTGCTCTTCTCTCCTCCATGTAAATTGTTCTCGTATTGTTGATGATGATAGATAGATATTCGTTACGGAAATTCTATCCAATAATTTTACAATAAATTTCTGTTAAAGGTAACACACTTTTTATATTTTTTTTCTTTTATTGCTATTTTTCCCTTTGCCCCTTTTCCTATAGCAACGCAGCGCAAAAAACAGTAGAAAAATAATCAATTGAAATTCCAATAACGCTGAGTGTGTATTCATTTAAAAATTCCTTACTACACTATATACAATGTGTGCCGCCTAGAGAGAGGAACATACGTAAGTACTACGTACACATGTACATATGTACGTAGTAGTACTTAACCTCTGCTCGTACACGTAAGGGCATACACACTACCTTTACAATTAAGAGGGTATACGACGTAAATCCTCTGATATTGAATAGAAAGGATTGCCTTTCACGAAGAATCAAACAAACACATGCCAATCAGATGTAGTATACACGATGTGTACATAGGTAGCTAAGTACTTTAGAGTACAAAGTGTACATTACTTTAAGGTTACTTAAAAGATCTTTTGTTATCGTAATTCTTAAGATTGCTTTATTTTGGTCAAGCTCGAGGTTAAAAGTTTTTAATTAGTACCTTATTATTTTATTTTGTAGGTCCTGTATAGAGTAGGGTCAAGTATTGTAGTCGATTAATCAAGCTTACGAAATCTACAATTTATATTGGCAACTTTTAATATCCACACAAGGTTAATAATTACACTTCCCACTATTAACACTCAGTTAATTAGTGGGTAGCATAGCGTAAAGCTCAAATACTGTTATCAAACTACTGCTTGAACCACGAAGTGTAACGTTAACGTTCGTTTGCCTTCTATGGGACAAACAGCTGATTTGCGACCTACAAACTGACATCAGAAGGACAAAGCGAATGAAAACATACTGACTGACGCCTGTTAGTGGATCGTTCGACATCGTTCGGTCAGGCAGGTAATGATAACACCGTGCGACACAAATTTTTGGTCATGAAAATCTCTACATAATTCTGAAAGCTGAGAGGTAACAAAACTTATACTCAGTTTTTTATTTTCTTGTCGTGTTCGCGTTTAAAAGGACATTACATTTTTTAAGGATATAATTATTCAAAAATTGTTTGTAATTTTTTGAAAATCTTAATAAGACGATATGGGTGTCAAATGAAAGGGCACGTTTTGGGCTATCTAAATACTATTTTTGTTTTAAGAAACTGGAACTAAAAACTTGCAAAAATCGTTCTGCAAATTTTAGTTCTTATTTTAAATAAAATATATTTTGCGGATCCACTTCGATTGAAACACCTCCAAAACATTGTTTTTGGACGCTTTAACAGCTGCTTCGAGCGTCGAAAAACGTGACCACATGTTTTTTCTTCATGTGAGGGAATAAGAAGAAGTCATTGGATGCCAAATCAGGACTGTACAGCGGATGACCCATCAATTCAACATCTTGAGTGCTCAAATAGCCCATTGTTTCAGTTGATGTGTGAGAGCTCGCATTGTCGTGATGCAAAATGATCCATCTTCTCTTATTGTTTTTCCTTATTTCTTCGAACACTGTTGGCAAACAGATGGTTGTGTACCACTCGGAATTGACCAACCTACGTTCCACTAATGGCACTGTGGTCACATGACCGGTTTTATCGATAAAACGCGATCATTTGCTTCGATGTGTTTCTTCCAACATATTTTGTTGGAATTGGCTCATCTTGAGTGACCCATACGGCCGATTGCTGCTTTGTTCCGGGCTCATATGCATAGATCCATGATTCGTAACGATGTTATGCACTGCATTTTAGCTACCGCGGTTATATATTCCTTTACTACAATCGACACGAGCCTTTCTTTGAGCATTTGTGAAATTATGTGGGATCCAACGATAACAAATCTTTTCGCGGCCAAATAAATATGCAATATCTTATTGATGCTTGTCATACTAATGCCCAAGGATACCTCAATCTCACGGTATGTAAAATTTCGGTCTTGCTTTATCAGTTCACGCACAGCAAAACGACCGCAGTTCGACGACCTTCACGAAATTCATCCTGGAGCGAACAGCGTCCGAGACTGAACGCTTGGTACCAGCGATTTATAGTGGTTTTTGATGGTACTGCATCCTCATAAGTCGAAACAAGTTGATTGAGACACTCTTGTGTCGGTAAACCACGCCGAAAATTACCGCACAAAAATTTGCACGGGTTAATAGTCCCGTGAAAAATAAGCGTTATTGCCACGCCCCTTTGCTAAGTCCGACACATAGGACCATTTCGCACAATAAATTTAAGGCTTATAGAACTTTATTTCCAAAGCATGAAAATACTTGAAGATTTGTGCAGTGTAATGCTTTTATAGTGTTTACAGTCCAGTAAAAAATTTGCGTAATTGGCACGCCTATTTGGTACCTCTCATACAAATAGAAGACCATTTTGCACAAAATGTTAACGTATTACAACTTCGATTTCTGCATATTTCCCATGCTTTTACAATAGGCATGTTTTCGTTACAAGCTAGCACTTTTAGTTTAGCACTTTGCAACGAAAACAACTGACTTCCACTAACTGGCACATTAGCAATAAGTGGCGGATTTTCACTATCTGGTAGCAATGGTGTCATGAGTTACGAAGAAAGAACAGTGCGAAACAGACAAAAAATTCGTGAAAAGTATTTATAAAAAATATATTTACTATTCTACGTTCAATTGTTTACACTCTTTTGCAAATATTAAAATAATTTCCCATTTTTGTTCTTCTTCTTCTGGGATGCCATATTGCTAAATATAGGGTGCCCAATCTGGCAACGTCATACTCGATTAAGACATGAACACAAGCCCAAACTTCATCGGGAACTAATAGTGCTTAAAAGTGCTTAGCTCCCCATACAAATTAAGCACTTATGGTGTAACGAAAACACGCCTAATATGGGTCATTACTTATACATTTATCCATAGATTTTTCAAATATGCATTGCTTTCTTCGTTAGCATGCTGGCTTTTAAAATATGGGAAAATAATAATAATTTTTTGGGCATCAAAAAACTTTTTTTCAATTTTTTTTATACATATTTTTGATAAACCAAAGTTTCTACCTAAAAGTGGAGTATGTAGTATTTGTAGCCCTCATAATTACCTTAAATTTAATGCGTAGTCCGCCCCATTCTTACCAGTTAGTGGAAATATGCCAGTTAGTGGAAATACGCTAGTTAGTGGTAATACGTCAGTTATTGGAATTAACTAATTCCATTTCAAACTGCTCAACACAAATCCCTAGTTCATAAGAAAAACAAACCTAATATGTATACGTAACAGAAGTTAAATTGTATTTTTTACCATCAAAGTATATCAATACATAGGTGAAAAAGTATTACGTAAGAAAAACGAAATCGATTTTGTTAAATTCAAAAGTGGCAGAAAGAATACTGAGTTGTGTCTCCTCATTTACACTAAAAGTGGTTCATTGTTCACACTACATTAAATAGATTAAACTGTCAACGCAACATAAGATGTATGTACGAGTATATACTTTCATAACTATCCATTTGTGTACATTAGAGTGTTCTTCTTCTATTGTACATTGTACAAGTTAAGGCTTGAATGAGATACAAATATTAATATAGCGTGATCCATTTCGAGCTTCCCTACTTTTTTAAAGAAAAAAAACACAGAAAATTCAAATTGAATGGGGAATGTTTATTATCATTTGAAAGAACATTCTTTGGCATTTATTTTTTGAAGATTATGTCTATCAAATCTTGGCCGCGGCTACGTCTCAGATGGTCCATCCGTTGAGTCCAATTTTCGATAACTCATTCGAGCATTTCGACTGGTAACTGGCGAATGACACGCGTGATGTTTTGCTCCAAGGCCTGAATCGAAGCGGGTTTGTCCGCATAAACTTTAGACTTTACATATCCCCACAGGAAAAAGTCTAACGGTGTGATATCACACGATCTTGGTGGCCAATCGACCGGCCCAAAACGTGAAATTATCTGATCACCGAAGTGTTCTCTCAATAAATCCATTGGTTGATGCGATGTGTGGGAAGTGGCGCCGTCTTGTTGAAACCAAATGTCGCCGAGATCACGAGCTTCAATTTCAGGCATCAAATAGTCCGTTATCATGGCACAATAACGGTCAACATTGACGGTTACGTTCTCACCGGCATCATTTTTAAAGAAATATGAACCGATGATTCCACCGGCCCACAAACCACACCAAACCGTTGTTTTTTCTGGTTGAAGTGGCAGCTCTTGAATCTCTTTAGGTTGCTCTTTGTCCCAAATGCGGCAATTTTGCTTTTTTACATACCCATTGAGCCAGAAATGGGCCTCATCGCTTAACAAAATTTGGCTCGAAAACGTCGGATCTTCTTGGAACTTTTCAAGAGCCCATAGAGCGAAACGATGTCGCTTGGGAAGGTCGGGCGGCTTCAGTTGTTGCACAAGCTGTATTTTTTATGCTTTCAATTTAAGATCTCGACGTAAAATGCGCCAAGTCGTTCCATACGTCAGTCCGAGTTGCTGCGAACGGCGCCGAATCGACTCTCCACGGTTTTCGTGTACACTCTCAGCTACGGCCGCTACATTTTCTTCACAGCGAGCTGGACGTGGTCTATTCGGTCGAATATTATTCAATAATTAATGCTGGGTCTCAAGATGGGTGATGGTGTTGCGAATAGTACGCTCAGTAGGCCGATTATGTTGACCATAAGTTAAGCGAAGTGCCCGAAACACATTCCTCACAGAACGTGAATTTTCGTAATAAAGTTGAACGATTTGTAAACGTTGTTCAGGCGTAAGTTTTTCCATGATGAAATTCAAACAATACTTAATAAAAATAACATGACAGCAATACACGACTCACACGTGATCTGTCAAAAAAAGGCTATTGAAAAAGTATCTCTAATTGGATCACCCGTTATATACTGAAAACGTATCCTAATATTAAACAGAATGACGCATTGATTTGTGAGCAAAGACATTAACTGATGCAATATAATATGCAAAAATCTGTAGGGGTAATAGAAATGCAGAAAATTATGAAATTAAGTACTCAAAAGTAAACGATCTCAGTGAATTTGTAAACATAGAAAAAAATTGTCACCGATATGTAACACAATACTTTCATTTAAAAGGTCTCAGTCCAACCAATATTAAAATCGAGCTAGATTCTACTTTGGGTCAAATTGGTCACCGATATGTAATACAGTACTTTCATTTAAAAGGTCTCAGTCCAACCAATATTTAAACCTAGCTGGATTCCACATTGAGGGAGTCTGCTTCTTCGTTTACAACTATAAACTATTGGGAAAATATTTGCCAGCAACGAAGAGGTGAAGGTTGCGGTTGATGGCTATCTTCAGAAGCTAGACGGTTCTTACTATAAACAGGGTATCGAAGCTATTATAAATCGCTGGAAAAAGTGCATCGAGCTAAAGGGAGATTATGTTGAGAAATAAAGACAAATTTTCCCAAATTTGTTGTGTTTTCTTTGTCGTTTCTTTGTAGGTCGACTAATTTTGGAACCTGCAGTGTCTATCAAGCCTAAGTAATGGCAATAAGAAAATTCGTCAAGTGACTGAGTCGCAACA
The DNA here is from genome assembly GCA_963930755.1 of Eudasyphora cyanicolor. Taxonomy (NCBI): domain Eukaryota; kingdom Metazoa; phylum Arthropoda; class Insecta; order Diptera; family Muscidae; genus Eudasyphora; species Eudasyphora cyanicolor. The sequence goes on along the minus strand of OZ005734.1, from coordinate 39,717,876 downwards.
TAGTGGCCAACACTGGCGCCGTCATTTACTCCGACAGCCAGGCTGCCTTTAAATATCTGGAGGCTACATCCCTAAATTTACAAACAACCCTCGACTGCTGCAGATCTCTTAACGAGATGGCTGAACAATTTAACATATACCTCATATGAGTACCGGGGCATAGGGATATCCCGGAGAACTGCAAAGCCGATGAACTTGCTTGAAAAGGGACGACAACAAATTCTTAAAAAAAACTTTGGCTTAGGCAAGATGTAGTCCAATGAGAGATGAACACAAATTGACATCTATTAAAGAAATCTGGCCAAAAAATTACCTAAGAATGTCAAATATCTCAGCGCACTAGAGGAAAACACTGCCTACGTTAGTGTCAGTTCTGACAGGACATTGCCTGATCGGCGAACACGATAGGAGGTTGGGAATTGAATTGAGAAGATGTGGAGATGAGGAGAAAGTGAGCATTGAGCACCTGCTTTGTTACTGTCCCGCATTGAGTAAACGAAGCATTATAATTACGAGTGTAATCACATTATTATTACGAGTGTAATCATGTTATTTTTGGCGAGACACTTTAATGTACGCATAAACTCATTGATACATACATATTGGGGTTCCGAGCTAAATGTAAGAGCTTTACCTCTGACAAATGATACCTGTTTCCGTATAAGTGCACATGTGCATTAGGTATAGAGTTTTTTAAGAAAATGGACATATCCTGCAATGAAATCAACTAATTTCCACTAACTGTACTCCATGTACTCGATTACGTCAGAAACTATATCGAAAACTAATATCGCTTAAATTATCTTATATATGTACACAATAAGCGATTATGGTGTACCGAAAACACGCCTTAAGTAGGTCTCCGGTGAAATGGGGGAAATTCCAGATTCTCTTAACATTAGACCCAAAAACTTCACACCGCCTCAACTATCGATAAAATTGTTTATACCGACTTCCCTTCCATGTAGAAATTTTTTCGATGGAATCGAATTTTAGGCAGCCTTAACTATTGTTCTAATAGCCCTAATGTATTGGCACGTATTGGCGGATTAAAAAGTTGGCCAACCCAGTTTTGAATTGCCAATTTTCTTTCCACTAAATGCCCTATCGAGTCTAGCATTGCAACAAATAATGTTAAGATGCAACAGTCAGATAGATGAAAATAATGGTAAATGCAAGTGAAGACGAATGAGTGAGTGGAGGGGTTTGCTATTAAATAAATACATACAGACATTTTAGTAGTCCTAGGAAAGTTTTACGTATTGTTTTGGGTTAGTGGGAGGATTTGGGTTGGGTTGCTGCTGCAGCGTATGTTTCTGGTTTGTCATGACATCGAGGGCACCAGAAAAACTGAATGAAACTGACATTTACACAAGATAGCTGTTAAGTTGGAACAAATAAAACAGAAAGAAATACAGAACTTTAAAAGTTTTTTTTTTAGTTTTTGACTGACACTATTTTCAATACGCGTAATGTGAAGCTGCTGATTGGTAAAATTTTCGATACAATAATAAAATTATTAAACGGATTTCCTCCAGCCATATTTGGTCCTGTTTTAGGGGGTAGTTATATATGTGAAACTCCACAACAACAGCAATAACTTTTTGGTTAACACTAACGGATCTTGCTGAAAACGGGATTTAAAGTCTTAAAAACTGGTTAGGCAAACCTAACAGTAACGTCGCCGTTGCGTACCGAATCAGCTGATCCAATCTGTCATAAGTAAAACTGTGATAACGTTTAGCTAATGTAAACGAACGGAATAAGGGCCTGTGTACATCATGGGATTTCGTCGCGCGATCTGTCAAAAATCGCGCGATTTTAAGAGAGGATTGCACGACCCCGAGAAAGGATCGCACGAATAATATTGGCATCTAATTACAAGCAGGGCTGGAAAAGTATTTTTTTGGAAAGTACTAAACTAATAGGCGTGTTTTCGTTACACCATAGGTGCTTAATTTGTATGGGGAGCTAAGCACTTTTAAGCATTATTAGTTCCCCATGAAGTTTGGTGCTTGTGTTGCTGTCTTAATCGATTATGGTGTTGCCAGATTGGGCATCCTATATTTCGCAGTATGGCATCTCATTTTTGGAAAGATTGTTGTCAATTATTGTGAATTAACGGGAAGACGGAGAACAGAAATGGAAAATTATTTCAATATTTGCAAAAAGAGTGTAAACAATTGAACATAGCATAGTAAATATATGTTTTATAAATACATTTTACGAATTTTTTGTCTGTTTCGTACTGTTCTTTCTTCGCAACTCGTGACATCATTGTTACCAGATAGTGGAAATCCGCCACCTACCGCTTATGCGCCAGTTAGTGGAAGTCAGTTGTTTTCGTTGCAAAGTGCTAAACTAAAATTGCTAGCTTGTAACGAAAACATGCCCAATATATACTTTTTACGCTCAAGCACTAACTGAATTAATTTAAGGAAAATAACTTTTATAGTATGAAATTGTTTCTTTTTTCGTGAACATTGTTAGATGATTTTGCGTTTTTATACTATTAATATAGCATTTTTTAAACATAATTTTAGAGAATTGTGTTCGCTATTCCAAAAGAATACTTCAAATTAGTGATTGTATTCCGCAAAATATTAATAAAAATCTTACAGTTCATATTCTCTTCATATAAATAAAAATTGTACAATAAACACATTAGGAAAACAAAATGTTATTTGATTTTTGTCTATATAAATAAATTCTAAACAATAGATAGATCAAATAGAATATACTCGTAAGTAGTACTGAAACGGTCGTGAGGATACGTTGGTACTTTCGAAAGTGAAAAGGTACTGAAAAGGGTAATAAAGTACAAACTTTTTGCATCCCTGCTTGTTGTACGACTTTGTCTGTTGCGAAACCAATTTTATGTGCGATTTTGAAAAAATCTGGAGGATCAAATGCAAATTCTCACTGGAAAGTCACGTGACAGATCGTTTAGATGTAAACTGGCCCTAAAGTGCTGAAATTTCGATTTGGACGCTAAGTTTACGTGTACAATACAGAATTTGTTTGATTTGACGTCTTAACGTAAAAAAACACAAATTTCAACGAATTGGGCTACAAATTGGTAAAATGAGTTTATTTGTATCCGCAACAATTCACATGCTGAACTTAACGCCGCTTCACTTGTTTGGTTTTGATTTTATGGAATAGTTTGCCAACGTAAACGGACGGAAGAACCAGCTTAAACAGTAGAACCATTTGCAAGCAGTAGATAAAAAGGGAGGTTATGAAGTCAATAAAATCAGTAAAACAATGAGAAATAAGAAATACAATTGTAAAATAACAGAAATTAATAGAAAGTAAAATTAAGTTATTGTTATATTTCTTGTGAATATAGTATTCATATGACAACTTTTTCAAGTTTTGGATAATTACTCCTGCGTTTTACGTTACGGTTACGGTAAAGTTATGTTACAGGTTCGTTACATGTCGGCCTTGATGTTTTTAATATTATTCACGTCTCAATAATGGAACGTCTCAACATAATGGAATTTTGTTTATTTGCAGATAATACATTTAAAGCAGGAGTTTTTCTCCTCAAGTAATTTCTAATGGAAATACAAACAATTTAAAATGGAAATTTGTACCTCCTCCTGGAAATATTTCTTAATTAAACGTTTCTAAAAAATGTATGCATACTGATTGATTAAATTTAACTGTTTCAACATTGATGAAATCTATGCAGGTGTGGCGGCGCTTCAATTCAATTTCAGGACATGTCTTGCTCTAGCATGCAAGTTCATGAATTATTCAAATACATCTTGGTCATTTCATAGCCTCTTATTCATAACGTTTTAAGTTTATTTCACCTTTTACTTTAAATACATATATATGTATATTTAAGATATCCTTGCACTATAAACCCTCCCATATGTCTTAGTTCGTCTAAGTCTCTGTGTGTGTGTGTGCTTGTATATCTTGTTTGCCTTTAGTCGTCCTTTTTGATCCTTTATACTTCACATTGTTTATGGTCATACATTTATTTATTGAAACGATTCTTTATTCTAGAAATATATTGTTAATACGGATAAAAGTGGAGAACTGACAGTAACAGTACAGGTATGTATACAAACATTTTATATGTATATACACATATCGTCGGCTTAATGCTATTTTGGTCCATACGCCATTTTCGTGTTTTTTGAGTTAGGAGTTGATACTATGGGTTTAAAGCATGCTCTTTCAGAATCTGCAATCTCTTGTTTCCTCTCTCGTCTAGTTTTCGAGATATTGGTAGGGTAAATCGATTTAACTCTGATTTACGGAAAATACATTTGATAGTTTTGTTCTATGTCTCCTTCTTGTTATCGCCCTATATTTTTTACTCAATATTATACGTTCTTTCGATCACAATATGTAAATTAGTGTCCTTCCATACCGACAATTTTTGTGGTCCATGTAATACAAATACAAAAAAATATTAAAATAAAAGTGGATATGGACCAAAATGCCAAGTACAAAAATTGTTATAACTTGCTTGTTTTTGGATGTAATGGCATAGAAATACATGAGAATCATACAAACACCGTTGGGAACCATATGAAATAAAAAGTGTGTAACTCTTCAGTCCCGTTTTTACTCAAACAATAAATTGCGTTTTTCTCCGTTCATACAAAATGGCGTATGGAACAAAATAGCATTAAGCCGACGATATGTAGGTTGATTTATATATGTATATCTGCAGTATAAATATTTATATATGCGAGGATTAAATACTGAAAAAATATTTTTTTTGAAGATTTTCTTCAAAAAAACCTAATCTTTAAAACTATGACATTTAAAATTTAAGATAAAGTAAATTTATTTAATATTAATTAAATTTCCTAATTCTACATATGAATTGTCCAATATTTAAAGATTTTTAAGATGAAAGTAATTTTTGTCAGTGTATAATCAACAAGTACGTTAATTACACATATTTGAATGAGGGAGGATATGAAATAAAAACTATAACAATTTATATTAAAATATTTATTGAAAATAAATCCTTCAAATTAATAAAAACAATTACACACTAAATAAAAGTATCCTAGTATTAACGACAATATCACTGATTTGACGTCTAAGATAATAAAACAAATTTGTATATAAGGACATTTCATTCTTAAATTAAAGACAATTTACTAAACACTAATTAAGTTATCGTAAATTTAAGTAAAAAATTCAATTAGTTTAATGTTTTATTGTGTTTAATATAATAAAACATTAAGATAAGGACATTTAATACTTAAACTAAAGAGATTTTAGTTAATTTCAATAAAATTATATTAAATTCAAGTACAAAATGCAATTAGTTTACTGTTTTATTGGCTTTAAGATAATAATGCTGTACGATAAGGTCATTTCATACTTTAACTAAAGGCATTTTACTTTATACTAATAAAATTATCTTAAATTTAAGTACAAAATTGACTTAGTTAGATGTTTTATTGTCTTTAAAACAATAAAGCATTCAAATAAGTCCATTCGTACTTAAACTAAAGATAATTTACTTAATACTAATTAAATTATCTCAAATTTAAGTTCAAAATGCAATTAGTTTAATGTTTTATTAGCTTTAAGAAACGGACATTTCATAAATTAACAAAAGATAATTTACGTAACTTGAATTAAATTATCTTAAATGTAAGTTCTAAATTCAATTAGCTTAGTGTTTTGTTGGCTTAAAGATAATAAAATATTAAGATAAGGTCATTACATACATATACTTAAGACTTATTTAATTATCTTAAATGTAAGTACAAAATGCAATTTGTTAAATGTTTTGTTGGCTTTAAGATTGTAAAACTTTAATATAAGGACATTTCATACTTAAATTAAAGTCAATTTACTTAATATTAATTAAATTAATTTAAATTTAAGTAAAAAAATTCAATAAGTTTAATGTTTTATTGTGTTTAAGATAAGGACATTTCATACTTAAACCAAGACAATTTACGTAATTCTTAATTAATTATCGTAAAATCAAGTATAAAATGGAATAGGTTTAATGTTTTATTGACTTTAAGATAATAAAACATTAATATAAGGACATTTCATTCTTAAACTAAAGACAATTTACTTAATACTATTTAAATTAAGTTAAATTTAAGTAATTATATTATATACTAATTAAATTATCTTAAATTTAAGTACAAAATAGAGTTAGTTTGATGTTTTATTGACTTTAGAACAATTAAGCATTAAATGAGTCCATTCATACTTAAACTAAAGATAATCTACTTAATTCTAATTTAATTATCTTAAATGTAAGTTCAAAAATCAATTAGTTTATGTTTTATTGGCTTTAAGATAATAAAATATTAAGATCATACTTATACTTAAGACTAATTAAATTATCTTAAATGTAAGTACAAAATGCAATTAGTTTAATTGGCTTTAAGAGAATAAAACATTAAGATAAGCACGTTTCATAAGAAAACTAAACACAATTTACCTAATTCTAACTAAATTATCTTAAATTTAAGTACAAAATGGAATAAGTTTAATGTTTTATTGGCTTTAAGATAATAAAACATTACGATAAGGACGTTTCATAAATAAACTGAAGACAATATACTTAATACTAATAAAATTATCTTAAATTTAAGTACAAAATGTAATTAGTTTATTAGTTTATTCGCTTTTAGACAATAAAACATTAAGATAAGGACATTTCATACCTAAACTAAAGACATTTTACTTAAAACTAATTAAATTATTCTTTCTTACATTTAAGTACAAAATGAACTTAGTTTCTTGTTTTATTTGCTTTAAGACAATAAAGCATTCAAATAAGTCCATTCATACTTAAACTATAGACAATTTACTAAATTCTAAATTAATTATCTTTAATTTAAGTACGAATTAGTTTAATGTTTTATGGGCTTTAATATAATAAAACGTTAATAGAAGAACATTTCAAACTAAAACTAAAAAAAATTTACTTAATACTCGTACTAATTGAATTATCTTAAATGTAAGACGAAATGCAATTTGTTTAATATTTATTGGATAATAAAACATTATGATAATGACATTTCATAATTAATCTAAAGAAATTTTACTTAATACTAATTAAATTATCTTAAATTTAAGCACAAAATAGACTTTGTTTAACGTTTTATTGGCTTTAAGGCAATAAAACATTAAATTTGGTTCATTTTATACTTTAACTAAAGGCAATTTACTTCATACTAAATAAATTATCTTAAATTTAAGCACAAAATGGACTTAGTTTTATGTTTTATTGGCTTTAAGATAATAAAAAAAGATAAGGACATTGCATATTTAAACTAAAGACAATTTACTTAAAACCAATTAAAGTATCTTACATTTTAGTACAAAATGGACTTAGCTTAATGATTTTTTTCTTTGTCGTCAAATCAATGCTAAAGCTTTAATTATTTTCAATGCAGCTAATAAAAATATATTAATTTCAAACTTGTTTAATAATTAAATTGCAAGAAAAGTTTTTTCTTCTTGTCGTCCTCTTTAAGAAAATCCCTATTTAATATTTTATCTTTCCATTCCATTAACTAATAATAAATACTATTTGTTTCTTCCAATTAAAGACTATCCAATTAATTTTATCTTAATGGTTTGTGTTTTCTTCTACTCCATTTTTTGCAAAACAGGGCGATTTAACACAACAAGAAAAACGTGCTGTCTTCATTACGGTCCATGATTTAGGATGCAATCGTGAGTATTTTTAAATTACCCTAACCTCATTTTTATCATCTACATATTTTACTTTTTCGTACTCACACAAAAATATATCTTAACATAACAGAGGGTGCCACTTTTTCCCCCATTTTACGAATTGTCCCCGTAAATTTTCTCTCGTATACATTGTCATGCCCAGACTTGCTGGAAATATTAGAGCAAAAGTTTACGTGACTTTAAGAGCGCATCGCACAAAGTTATTCGGATGGTAATAATTAATGGAGGGTCGCGGGTGGTCAACGTAGATGGTCATTATTACTTGCCAGCTGAAGGGTTATTAACTTAAAATTGATTGGACATATTCGTAGCTTATGGCAAGCAAGTATTGATAGCTGAGAGAAAAATATTGAAGGGATAAAAGAAAAATTACTAAAGGATCAGCTTTAAAGAGATTTTAAAATATATTGAAAGTTGAACAAAATGTTAAATATTAATTTTAGCTTGTATACACTATAACCAAAAACTATAAAAAAACAAGTAAGAAAGTTTCTGTCAGAGAAAAGTGACCGTTATTGGCACGCCCCTTTTGGTACCTCCCACACAAATGGACCTTTTTGTACCAAAATTTAACAGCTTTTAACTTTAATACCAGTAAATACCTCAAAGTTATTAAATGCAATTTAAATTGATAATAATTTAATTAAAACAAAACAATAAATTAATTTACGAATATTTTTTTGGGACTCAAGGTGAGGGGATTCAGAAGTCGGTTTACCCGACTGAACTTTCTTACTTGTTTGATAAATTCATCTCACGGTCCACGATTTTCTGTTTCTGGAGCGGAATTCGCAGAATTCTTGATTTGATGACCTGCGGCGTTCGAACAGTACGAGGGCGTTGCGACCTGTGGCGGTCTTTGACATCTCCATTCTCCTCAAAAAGTTGTATGCACCTGTAGATGAACATGAGACTAATCCCAAGCGGGCAGAGCGTTTTGAAAATTTTGTTTTTTCCATTCCATATTTTAAAAGCGATATAACAGCGATACGGTTCTCATTATCTGACCACTCCATGGCGAAAACTAAAGCAATTTTAAATTGCTGTTACAAACTAACGCTACAGAGGTTAGGTTTCATAATCCACGTGGCAATGGTAGGGTATGTTCAATTCCACTATACTAATGGGTGTGTTCAATTTTGTAACAGTATTTATGTCCCTACTAAGTATATAACCTCGTTACACTAAAGTGAGGGTATAAAAAATAAATGTACGACCACTTTTTGGTGTTGAAGGTGAGGGGATTCGTAAGTCGGTTTAACCGACTGAACTTTCTTACTGGTTAGTAAGAATATTTAGTCAATATAAAATATAAATCCCAAAAAAATGTGGCTAAAAGCCACAAAAAGAACTAAAGTCGGAGCGGACATTTATATTCGAAGAAAGGATTTTACATAAATGGTATATTAACGTGAAATCTGCAGTTATTTCGTGAAAATGTGAGTATTTTGTTACGAGGGTCAAAGAAAACACCTGCAAATTTTTCGACTTCCGATAGGGTAAGTTAGAAGGTCGTACTCCACAATAAAAATATTTGCCCAAGGGTCTTCTAATTCTGTTTCTCAGACATGCTTCAAATTAGTGCTTAAATGACCAAACTTTTCTATTTACCAAGAAACTTTGTGGGCAAATATCTTAATAATTTAATGTGATAGAGAAAAAATTTAAATTCCAGCACATTCAAATTAGGCGGAATAGGATGGATGGCTTCGTCGAAGCTACGTTTTCAAAGTGCAAAAGAGTACAAAGTGTTACTAAGAATCATAAAAAGTATTTTCCCAAGCAATCTGCATAAAAAGTAAATTCTATAGGCCAAGAAAAACAGTTCATGTTGGAGAATTATGAATTTCCAGGAAAATATCTTAAGGTTTAGTTTTGATATTTAAGTTAATTACCTTGAATGAACATCGTACACAATTCCACATAAAAACAGCAAACACCTGCAAATAAAGAAAAAATATTAAAAAGTTTCAAATGCAGACTGAGTTACGAAAAAGTAAAAAAAATATGCAGTCGTTTAAACCGACTGGATTCAGTAAAGTATTTTCCAAAGCAATCTGCATAAAAAGTAAATTCTATAGACCTAGAACAACACTTCATGTTGCAAAATTATGAATTTCCGGGAAAATATCTTAAGATTTATTTTGATATTTAAGTTTCAATTCCACATAAATACAGCAAACACTTACCTGAAAATAAAGAAAAAAATATTAAAAAGTTTCAAACGCAGACTGAATTACGAAACAAGTAAAAAATATGCAGTCGTGTAAATCAGCTACCTTTATTGTTACCATAGGAATATGGAGCAAAATCGTCAGTGATGAGAGCACAACTGTAATACCAGAATTAGGTTAGGTTGAGAAGAGGAGGCGGTAAAATTCCGCCTCATGTCTTTGGACATGCACATAAGCCAGTATTCGGCCTGTTGTGCGCTCTAATTGTTATTAAAAGGTCATTGGAAAGTTAATTTAGGAACTCTGTACTATCGACATAGTCCTTAATCTTCTTCCAGTCTACGCCCCTAAGTTGGGTCAAGACTGGTATAGTATCATTTCCTAAGCAGCGAGATCTATTGTTCGCGAATCCTCCCCGCATGCCGTACATACGCTGTCATCTACGACTCCTATCCTATGTAGTTGTGCTTGTAAGCATGTGTCCTGTAAGGACACCCATGATCTTACTGCTTTCAATCTCAGCAAGGTCTTGTTCTTGTCCTCGTTTGGGTCACCCCACAAGACTTTCGTTGTCTTCCCAACGTTTTCACTATTCCATAGCGTGATATGGGCGTTCTTCGCCCATATTTTTAGTTCAGAACGCGTAACTCCGAAGAGTTTTGCGTTCTATTGGGTTGTTGTTTGCAAGTCTCTGGCTCTAGATCCCAAGGCATTTGTTTTCTCGTTACCCCTTACTCCGCAATGACCAGGCACCCATATGATGCATATAGTGCCGTGTTCGGAGTATGCGTTAATCGCCATTTTACAATCTAAAACTGTCCTCAACTTCACCGTTCTAGACGTTATTGCCCTGATAGCCATTTGGCTATCTGTGGAAATATTCACATTTGTTGGTCTCGTGTTAGCCCCAAGCCAGCTCACACATTCTGTAATTGCTCGGACTTCCGCCTGCAGGACTGTGTTATGGTCTGGTAGAGGGAATAAGAGTTCGGTTTCCGGTTCCTCGATATAAAGTCCTAGCCCCGTTCTCTCCCCTAGTTTCGATCCATCTGTATAACAGCAATTTCCAGATGTTGTCTGCACTATGGTTCCATCAATCCAAGATTGTCTGTCTGGTATCATGGTCTCACACTCAGAAACTATTGATTTTTTAGGTATTCTGTCGGATACTGATGATATGTCCGTTAAACCTCAGCTATCTTTTGATGATATGACTTGTGATCGCTTTCGATCCATTCGCCCATCACGTCGAGTCTCGCAGCCGTGGGGGCAGCTTCATATCTAATATGTATTACTTTTGGTTGGATATTCAAGATTGTATCCAATGCCCTACTGGATGTGGTCCTCATTGCCCCGCTTACCCCGAGACAACACATTCGTTGGACCTTTTGTAATATCATTATGTTTCACTTCTTCTTCATTGATGTCCACCACACTACTGATGCGTAAGTTAAAATAGGTCTGATTACGCTCTTGTAGAGCCTTGGATTGAGGGCCCATTTTGAGCCAATGGCTCTTCTACACAGTGCCCAGCATATGTGAGCTTTGTTCGCTCGTTCTTCTATGTGGCACTTCCAATTTAGTTTCCTGTCCAGGATTACACCTAAATATTTAACCCTGTTGGATACTGGAATTGTTTTGTTTAGGAAAAGTGGGTCATCATATTGACCAATCTTCGTTTTCCTTGTGAACAGACATATCTCTGTTTTTTCTGGGTTTACATTTAGACCTCTCGGTCGAGCCCAGTCATATGCAATTTTTAGAGCCGTTTCGGCCCTTCTACAAAGTTGATAAGGATTCTTCCCCGTCAGAAGTATTATAACGTCGTCTGCGTAACAGACTGGTTTAAGTCCTTCATCCGTTAGTATCATTAGGAGACTATTTATAGTAGTGACCCACAGGAGTGGTGATAATATACCACCCTTTGATGTTCCCTGTGCTACTCTGTCTCTTAGCATGTGGTTTATCCAGTCTTGGAGAGTCCGGTCCACCTGAAACTGGTCTAAGGATTGGATGAGTGTGTCGGTCCGTACATTATTGAACGCCCCTTCAATGTCAATACATACTGCAAGCGTATACATCTTTCCATTGAAGGATGCTTCTATATTGTGTACTAGGGCGGTGTCCACTGATCGCCCTTTAACATAGGCATGTTGTCTACATTTTAGCATTTCGCCTGGTATCTTACTTTTAGTCATGGTATCCACTATACGTTCCATGGTTTTGAGTAAGAAAGATGTTAGGCTTATTAGTCTACAAGCCTTAGGTGTTGCATAACTTGCCTTGGGTTTAGGTATGAAAACTACTCTTGCCTCCTGCCAGGCTTTCGGTGTGTATGCGAATTTTAGACATGCTATGAAAATAGCGGCTAGATGAGTTGATATGTAATCCACCTCCATCTGTAGTAGTGCCGGAAATATTCCATCAGGTCCTGATGCCTTAAATGGTGAAAAGCTTCTTACGGCTTCTTTGACCATATGGTCTGTAATGATATAACTTTGTTGTTCTTCATTTTCTCTGTAGTTCGGTATCTCAGTCTGGCCCGTCGTACCTTGCGGAAAATGGGTTTTCATCAAAAGCCTTACCATTTCTTCAGTTGAGTCTACTCTTCTGCCCATATCGTCTACCATTGTTTCGGTTTGGGTATGGGTTTTTGAGAGGAACTTTTTAATTTTAGAAAAATCGTTAACGCTATCGACCTGTTCGCAAAATAGCTTCCAGGATTTTCGTTTTGCTGTTCTTGTGATTTTGTTGTATTCTCTGAGTCTTCTATAGTAGTCGTCCCAGTATACTGGAGATTTTTTACGGCGTGCCCTATTGTAAAGTCTACGGACCTCTTTCCCAATGTTGCGTCTTTCCCAATGTTGCGAATACCAGAATTACCAGACATATATGTATTTTGTTAACTTGGCTTAAATAAAATTTGGAAATATTACCGCCTGACCCACGATGTCGAACGTTAACATTTCCATGACTTCCATGACGCGAAAAAATTTGCAACAGGCATTATGTTTTCATTCGCTTTGTCCTTCTGATGCATTTATGTAGGTCGCAAATCAGCTGTTTTTCGCATAGAAGTCATGCGAATGTTAACATTCGACATCGTAGGACAGGTGGTTAATTTCATCATTCTTAGTTATATCCATAGGAAAAACAAAATTCATGTAAACCATAAATCTCTTTAAAAAGTTTGCCCACATCCGAACATAATAACCACATGTAATATTTTTTTCTCCTTTGCAGACAATTCCTTCCAGGAATTCGTTAACAGTCCATGCATGACCGAAATCAAAGAACGTTCTTGTTTCATACACATTGATGTACCAGGACATGGTGATAATGCCGATGCTTTACCCGATAAGTAAGGAAACCTGAAACTGAATCACTACTGTCCTCCATACCATATAAATACTTTCAAATGTATATAGTACATTAAAAAAAATCCTACATATTTTCTTGTTCTCCTTCAATTAGTTTCAATTTCCCCTCTTTGCAAATGTTGGGCGAGGATCTGGTAACTGTATTGGATTTCTTACATGTCAAATATGTGATGGGTTTGGGTGAGGGAGCTGGCGCTAATGTATTGGCTCGTTTTGGTTTGGCACATCCCACACGACTATTGGGATTGATTTTGATTAATGCAACCGGAAGTGCAGCCTCCGTACTGCAATCATTCAAAACGAAGGTAGATAGATAGTAATACATCAATAGACTTGCGTTTGGGCAAGTGTGTATGTGGTGGATGAGGAGAGTTGATTTTTATGTTTTTGTTTTTAAGTTTATCCAATGGAACAATGATGATATTGCCCAGTCGGCTGAAAGTTTCCTGATGTATCACAAATTTGGCCACGTAAGTATAATATTCATTGACTTGGAGGTTTGGGGTAGTTTAAACAAACAACGAAAAAAAAATAAGTGTTTAAATGTAGTTTTTAATTTGTGTAAACACCAAAGAATGAGAAAAACAAAAAAAAACATCTATGTAAATTAATTTGTATATTAAATGGTACAATGATTTTTATTTCGTTTTTTTCTGTTAAAAAGTTATTTATGATTTATATTACATATTGTCGTTAACCTAATTCTGAAAGGTCATAACTGGAATTTTTCGATTTTTACATCCTGTTAGAATTTACCGCCTGACCCACTATGCCGAACGTTAACTTTCGAATGATTCTACGCGAAAAACAGCTGATTTGCGACCAACTAACAGGCAGTATAGGCCGGGTTAGACAAACTTAACCGTAATTTAACTTTAGCGCCGCCGTAACGTCGGCCGCTGGAGCAGTTACCCAAAACTTGAAAAACGTGCTGTATCACTCAGACATTCACAAAAAAATAGTATTTGCTAATAATTTATAATTTTATAACTTATTTATCATTACTTTTCAAATGTTTCGCATAAATTTATTCTTTTTTCATTATTTTACTAATTTTGTTCGAAAATGCACGTAAACGTACCGTTCAAATCAAATTTCAGCAGATCCATCCGTCCGGTTACGTTTCGTTTCCGTTGGCTAATTGTTTACACTGAGTTCCATATGTTAGATTGAATCAGCTGATTCGTTACGCCACGGGGGCGTTACGGTTACGTTTGTCTAACCCAGCCATATGTTTTCATTCGCTTTGTCGTTATTATGCCTTTTTGTAGATCACAAATCAGCTGGTTTTTCGCATAGAAGTCTTGCGAACGTTAACGTGCGACATCGTGGGTCGGACGGTTTTGTTATCAAACTTTTGTTTTGTTATCAACTTTTGTTATCAAAATACATATGTAAAAAACGATTTTTAAAAACTGACAGTTATACCCCTTCAGAATTCAAGTAACGGTATATATATTGTTTTTTTCTTTATATTAAATGTGTTTTATATGTGTATAACTGTGTACCTGTTTTTTTCTTTATCTCTTTCTTTCTTTTTATTAATACATATATAATTTATATTTTTTCCTGAATTTATGGGGAAATTACAAAAAAACTATGATTTTAATTATCTCCCCCCACAAAACAAACAAATAAATCAATTGAATGATAAAATAATTGTAAAAAATTCTTCTATAAATTTGCATAAAACAATGCAACATTCAATGTATTCTCACACTCAGGTTATGGAGGTATTGTAATTTTATTTAAAACTTTCTTTTGAAAAGTAACAAATACGTTATCCATTTTCCCAAGCTATATATCTCATATTTGCGCTTAGTTGGTTTCCATTTTCCAGTGAAAAAACTTTCCTCATATTTTTGCTTAATTACTACTCGACACACACAAAAGTATTTTTGGTTACCCCCCACCACTAGATTTGTCCTCATTACATACATATGTACATCTCTATCTGCCTTCGCATTTAATATTCTGTTTTAAATTTGTTTTTGCCTGATTTTTTTGAAAGAGTTTCTCTCCTACACATTCCTATTCTGCTTTAATAATAAACTTTGTAAAATATTGAAATCATTGTTCCTGAATCATTTTATAATAATTAAGTAGAATGATGAAGTACCACTTTATTTCATATGTAAAATTTGCTTTTGAAAAACAATCATTTTTAAAATAGCCTATGAAATATGTCATAACGATCAAAAACCTGTTTCCACACAAGTTTTCGATATGATTTCAAATTCAAGGTGATTAAACAACTCATGTTCTCTGATGTCATTTTTGCACTGATTTTTATGTATGTAGTGATTTCGATTCTGCAAAAATGTTACCCCGTCGATGCGAAATTCTGACAAATATTTGCCTTTTCAGGTGGAACTGATGTAGTGTCTCGAATTAAACTTAGCTCCTGGTTCAAAATTTCAAAATGTGGTATAAATGTCCAAATTTCGGGAAAAGGGCAACGAAAATGTTGCACTTTTTTGAAGAAAAGAAATCGCCATTAGTTCATTTTTATAAAAGTCCTAAACTCGACATAAGTTTCTTAATATTTGTTACTTTCAAAAATGACAAAGGATTTTATCTGAAGTAAAGTTGGTTTTTCGATCAATTTTTTCTGATCGGAATTTCTTCTGAAACTTGAAACTATTGGATAGAAGTTATGACACAACATTTTAAGAAGATCAGTTAAGGACCTTTTTTTCATATAACTACTTACATATCTATTGTATCTTGAACATTTTGTCCAGTGTTTTCGATAGCTTTTTCTTTAACCATTTAAAAATAAAGAAAAAAGTTCACAAAATACATGGAAGAAATAAAAATTATTTATAACTCGAGACGAAAAAAGGCATTATATATTGATATAGGAAACGAAATACAGGGAGTCAACTGTTAAAATTGACTCAGAGTCAAATGTAGTCAAACAGAAAAATCGAGCCATTGACAAACCATGAATAATGGTATGCGTTTCGTTTCGATGGGAGACCAATAGACAAACAGCACAGAAAATAAATTATGGGAGCTTTAATTTTAATTCATTTGGGACCAATAATTAAATAAAAAATTTACGGCGTTGAAAGGGTTATTTTTTATAAAAATTAAATCAAGGGATCAGCTGTTTTAAAACGAGCAATGAAAAGGGAAAATCATTCACGTCGCCCTATAAATAATGGTCCAGATTTAAATGTCCAGTGGTCCAGGTTCCAAAAAGTAATAAAAATTTATAATTATAATTTTATTAAGGGAATCTAAACCTAAAATATCCCCTAATTTCGCGATCGCAGAAACGAAATATTTTGCGAATGTACTCAAACAAGCCACTCTTATAACGGGTTTTCCAATAGGGATGATATAATTTGGAGTGACGTTTTGGCCATTTGTAATACGAGTATGGCATGATCTGTCATTTGTTTTTCATTGTTGTCATAATGTAAACATAGTATCATTGTATTTATTCGTCGATTATTCCTATTATATATATTCGATATCGATTACATGCATATGGATTCTTCATATTCATCACTAATAGGTGAATATCACCACTAACACTAAGAAATAAATAACTCTAATAATATTCCTCAACAAGAACGGTTGTTTTAGTTACGAGGATTACGAAACGAATCTCACGTTATTCATTTGGAGATATACATTTTTTACAGTACAAGTGTACGGAAAGTGAATAAAATGGCAGATTCTTTAACTTTGATGCTTTTGATCCACAAATGATTTCTTGGTATCGTTGGATGAAACGATTTAAGACGGCTATGAAGTTGTACGGACAAGAAACAGTCATTGTTGTTGCATCTCATCGGTACAATCGCTATCACACTAAGAAATCAATTACTCTAATTATATTCCTCAACAAGAACGGTTGTTTTAGTTACAACAATTGTACTCAGTAGTGTTTACAATTTCATCATGGAGAGATATACGCAAGAACAACGTTTACGTTTTATTCAGTTTTATTATCAAAATAATCGTTCTCCAATTGGACCTTTTCGTGCGCTAAGTCCATTTTTTTCAGTGTTCAGAAAAAAACAGTACGTTATAGGAACGGTTCCTTCAGAGACCACTAACGTTATTTATTATACCCTACACCACACTGTGGTACAGGGTATTATAACTTTGTGCATTTGTTTGTAACACCCAAAAGGAGAAGAAATAGACCCATCGTTTATTATACCGATCGACTTAGAATCACTTTCTGAGTCGATTTAGCTATGTCCGTCTGTCCGTCTGTCTGTCTGTCTGTCCGTCTGTCTGTCCGTCTGTCTGTCTGTCCGTCTGTGCATGTATTCTTGTAATCAAAGTACAGGTCGCAATTATGGTCCGATCTCGACGAAACTTTACACATATCTTTTTTTTTGGCCCAAGGACGATCCCTATTGAATTTGGTTGAAATCGGTTCAGATTTAGATATAGTCCCCATATATATGTTAGCCCCGATTTGACATGTAAGCGCTGTAAAAACTTTATTTTATATCCGATCAGTATGAAATTCGGCAGGAAAAGGTTTCTTATTACATGAATGAACTCTGTTAAATTTGGAAGAAATTGGTTCAGATTTAGATATAGCCCCCATATATACATTACCCCCGATTTGACATATAAGCGCTGTAAAAATGTTATTTTATATCCGATCAGTGCGAAATTCGGCAAAGAGAGGTTTCTTATTACATGAAGGAATACTGCTAAATTCGGAGAAAATCGGTTCAGATTCAGATATAGCCCCCATATATATGTTACCCCCGATTTTACATGTAAGCGCTGTAAAAACTGTATTTTATATCCGATCAGTGCAACATTTGGCAGAAAGAGGTTTCTTATTACATGAAGGAATACTGCTAAATTAGGAGAAAATCGGTTCAGATTTAGATATAGCCCCCATATATACGTTACCCCCGATTTGACTTGTAAGCGCTGTAAAAATGTTATTTTATATCCGATCAGTATGAAATTCGGCAGAAAGAGGTTTCTTATTATATGAATGAACACTGTTAAATTTGGAAGAAATCGGTTCAGATTTAGATATAGCCCCCATATATACGTTACCCCCGATTTGACATGTAGGCGCTGTAGAGACTGTATTTTATATGCGATCAGTACGAAATTCGACAGAAGGAGGTCTTTTTACATGAATGAGTATTCAGGGAAGATCGGTTCAGATTTATATTGATTGTTCCTCCTGATTTGGTATCAAACCGCTATAGAAGTTGTATTTTACTTCCGATCATTAAAATTTTCCAGAAAGATGTTTCTCAATTTAGGAACGAATATTGCTTAATTTAGCGATTATCGTTTCAGAATTAGATAATATGTTTCTACCCATTTACCAATTATTCCAAATTATTATGGCAATGACCCTTATCGCATTGTTAGGGAGGTGGTTTTTTTAGTGTTACTGTTCGCGAACGGTACCACTATGATAACGTACCGTTCTTAGAACACGACGAACGGTACACTACGATAAGGTACCGCTCATAGAACAGTATCACTACATCGTAGTGATACTGTTCTTGTGAACAGAACACTAACAGTATCACTACGTTTAGCGTTCCGTTCTTTTTTATATTCGACACCACAGCAATGAAGCAATCTTATTGAAAATTGGTACAGAGTTATTTCTTAACCCAGGGACGATCCCTATTTAAAATGGGGCATATCGGTCCATTCTTTGATATAGTCCCCATACGAAGGTCCTTTTCGATAAGACATATTTACGCACTATAGAGCGCATTTTTTAACCGACCAAGCTGAAATTTAAATATTTGTACCGTGTATTACATGCAATCGTGCCTAGTGAAAGTTAGGCATATCGGTCCATAATTTAATATAGCCCCATACGAAAGTCCCTTTCGATAAGACATATTCGCGCTCTAGAGAGCGCATTTTTTAATCGATCATGCTGAAATTTATATATTTTTACTTTGTATTGCATTGTGATCACGCTTGAATGTAATAGAAAGTACAAATATTTAAATTCGAACTCTGATTACTCTTTTTCCGAACTCTGATTTTATTTAAATAAAAAAAAAACAGTTTCCAGTCGACCTACGACCTTGACCCATGACAGTATCTCTCGTTAAGAGCTATCTTTTTGCCATTGACCGATTCTCGATCCGATGTACCGTTAAGGAGCTAGAGCAAAAATAAACTTTCCGTTCACATTTGAAAATTATGCTATTTTTTTAAAATCCAAAAAAACACTTTCCAGTCTACCTACGACCTTGACACTCATGAGCAATATTATAGCTCTCGTTAAGAGCTATCTTGTTGCAATTGACCTATTGTGGCTACGTGTCCCACAGAAAATGAAACAATTGAATTGTTGCGAGAAAAGTTTGGAGATTCGATTATTTCCAAAATTTGTGATATTGAATGGCCTCCAAGAAGTTGTGATTTAACACCATTAGACTATTTCTTGTGTGGTTATTTGAAGTCATTGGTCTTTCGAAATAAACCAGACTCTCTTCAAGCTTTACAAGTCAATATTGAACGTGACTTACGACTTGGTTTATTGGAAAGAGTGCTCGAAAATTGGGTTCATCGAATTCGTTCCTGCAGAAGAAGTCGTGGAGGCCATTTGAATGACGTTTTATTTAGAACTTAATTGTATCGATTGTACTTCACATTAAATAAAAAACTTTTGAATTTCCTTAACAATAAGAGTGTTTTTTTCAAAGAAATCATATCACTCTTATTGTAAAACCCTGTACATCCCCTATATTAGAGTTTCCCTGGGATTTATCACTTTGTTCAAGTCACGAATATTATGAGAATAAACAAGTAATGACAACGTTAAGTTCTGCCGTGCCGAATCTTATGGCGATTTTGTTTCTGGAAAAAGTGCAAAATTTTCTTTACCCTTTTACCAAAATGTTACTTTTCAAATATATTTTTGAAATTTGAAAATTTAAAATAAGTAAAATTCGAGTGACTACATCATTTCGACTTAAATGTGGTAAATATTTTCTAGTATTTCACATCGACGGGGAAACATAACCAGAAGTGTTTTGTTTTTCAAAGAAATCGTATCACTCTTATTGGAAAACCCTGTATAAATTCACACACACATGATTTATAACTTGTTCGTGAAAATTTCGTGAAATAGGATTTTTAACTATGAAAAAATAATTACTTTGCTGTTAGGTAATTTTGAATTTCGTTAATAAATTCGCCTTTTTGGATTGTAGTTCGCTAAAAAGATGTCAGGATATGTATTTTGATGCAGTGTACAAAAATCGACCAAAAACTTTGGTACTCAAAAATGTTGGTACTCAATTTTGACTTTCAATTTAAAAATTAAAATAAAACCAGTAAGGAAAGGCTAAAGTCGGGCGGGGCCGACTATATAATACCCTACACCACTCTCGTAATATTGAATAACTCTGAAATATAAATTTTGTAGTTCATGTATAAATTGTTTATTCTAAATTTCAAAACGCAAAATACAGCTTCTATAGAACTAAAGGGCCAAATCGGACGAAACATATATATGGGGGCTATAGCTAAATCTTAACCGATTTTCTTCAAATTCGGCAATGTTGGTTCATGGATCAAGAAACTCTACCATTCTAAATTTCAAAACGATTGGATGTAAAATACAGCTTTTATAGGACTAAAGGGCCAAATCGGACGAAACATATATATGGGAGCTATAGCTAAATCTTAACCGATTTTCTTCAAATTCGGCAATGTTGGTTCATGGATCAAGAAACTCTACCATTCTAAATTTCAAAACGATTGGATGTAAAATACAGCTTCTATAGGACTAAAGGGCCAAATCGGACGAAACATATATATGGGAGCTATAGCTAAATCTTAACCGATTTTCTTCAAATTCGGCAATGTTGGTTCATGGATCAAGAAACTCTACCATTCTAAATTTCAAAACGATTGGATGTAATATACAGCTTCTATAGGACTAAAGGGCCAAATCGGACGAAAGATATATATGGGAGCTATATCTAAATCTGAACCGATTTCAACCAAATTCAATAGCGATCTTAACAGCTGCGAAATACTCTAAACTGCAAAATTTCAGAACGATCGGAGTGAAATTGCGACCTGGTAGTCGACGAACAACTTTACATGGACAGACGGACGGACGGACGTGCTTAAATCGACTCAGCTAGTGATTCTGAGTCGATCGGTATACTTTAAGGTGTGTCTAGCTGTGTTATTTTCAGGTGTTACAAACATCTGCCGCGAAACAAACTTATAATACCCTGTACCACAGTGTGGTGTAGGGTATAATTAAAGGATATACGAGTATAGTTGCCGATGTAGTAATAAGACGTTCGTATTTACATTTAACAACTATCGAATTCTATTTATTATTACTAAAACTGGTTCACAAATCTTACGAAGTATTACTAAAAATACTACCGTTGACGGCGAAGACTTCTCTAGGAATCAGCTGTTGTTGTCTCCTCCTCTGGTTCCTTACAATGTTGCCAGATTGTTTGTCATTCGAACACGGCGGTCTTGGTGCTGCCACAGACAGTATTTTACCCTGAAAAAAATCTAATGTCGAAACACTTTCGTGACAGATTGTATGCATCTCTAAAAGTGTGGTATACATCAGTAGTTTTACTCGATTTTAAATACAGTTTGTAAACATTGGATATTTTCAATTTTTGTATCCACTGTATTTAAAGCGCTTTGCCGATGCGAGATTTATGTTTTAATACTTCTTAGGTTAATAGTGCACCCATTATTACTTTTCGAGAGGAATTTTTCCTAAATTTCTCCTAAACACGAAAACAATTTCAATTTGTATTATTCTTTTAATCTTTCCATAAATTTCAAATAATTCATATAGCCACAGTAGTAAACATATATTACAGTGTAATTTTTGTAGTGTTTAAATATGTAAAGTGTTTAGTTATTATTTACAGCACGATAACTATGTATTATTTAGCTTTAAAATGCTTGCTTAAATGTATGCTCAATCAATTTTATACTATATATTTTTGTTCCTAATACCGAAGTATTTAAATACAAAATATTAATGCCAATTGTTTTTATATTTCCCCCCATATTAAATCACCTTTGGGATCCACCACCCAATTGCCAATCTAATGCAAATGGCTTTCTCCCGCAAAACAACCAATGAATGTAATACACAAAACATCAAACATTACAATTCCACCCACCAATCCTGACAATAACGAAATGAAAAAAAATATTACAAAAAAAATCCCAACAATCATCATTCATTCGCATACGTCGTCGGTCGTATAGCAATTGGTTGGAGATAATCCGGACAAAGAGAAAATCGTTACGGAATATCAAAAACGTTTGAGAGGCTCCTTGAACAGCAAAAATGTGGGTCTTTATGTAAAGGCATTTATGAAGTAAGTAATACATACAAAATTGCCAAAACAAAAAACCATTTGAATTTATGAATTTTAATGAAGAGTGGCTGTCTAATTCTCTCTGTCTGTCTGTCCCTTTTCCCATTTCAGTCGCAAGGATTTAACTTTGAAGGGCTGCAAGGTGGATGTTATACTAATCACCGGTATGCTGAGTCCTTATGCTTCCATGGTGGAGAAACTGCATCGTGATATTGAAAAAGAAAAGGTGACCATGTTGAAAATCGAAAGAGCTGGTGATGTCTTGGCTGATGCGGTAAGTTACGATAGTATACTCGTATATCATTTAGGACAAGCGTAGCACCGCATAAAATACGAAATTTTCTCTTCTATTAAATACACTATCTAACAAAATTTGAGTGAGTCTTTGGGTGCAATTCTTATTTGCTCGTGTGAGCCGCCCCGTCA
This sequence comes from Eudasyphora cyanicolor, assembly GCA_963930755.1. Classification (NCBI taxonomy): domain Eukaryota; kingdom Metazoa; phylum Arthropoda; class Insecta; order Diptera; family Muscidae; genus Eudasyphora; species Eudasyphora cyanicolor. Next base: position 39,694,824 of record OZ005734.1, on the reverse strand, counting down.
TACGCTTTGAGAGTTTGGTTATCGAATCATCAATCAACGGCTTTTTTTAAAAGCCGACCATGTAGACTACTGATGAAGGGGGTCACGCCCCAAAAATCATGATATAGTCTGTGGGCACGCAATAAAATACTTGCAATATATTTTGCCATGTAAAATACTTGCTTTCTATCACTGTATATAAGCAGGTTGGTCTTTAGCCGAGAGAGTATCTCAGTTTAAATCATAATGATTACAGACCAAAGTAATAACGGGCAACCGACAAAAATTTTATGGTAATCCCGAAGAAAATAATGCCTATCTGACAAAAATCTATGGATAAATGTAGAAATGATATCCCTTTTGGTAGAAATTAGAGAAATTTAACAAAATCATGTTATAAAGGGTGGTTAAATTTTAAGGGCCGATGTTGATTTTGAATAAAACACAAATTGTTTAGGAAATTATTGTCATCTCTTTTTATTATGTAATATTGGTATGGTTCAATTATGTATGGAACAATAGCGGCGGACTTTTGGCGACACACCTCCATCCGATGGTCCATGACGCTGAGGCATAATTGAGGTTCTCATCCTTTAGCTCTTGAATTGTTGCTGGCTTATCGACGTACACCTTTTCTTTCAAATAACCCCAAAGAAAGAAGTCCAACGGTGTCAAATCACATGATCTTGGCGGCCAATTGACATCGCCACGACGTGAGATAACACGGCCATTGAATTTGTTGCGCAAAAGAGCCATTGTTTCGTTAGCTGTGTGGCAAATGGCACCGTCCTGTTGAAACCACATATTGTCCACATCTAATATCTTCCAATCCGGGCCATAAAAAGTTCGTTATCATCTCACGATAGCGAACACCATTCACAGTAACTGCCTGACCGTCCTCATTTCGAAGAAGTATGGCCCGATGACGTCGCCAGCCCATAAGCCGCACCAAACGAACTGGGCGAGCATGCACAGGTGTTTTCACATCTCCCGATTGTGGACACATTTGGTCGATTATGCTGATCAGAAAAACATCACGAAGTGCACGAAATGCATTTTGATTTGAACGCCCATTTTCGTAAAAAGCTTAAAAAACTTCAACGCGTTGCTCGATTGTGTATCTTTTCATGGTTCAAATTGAGTTAGAGAGTTGAGAAATGTTAAATGAAATCCAGAAAAAACTTGACGTTTAGGTGTGGTTCACATTCAACATCGGTCCTTATAATGTAACCACTCTTTATATAAGTATATCTGTTGGTGCGGACTAAAGTGGAAAACAACGAAGGAGTGACCTAAGAGACCCCAAAAATATTTGGCTGAAATCCATTATGGCCATTTTAAGTCATTTGAGCAATATCCGTCTGTCCGTCCGTCTGTCTGTCTGGCTTGTGCGCATGGTAAATTCCAATAGGGCTAACCGATTGACTTCAAATTCGGTTATGTGTTAATATGGACCATGTTGGTGAGTGACTCCCCCACAAAGGGTCAAAATTTTGTGAAAAATTGGTTCTTAAACACTTTTGTGTAGATTAGGTTAGGGTGGCAGCCGTTTTTTTTCCTTCAGCTCACATATACCAGTTTAGGTCCCTAGTGGTACCACGGGCTAAAATGCCCTTCATCGAAACCAAGCTGTTTGATATACAAATTTATCGATAGTACGAATATTGGTACCGGAAAGATCTGTTAGACTGCCTAAAAAGGCCGACCCCAGTACGTCCAGTTGTCGTTTACTCAAAGCGGGACACTCGCATAGCAATTGCTCAATTATCTACACTTCTTCCTCATCTCCACAGCTTCTGTAGAAGTCATTGGAGTCAATACCCAATCTTCTGGCGTGTTCGCCGATCAGGCAATGTCCCGTCAGAACTGATACTAACGTAAACAATCTTTTGCTTTCTAGTGCGAGGAGATATTTTGACCTTCTCAGGTCATACCTGGGCCAGATTTGTTTAGCTACCCTACAGGTGCCGATTTGTGTCCATCTTTCGTTGGACTGCCCGATTGCCTCTCGCCTAAGCCAAAGCTTGCACGTGGATAGGGGCGCACCAATATATGCAAATTCGAGAATTTGCATATATTGGTACCTTTCCTAGCAAGTTCATCGGCTTTGCAATTCCCCGGGATATCCCTATGCCCACGCACCCGTATGAAGTGGAGTTTAAACTGCTCAGCCATCTCGTTAAAAGATCTGCGGAAGTCGAGGGCTGTTTGTGAAGTTAGGGATGTGGCCTTCAGAGAATTTATGGCAGCCTGGCTGTCCGAGTAAATGACAGCGCCAGTGTTGGTTACTATATTCCGTCTCAGCCACTTGACGACTTCGCATATTGCCATTATTTCGGCTTGATAGACACTGCATTAAATAACTTCTGTACTACTTATCAGAATCTTCACACATAGCATTGGTTTTTCAGTCGTTACCACATTGGGCAAAATGAGCGAAGTTGCCACGCCCCTTTTGGTACCTCCAATACAAAGGGACCATTTTGCACAAAAAGTTAACGGGTTATAACATTTATTCCAGCAAATACAAATACTTAAAAATTTGTGGAGTGTAATGCTTTTACAGTCCCTACATTCGCGCCCCTTTAGAGTTAAAAAAATTGATATATACCAAAATATCTTAATCTACAATTATTCAATTGTTCTGTATAAAAATATTTAACATAATTGCTTTATCTAATTCATCTTTATCGCTCCCTCTCTTTCTCTCTTCTAGCCTGCCAAAGTGGCTCAATCGATTTTGCTATTCTGCAAAGGTCAAGGTCTATTAACTTCAGTGGTCATGCCCGGTGTTGATCGCGGTCGTGCCTTCTCCACCAGTTCAGGTTCGTTTGATGGCACCAACGGTTCACGCAGGCTATCCAGGGGGATTTCCATGGAGGACTATGATAAGCCAAATATTCGCCGTCTCAGCATCATCAACAACGATATTAAGAAATAAATATTTGCGATTCCAAACCATTTGTGGAACCAAACAAACAAATTTTGAACAACGCAAATATACAAACAAATTATATTCTAATATTCATACTAATTGCCAAAAAAAAACAGAAAAGAAAAGAAAACAACAACACACGTATATATTAGAGAGTCTAAGTAAATTAATTATAAAGAAAACGACAAATTGTTAGCGACAAACAAACAAATATATTTGTATAACCCAAAAATACAAATATAATAAAACATACATATACATAATTGTAATATTAGAAAAAGTTATTGTAACATTGTTATGAATTGTATTAATTTCCTTTAATTTATAATAATTTTTATAATTTAGCCCACCTAAATAAAAATCCAACTAAATGTATGACTTCCGTTACAAAAAAGCAAACACCGAACGACAGAAAAGAAAATAAATTCTAGAAATTTTGTAATTATTATTACGACTCACACTTCCTGTATTTTAAATATCGTACAACAAAACCAAAATTGTTTTATTTAAAATGGTCCGAAAAATTTCGTAGAAAACAATCATTAGAAAATTAAAAATACCTCCGATTTTTTATAGAAAAACAAAAAACAACAAAAGTTCAACAATATACGTTTTATCCAGAGAAATTTTAAACCAAATCAAATGCCCCTTATCATCTTCATCTTTTTGAAATATTTACAAGAAAAATAATATTTAAATATAACAACAAAGCACAGCATTAACGAAAAACTCAAAATTCCCCACAACAGTTCCCCAACCCTCCCTACTCCAGCAAAAATTCTAATGCATATTTTATTGTTGAGCACATACAAAACAAATATATACATATATATTTCACAAGATATTAAATGCTTAATTGACAAAATAAATAAAAACATATATGTAAACTAGTATATGCCATCACGTCTTATATGTTGGCTTTAAACACCCATAAGTGCACCATACCAGCAAATAAGAATATTAAATATGTAGTTTTCTTAAAAAAGCGACAATGTTTTGAACCATTTTTTGTGCGAAAACACTTACCTATATATAACGAACATTTATATAAAAAAAACTCCATAAGAACAACAATGTACTTTCAAAACAATGTATTTCAATAAAAACAATAAAAAAACTCTTAGAAGAAAATCCAAAAGTCTTTTATTAAAAAAAGACTGAAAACAAACAGGTAAGAATATAAATGCTAAACAAAAGCGACTGATGAAATTTATGGTGATTTCGTTTCTGCAAAAATATGCAGCATTTTCGTTGCCCTTTCTTTTGCCGACAACTTGACTTTTATACCACATTTTTAAATTTCGAAATATGAGGACAAATATTTTTATTTATTTTATTTATTTGTCAGCTAAAGCCCATATTTGGGCTATACTTTGGTAAGAATACAAAGCATTGAGAAAAATTTCGTAAACTAGTACTAAAACCCTTAAAACGCACATTTTCTAAATATAAACCATCGGGAATTTATGAGACTTTTATACATATGTAAAGATTGTCAGTGAGAACTATAAACATGTTTTCGTCTAATTGAGAATAGTTACGAAGTAAAAAATTGAGAATAGTGGTTGTTAAAAAATTCTTGATACTGGAGGGGAGACGGTCACATAGTCATACAATACGAACTGCAAAAGATTGTTCATGAATCGTTCGGTTGAAGTATTCGATAAGAATTTGAGAATTTCTAATAGAATTTAAAAAGTTCAAATCCGAAAAATCTACAATAAATCAGTGCATATTGACAGATATAATAACCAATAAGTGCAAGAAGGTAGGGAAAAATTAAAAAAAAAATTGCATATAGACAGAAACGTAAATACCGCAAAAAATTCTAAAAAATGTATATATTTCGATGCATTTTTTTTTAAAGATTTTTATTTTGATATTAGAAATAATAATCAAACGCAACATGTGGAAATTTCTAATGGAAAATCCCTCAATTCCCAAAAATTACATCAAAAATCCCCAAAAATGGAATTTTTACTTTTAGTCCTACATCTTCGATATGATAAGCCGCGCTCGGGATTCCCTTTGTCCCCATTTACATGGTACTTTTTTAAGTAACTTATCGACTTATTCTCTTTTGAAAAAGTATTTACGTTCACACACGTTTTTTTTTCAATACTTATACTTATTTTCATTTGTTTTGTTTCGGCTTTTCCTGTGTGAATTGTTGTTGTTTCCAAGTGCGAACGAAAAACACAAAACGATGAGCACGACAAATACGAGTACGACATACTTTTTTCCCCCGTTTCCGACTGCCTCTCTCGCCCTAAAACGCCGATAAGTATAATTAATACTTAAAAAACAGAATCTTGTAAATGCAGACTTTGCAGTCGATTTTGTTACACCCTAATACAAATAAATAAAAAAAACAAATTTAACAGTTTAGCTTTGCGATTGGAGAAAATCAATCGATCAATCTTTTGAAATTTATGTAAAAAAAAAAAGGTCCAAATCGGAGAAGGGTGACAACCACACCAATTAAAATTTTGGCTTCGGATTATCTCCAACAGATTCTGTGAAACGTCTCCTTTAAAATGAGTATAAATTTGATATACTTTGTGTAAACAATTTTTTATACAAGATCTAAATACGCTTTGGACATTTTTCGCCAAAAAATCTCCAAAAATTTCATTTTTTCAAAAATTTGACTTTATAGGGCCATAACTTTCTTATTTCTTGACATATATTTGGCATGTTTTCGTTACAAGCTAGCAATTTTAGTTTAGCACTTTGCAACGAAAACAACTGACTTCCACTAACTGACACATAAGCAATAAGTGGCGGATTTTCACTATCTGGTAGCAATGGTGTCATGAGTTGCGAAGAAAGAACAGTGCGAAACAGACAAAAAATTCGTGAAAAGTATTTATAAAACATATATTTACTATTCTATGTTCAATTGTTTACACTCTTTTTGCAAATATTAAAATAATTTCCCATTTTTGTTCTTCTTCTTCCCGTTAATTCACAATAATTGATAAAATCTCTCCAAAAATGAGATGCCATATTGCTAAATAGAGGGTGCCCAATCTGGCAACATCATACTCGTTTAAGACAGGAACACAAGCACCAAACTTCATCGGGAACTAATAGTGCTTAGCTCCCCATACAAATTAAGCACTTATGGTGTAACGAAAACACGCCTATTATCGATCGAAACGAGAACCAAATCGGTAAACTTTTGACTGAGATATTGGCTAAACTCCAAGGCAAAGTCGGCGAAAAAATGAAAAAATCAAATTTAAAATCCACATATCTCGGAAACTATTAACAAGATATCTCCAAGCTATAAAATGTAGGTCTGGTCTGAGAGTATCCACAAAAAAAACGCCACTCAAATCGGACACTCTGTTCAAAAGTTAGAATCCGATGAAAGTTTTTATACCCGAGGTGGTCAACTTTAGGGCCCTGTAGCTCCGCCCCTGTATGAGATAGGAGGCCTAAGTTCCGAACTTAAATCTCTAACACCTCTTGTATACACACCAATTTCATCGCAATACGATAAGTGGTTTTGAAATGGCAGAATTATGTCCATTTTTCCCATTTTAGCCCACTGTGCACCGTAACGTTGCCCGCTGGAGCAATTACCCAAAACTTGAAAAAGTGCTGTATCACTCAGACATTCACAGCTATTTGCTACTAATTGATCATTTTATTACTTATTTATCATTACTTTTCAAAAGTTTCGCGTAAATTTATTCTTTTTTCATTATAAATTTTATTACTAATTTTGTTTGCAAATGCGCGTAAACGCACAAATCAAGCAGCACACACGTGTTTGTGCAAATTGCATTACACGGACAGAAGGGCAGACGACTCACTCACACACCATATCTAGGAATAATTTATTCTTGAATTTCTAGCTAAATGTCCACAATCATCAATTATTTAAATTTTACATTTATTTTTCACATTTTTCCGCGCGTCGCTAAGGCCAGGGTTACCGTTACCACAGTATTATAAAAAAATAACGTTGACTTTTGGTTTAGGGTTGTTTACGAATCATTAGGTGTTGCCAAACCAGAATTACACAGAACATAACAAGATTTTTAGTCGACAACGCTTTAGAAATAATTTAAAAATTAAATAAAAACATATTTTTAAAACAAATTTAACAAATATAGAAGTACAAACATTTGGTGAGTTGTTTTATCGAACGCGAATTCCTGAAACCGGTACAATTGTGCGACATTGAAGCGAAACAAATTGAACGATTTTTAGTTGACAACGCTTTAGAAATAATTTAAAAATTAAATAAAAACATATTTTTAAAACAAATTTAACAAATATAGAAGTGCAAACATTTGGTGAGTTGTTTTATCGAACGCGAATTCCTGAAACCGGTACAATTGTGCGACATTGAAGCGAAACAAATTGAACGATTTGTTGATATATTTTTCTCTCACCTTTTGGAAAATCGATTTTTGGAATCGATTGTATAAACTTCCTTTGCTAATTAATCGCTATCGAAGGCAAATGTCAAAATCGATTTGTACCAATCACTAGATATGGAGACACCACCACCAACAAAGCCACCGAGAAGAGGCGTTAAATATGGAAAAGATGAGGTAAATATTAATAAAATTCCAACAAAAGTGATTACAAATGAACATCAGGATCCCCTTCATACGGGACAATTGGAATATTTGCCCAAAATCAATGACAAATGGTTTAAAATTCTATTTAAAAATCAATGGTCATCATCACTGAAGACTGAAGGGAGAAAACTTCTGGCAAGTGATGATGACATTTTGTGCAAGAGCTCTGGTGGTGTTATCACGATTGACAGCTGTCACACTACCCACCCCCTCCCAATGCAATATATTTAAAAATAACAACAGAAATCTACAAATCTGAATGTCTACGAAAATAAACAATGTTATTTAATGGGCGTTGTTTTTTTTTTCCTACTAACCCTCTAGGCAGGCTGTGGTCTTATTGTCAATGTCATCAAATCTCTGGGCCTGAGTGAGACCAATGAAGAGCGACAAAAGGAAAGACTTAAAATCGAAAAGGAATTCAAAAAGTCCGACCAACGTCTCAATGATCTGGTGTCCAAGCATGACCAGCAGTTGTCCCAAGTTATACCCTTGTTTACAAAGGTATCGACGGAAATCAACAGCAGCCGGGAGAAAATTCATACGGTTAAAGAAAATCTAAATGCCTGCAAAAGACTGCTGCAATGTCGTCGGGAGGAACTGAAAAAAATGTGGACAGATGCGGTGCAGCACAAGCATGTGCTGGCCATGTTGGAGCAAATGTAAGTTATATGATTTGTTTTATTAAATTCATGTGTATGTATGTATTTATTTTTTCTAGCAATGATCTACGCAAAGTGCCTCAAAGTGTGGTTAGTTATACTTCCAAGCGCCAGTATTTGCATGCCAGTAAAGTCCTAACCGATGCCTTGTCCTTGATTAATGGACCTCTAAAAGAGGTCGATGGTTTGGCTGATATACGCAGTGATTTGATGGGTCGAAGGCAACATCTTTACCAACGACTGCATGAGGAATTAGTTACACAAATCTATCATAGTTCAGCCCAGGACGTTTTATCCGCATTTCAGCGTTCCAATTCAAATCGTTTGAATCAGGGCTTCTCGAGGAATATAACAGCGCGCCGTTCTACCGATCGCATCGAGGCCAATGCCCGCATACGCAAAGCTCTGCAAGAGATGGCACAGGGCGTGGATGTGTCAAAGACGGAAATTATTGAAGATGCTGATTTGCTAGATCCTGAACTTAGCATGACATATTTTATTGCCATAATTATCGAATGTTTCGGTATGTTGGGTAAGGTGCCGGATTCCGTGGAAAAGCTTAGAGTGGGCATACAAACGGAATTACTGGAGGTGGTTCGCAACACAACTCGTCAATTGATCGATTCTCCCTTGATAACAAACGAGAGTTATCCCCTTTTGTCGCTGTTGGATGTTATCTTTAAACAATTCAAATCGATAGCACGCACCCACACAACAGTACTGAAGAACTTTTTGGTTGTGGTGCAGAAGTATCAAGTTGTGGGTCCCCAACATTATAGTTTAACGGACTTTTGGTCACAAGCTCAGTCGGTGGTAAGTTTCAATTACATAATTCAAATAATCAGAGTATATGGTAATCGGTGTAACAGAGCCTAGCCTAATACCATATTTAAGAGGCAATGTGGACAATACCAATAGTTTTGAGTTTCGCAACAAAGCTATTTCCTGAAGGACAAATATTTTTATTGAAACACTCGACCTTTTCTTTAACAAATAGTTAATTTTTAAGTTTTGATAACAATCTAACTCAGTTGTTGTTTAGGCAATAACTGTGCTATTCCCGTAGACTTCGTTGTTCTGTCTTTACCGATAGTGTTACACATATAAACCAAATTTACTGTTTTGATTCCCAGCCATTGGTAAAATGTGACATCAAACATTTTTCATCGTAAATTCGAGATTCTACAGCTAAGGTAATTGTTCATATAATAATCATCTAATTTCGGCAATTTCTATAGTTTTCTATATCATAATTTCTGTTTACGTTCTCAGAGGGTTAAGTACGATATCGAGTGCATTAAGAAAAATTATTTTCTCAAAACTCTTCTTTATTTCGCCATAATCTATAAAATACATTACATAGACGTCTTCTGCCGTCTTTAGTTCATCCTGAGATTACTAACCTTAACTATACGAAGCAGCTTTGTTACATTAGATAATAAATTCTTTTCGCACAATGTTATTATTTAAGAAAAAATATTTATTTATGTTTTCTCTTTTGTAGTTGCAATTGCTGCTAACCGACTATTTAGACATACAAAATGCTTCCGCAGAAGATGCTTCACAATCATCATTTTCTGAGCCAACTAGTAATCTAAATTCATATTTTCTTAGACGCAAAGTTCCAAGGTTTGTATAGAATCATTATTTATTTATCTTCTAATATAATCTTACGTAGGAAGATATCGTTTCTGAAAAACATTTAAAAAAAAATTATTTCCTTTCTATTAGATGATGTACGTTGTCCTCTTTTCAAATTTCCAAAATATCATTAAAACTGAGTATATAGTATTTCGGAAAAAAACGTATTTCAGAAACGAAATCGTCATTTTAATGAGTATAAGCCACAACACACAATATATACAAATTACACAGGAAAAATACCCAAATGCCGCATTTGTAACAAATTTCAATTAAACAAATAATTGATTACATTATAATTACACTCCGCAAATAATAAAAGGAAAAAAAACAAATCCGAACACAAAATCTCTGTGTGTAAAGTCGCGAGTATTATTCCAAATGATGTCTTGATCCAAACTTAAACTACTGGTCCAATACAAAAGCTATGTTCAGATCATTTATAGCACCTATAACTATCTGAGACTGGTTTAGGTCTGATCGGATGTCTTCGTTTCAAAAATTCAGTCAACTTTTTATTTAAAAAGTTATAATTTCAATAATTTGTTTTAATTGATTTTTCTTTGTATGGCATTTCTTTCTGTGTAAATAGTAAATTTAATTTAAATATTCTGTTTACTTTTAATTAATAATTCTAATTTAAATTTATTTCTTTAATAACAATATCATTAAAGAAAACGATTATTGTTCTATGACAAGTGGTAAATGTTTTTATAATATATTATTTATTGCTTGTGTATACAAAAAAACGGCTAGGTGGTTTCAAATCTACTCCTATATTTTTCAGAAAATTGTAACACTGATTTTAACGCTACTTTGTTTTGTTTTTAGCGCAAAGAAATCAATTTTCAAATTCGACAAATCTGCAACGAAAACTTCTTCAGCCAGTTCTGAGGGAGGAGCAGCCAAAGAACATCGTCGCAATGTTTCAGATGCCTCAATGGACAATTTAAATGCCGCCTTAAATGCTAGCGGTGGTAAGGCTGGTGGCAATTACAGTTTTAAAACTAATCTTCCATATGAGAAACAAAGAGAAAAGTTATTGATCTGCACCCCAGACCAAACGGTTATAACTAAAGTATATTTGCCACTTATGGCCTATATACAGGAAATCGAGAGCTTTATGAAATGTAAGCCAGGGTAAGTGACCATATTATATTTTCCTAAATTACGTTTTATTATTAATAATTATATTTTCAACTTATTTTTTCTTAGACAACCCTGTAATCTTCATGATTTTCTTGACAATTATATTACGGGTACATTCCTCTCACAAGGCCACAATTATCATTTGAAAATGACTATTGAGACTTTATCGAAGAATCAGGATGTCTGGCGTACCATCATTACGCCGGAAGAAATGACTGCTTTGAATTTGTCACGACCCATACTACAATCGACGGCACGGGTCGAAAAATGTTTGGCTGAGACCAAACGACTTATACAGGATTTACCATGCTACTCGGAAGAGCTGTTGAAAACCGTTTGTTCTGTCCTCAAAGACTATCGGGGCATTTGTAATGATGCCTATTTGGGTATAGTGCAACCTGATGCTGAGGATAGGCGCATCTATAGTGTGACATGGCTAAATGATGAGGACATAAGCAGATTTTTAAAGTAAGTAAATGCAAATGAGGACATAAGCAGATTTTTTAAGTAAGAAAATTTCAGTTTCTATTTGTTTTTATGGATAACAATAGAAAAATTTAAAGAAACTGAAAAAAAAACTTTTCCTTTTTGGGAAGTTGATGTATGTACATCACATTCGCTTTATATTTAAATTCTTGTGGAATTGTATAGTAGATGTGGGATATTAAACTCAACTTTATGCTTATATATTTCTTATCTCTCTGGTTTTTCCTCTCTGCAGAACATTGCCAAACTGGACAGATTTAAAGAACTCCAGCCAACGCCCAAAACATGGTAAACGGTTACAACGAAATCAATTTGATGCTTCAGAAGAAGAAAGTCCACTTCAGGTGCAACAACGCAATATAAGGGAAGCTGAAATGCTTACCAGTAATTTAGGCGAAGGTGGCATATCTCAGCAGGAAATTCTGGGAGATGTGGCGGTCCTAAAAGAATTGGCCATACTACAAGAAAGTATGGAATGGTTTTCCGGACGCATCTCAGAATTTGCTAATGAATTAAGGAGACCTTTGGTGAATGGGTTAAATGCAGTAGCACCCGATTGTGCATCCTATGTTACCGTTAAAGATGGCACCATCAAAGTTTTAACTAATTTGGCATTAGAATTTGATGAATTGGCCAATACATGTCTGTTGGTATTGCACTTGGAGGTAACTAAAGCATCCTTAATGTCTTCAAATTAAAATAATAATTATGTTTTTAAATTCCTTAAAGGTACGAGTACAATGTTTCCATTATTTGCGTTCAAAACCACAAAGGACAAGAGCGGACAATTTCATAGATTCCAAAGATGATATATTAGAGCCTGATAGGCAAGTTCAAATTTTATCTAAACGTTTGTCGGAAATGGATGAATCATTTAGCACCACCTTACATCCTAGAAAAACAAGGGTAAGTGTTTGTTATTTTTAAAAGAGGCGAACATAAAACAGAATTCTTCCTTTGCAGTATATCTTTGAGGGTCTGGCTCATTTGGCGGCATTAATTTTGATACAAGCCTCAAATTACATTGAACAAATAGATCAAATCACAGTACAGCGTATATGTCGTAATGCCAACGCTTTACAACATACCTTAAGTAACATAACGGCTTCGCGTGAAGTTGCCCTAGATCAGGCAAAACAATTTTATGAATTGTTATGTATGGAACCTGATGTAAGTTTGAGAAACAAATCTCCTTTTTTCAAAAAGATTTTCTAAAATTTCTAAATTTACTGTCTAGGTTATACTCACAACCCTTGTGGAACAAGGTTTGCAATTCTCCGAAATGCAATATTTAAATGCATTACAATTGTCGTGTAAAACACGTGGCATTACCGATTCAAATACACTGGCCAATTATCAGCAAAAATTGTCGGATATCTTGGGAGCAAAACCTTCAACTGGTATTGTAGTTTAAATGCAATAACTCCATATACACTTTAGACAGTTCTACTATTCATTTGCATATTCACACATCTTTAAGGTGAAACAAAACAAACACACACTCCTTTAATTTAATTATTAGTTAATAAGACTGTTGCCCCCTGCCACAACACACACGCTTTCATACATTTTGTATTAACAGCTTAATTTGTTTCATGGAACGGAAGTTGACTAATCTTCAGCAATTTCTTCAAGTAAAAAAAAAAAAGAAAAATACGAAAATATATCGATAAAAATAAAGCAAAACATATGAATATGAATATACATATGTATAGTAAACTCATATTAGAAACGAAAACAACGTTCAATTCAACTTAGGTGATGTTCAAACAATTTGCTTAACTATATATTGTTCATTATTATTAATTATATACATACAACATACTATAGAAATGGAATGAAAACAAAAAAGCGCTGTATATCATTGTAACAATAAAATAAACTTTAAATGTATTTATAACAATAACAGTTGAGACCTTTTTTGTGTATTTCCTTAGCTACTGAACCGATCTCAATCTGATATAATAGCATACTCAGAACTATTAATGTGTTTTTCTAATGTTGTTTGGTCGCCTAAAATTGTTCTATGTTATTTTTGAAGAATACTTTTTCTAATAAATCCAACAACAATCTGTTAACTGACAAAAGTTCATTCACACCGGATCCACTGTCAATGACCCCAGTCATAGGTTCCAGATTTGAGCTATTATAACTGAATACAAAGAAGTCGTGACACAAGCCGAAAGATTACTGACCGCAGATTAAATGTCTTATCAGGTCTGACAAAAAGTCACTGACACTGGAGGGTCATTGATGAATGTCACAAACATTGGACGGTCTTTGACCTGGAACAGAACCAACAGATCCTGGATTACAGATTACAACTAAATCTCATTGACCACGAATTAAAGGTATTACACTCCGGCTAAAGATAATGGATCTTTAACAAAGTTTATTCACTTCGAATTAAAGGTCATTGGAAAAGTAAACAAACAATACTGTGACGGAAAATTATATAAAAATACCATCGCATACCAAATAAAATTGAGTTTTTTAAATAAATAAAAAAAAATCAAAATTCTTTGAAGTTTAGTAAGATATAGTTTTCTATGTAAAATATCTGAAATAAGTTACAGTCACATAGCTTTCCTTTTATTAAAATTTTAGCACAACTTACACACACATCATATATATTCACAGCCTACGTTTCTTTGGCAACTTCCTCTGTAAGTTGCACACTTTCGATTTCTTCAAGTTTTTGTTTTTTAGCTTCAGTAGTCTCCTCCTTGTCTTCGGCCAAACGTTTAGGAGCTTTTCGTATCGATATTTTAGACTCATATAAATCCAATAGCTTATTGCCCTCGAACAGAACAAATGGCAGAGATGCTTTTTCATAATAGTCCGGCAATAGTTCCAAATTACTGATTACCGTATCCAACATATGTGATTTTTCACACCATATACCAGGAGCATCATTACGCAAGGGATTAACGTGCACATGCAGATGATAGAACGACGGTTGATAATGGAAATACATGCGAAGTTGGGAAGAGGTCAGACCATAACGTTTCTCGATGGCCTCGGAGGCACGAGTTCGTATATTACGCAATAGAGGCAAATGGGAAGAGTTGAGATCACGTAATGATTTGATATCATGTTTATGTGTGATTACTAAAACATAGAGATTCTCTACATTACGACCATCCCACTTTAGGTCGGGCAGTAAAATAAAACCCGTTTCGGGATCGGAATCTTCAAAAATTATACGTTCAGTTTCTTGTTTATGTTCCAAAATGTTATAGACCCACTAAAAGATAATTTTAATGTATATTCGCCAGGATTTTCATTTTTTTAAGGAGTGGTAAAAGCTACACTTACCTCCAAGGAGAATTGAGAAGATGTTATATAGGGCAACGTGATATCTTTGTAATATTCTGGCGTTTCATTAATCACATACTTTTGACAGATGGAGTACTTTTCAATATGTTTCTCGGTAGCCGGATAAACAACTGTGGCCTTAACACCTAAATGAAATAAGGGTATTAAAATGTAATTCCTTGTTGAATAAATGCACAAGTAAGGGGGCCATACTGGAAGGAAATTGAGTAAAATAATAGCTATTCCATAGTTAGCTACCCAAGACGTGTAATGTTCCCCAAAGTTTAGTTAAAGTGTTTACTCCTACTTTAGGAATGAATTTGAAGCTCAAGACTTCTAAATATCGCTCACTCACTTCAAGAGTGGCATAACTCAAAATTTTCGAGGTTACCTTACAAAAATTCGAATTTTGCAAATGTCCATAAATTTATCTCAGCGATATTTGGTCTATAAGTTAACTACCATATTTCGGATTATTCAAGCGTATTTAAACATCTTATTTCATGTTATTTATCTTTTTATACTGACTTACGGCTAATTCCACAATACCCGTGCGAAATTGGGGGTTAAAGTTTCACATCTTGGAAATTTTCAATTTTGAGTTATGTCACTCTTGAAGTGAGTGAGCGATATGCTTTAATGTCAAAGAAAGAAATAAAAAAGGAACTTGACCATATATTCTTATAAATCGCCATCAAAAGATCATAGGTATATAAAAGATTCTGAAAATCGTTACCTTTTCTTGCTTCAGGAACAAAATTAAGACAGAGGTCTACTTACAACTTACAGGTGCGGTACCAAAATAAAGATAACTCTTAAACACGCATTCTTGCTAAGGTATTCCAACCTTCATCTATCCTCCATACCCCTGAAAATCGTCGTTCGAAAAGCCTTGTGGCAAAAGAATGCTAGTATTTTACTCTGTTAAAGTAGTACATTCCTCCCACTGTGGTCCCGTCTTAACATATTTCTATTTAAGTTCCTGTATTTACCATTAAGTTCGGCTGGTGGTGTACATTGATAACTTCCATAAACGTTATTGATAAATTCCTTTTGAACTTTTAGGTCATTTCCAAAATACGACGCTCGTAATGCAACAGCTTCCGCCTCCTCTTCCGTGTCGCCATTACTTTCCTTCACACTAACATCCTTGGTGGAGACATCACTTTCCCGGAATGCTTTCTTCTCCAATATGACAATAGCACTGTCACTATCAGATACATGTGGAAATTTTCCCAACAATGCAACTGACTTTGTGCGGGTGTTATTATTAAGTATTCTTTCTAATTTGAACTTGTTGAGATCATAGCTAACAGTCGCTGCCTGTTCTGTTTCTTCCTTGGGAAGATCAAGGGATACCGTGGCTTCCTTCACGCTTTCATTAAGCACTGCTTCAACTTTTTTATCAGGCGTATCAATAATTAATTGCGTTTCCGGCATTATATGTTTTAACAAGCAATTTAATTTTCTTGAATATTCACTTTGATTTCTAATATATATTTTTTAATATATTAGTTGTTAGATTGGTGATTATAATCTTCGGCAATTGTATTGATACAATAAAATTGCAATTTTGTTCAATGTGCTTTTGTTTACTAAAAAAGATAGTGCGTTTACCCGAGTAACCAATAAAATATTGGGTAATTCAATGTTAGGACCACTCTTAAATACGAGTGAAAGCGTATAAAGTCTGTCAAACTCTAATTTCAGCCATTCTAAGCAATGTTGCCAGACAAATAATTTTTTTCTACCAAAATTTATTAAAATTTCTACCAAAATCGTTTGAAATCATCCATTTTTTATTTTACGAAAAACATACGCATAAATTGTTATCACTTCCGTTTTGAGAGGTATAAGGTGAACACATATCTCTCCTCAAGTGTTATTTTAATCTATCTAGATCCAGTTTTGTGAAGCGTTTTAAGTGGAAATTTCTACTTGTATACACAAGTCTAGCGTTGTTACACGCCCTAAGGCTTTTATTTTTGTGGTTTTTGTTATTTGTCAACGACAAAAGCCCAATCATTTGGAGCGAGTGGTGTCAGGCTCCAGCGCATGGCCAGCACATCGGCCAAAGCAAATGAGGAGGTACACGGGATGGAAGTTGACTCCATCATCGTGTGCGAAATCAATAACAGTGTCGGAGATGAGAAGAGGGTTAAAGTGACGCGTTCCAGAAGTGGCAGGAGGTCTGGTGGTATCAACACGGCGGTGGCGATGGCGGAGGCTGCTGGGGATAACAACATGGCGTCTGGTGGTGCTGATGGAACTAAGGAAAAGGTTGAAAGTGAGGAACCGGGGAAGAAGCCGAGATATGGAGAAGAGGACGAGCATGCGGAATTTAAAAGAAGGAGGATTGCACAGGCGGCAGTAAGATACTCCGTGGAACACACAGGTAAGGTATATGTATTGGTGGATACTTCTGAAGCTGAATCAATAAAAAATACTACTGTTCGGAATGGACTTTACTTTATGGAGAAAGTGAAAGGTATCAAGAGTGATGTTTTTAAAAAAATAGTTAAAGTTCAGGCTATTGGTGTTACTTTGTACAAAATCATGTTTGATGATATCAGCTTTGCCAATAAATTTGTGGAATGTGAAGAGTTAAAAAGTAGAAAATTGAGGGCATTTATACCCAGGAATTTTATTGAGACCTATGGTGTGGTGAGAGGTGTCCCACTATGCTGGAGTGAAGAGGAACTGAGGACAGGAATCACGGCGAGTAAGAAGGTGGCTTCTGTTACCAGATTCAAAAAAAGGAATGATAAAGACCCTAACAAATGGGATGAGATGGAGACAGTGAAGATCGGCTTCTATGGGGATGATCATCCTGAGTGGATCGTCTTCGACCGTACTGTTCTCATAGTGAATACGTATTATCCAGCGGTCCGTCAGTGCCATAATTGTGGTCGCATTGGTCACACAAAACAGGGATGTAGGTCCAAAAAGAGATGTTTGAAGTGTGGAAAGGACGATTCGCAATGCAACGGTAGATGTGAGGTTAGAAAATGTGTATTATGCAACAGCCTAGAACATACAGCTAGTGAAAAGGATAAGTGTGAGAAGTGGTTTTATGAGATAGAAACCAACAAAATAATGACAAAGAAAAAAATGTCCAAAAGAGAAGTTTTACAGAGCTACAAAAATCAGAATAGATTTGACATTCTCTGGGATGATGAGAGTTTCCCTGAGCTTCCTCAAAGTAGATATAATTCAGGGAATAAGTCGAACAACAACAAAGATGCGGAAGTTAATAGGATTCTAACGCCTTACTCATTCAACTCTGTAGCCAAAAAACCAAAAAAACAATACATTCATCCACCGGGTGTAAGGATGAATGAAAGAATGTTTGACGCTCCTTCTCCCTCACGTCCGGTTTACATGAAAAGTGAGGACAGATTAAGTGAGTTAGAAAAGGTAACTCATGAGCTTCTCAAGTTTATGCAGGACTTCTTTACTATGAACCAAAATCCTATGGCCTTGCAGGCAATTAACCATTTTGCTGCAAGGATTCAGAAAGTTTCAACTAACGATCAAACTAACAGCCGTACTAACAACATCTCTCCCAATAACTAACATGAAAATACTACAATACAATATCCAGTCGTTTGTATCTAATAAAAACAGTCTTGAGTTCTATGTCAACAAGTATGATTATGATGCCATTGTGTTGTCTGAAATTTTTTCGGAACAAAAGAATGCGCCTAATAAAATTATTAATTATAACATCGTGCAGAAGTTTAGGCAAGATGGCTATGGTGGGGTAGCCATTGCGCTAAGGAAAAATATCCGTTTTTCAGTCATAAAGTATGAATCCGTTTATGACATAATAATTGTTAAAACTGCTAATCTTCAACAGAATTTTCACCTAGTCTCCGTATATTTTCCACCTTCCATATCCTCTGTTGATTTTACTCAGGAAATGGAAAAACTGCTGTTTGTATTAGAATCCTGCGATAATGTTATCCTCATGGGAGACTTCAACGCGAGAAACTCTACATGGAGAGACAAGTTTACGTCTAAGAGAGGAAAAGATTTGGAGAAAGTCATGTTGGGTCATAGACTCAAATGCGTCAATAATGGAAAACACACATTCCAAAGGAATGCGGATAGCGATGGTTCGGTCTTAGATCTCACTTTTGTCAGCCTCAATCTGAATCCCTCCTGGGACACCTTTGATGGATGGCTGGGTGGGAGTAGGCACTTTCCCATTGTCATAGAATTGAATGGTCTAATTTGTGGTGGAAAGAAGTTTCTGGCCAAAAACAAGCTTATCAAATCCCTTAACAATGTTCTGTTGGAACCAGACTTTGGTAATATAGAGTCTACGATGAAGGAGGAAATTGGTTTTGCGTCTTATGTCTTGCCCAAGAATAAGTCTCCAAAATACTGGTGGAATGAGGATCTGCAGATTGCCTTTAGGAAACAACTAGCTGCTGTTAAAAAGGCTAAGAAGTATCCCAATTATGACAATCTTGTCTCTGCGAATGAAGAGATTGACATCTGGAAAAAGAAAGTCTCTATAGCGAAAAAAGAAAGCTTCAATAGGAAGATAATGGAGGTCAGAGAGGCGCCGAACTCCAGGATGGCGTGGAAGTTCATTAACAATGTTAGGGGAAGACATTTACCCCCTAGGACTCCGTGGAATGAGGAAAATAATCTGGAGTATCTCACCCTTCTAAAGGATCAGGTACCTCAGAACAACTTGTGCCCTAATCATGCTCCTGAAGTCAACGATTTGCAACAAGTATCTCCCTTTGAGTTTGAGGATTTTGAGCAATGTTTATCTGCGAAAAGAGGTAGCTCCGCTGCAGGTGAAGATGGTGTAACCTACGCGATGATAAAGGCTCTACCCGGGGTTTCTAAAAGAGCGATTTTAACTGCCATGAATAATGCCTTTTTGAATAATGTAATACGGGATAGTTGGAGGATCATAAAGATCATCCCCATCCCGAAACCTCACAAAGATCACAATGTCATCTCTAATTATCGGCCTATTTCATTAATCTCGGTATTTTTGAAATGTTTAAACCTCATGATTAAAACGAGAATTGCTACTTTTATTGAAGATAAATTTCTGATCCCTGATAGATCCTTTGCCTATAGGTCAGGCAAATCTACGGCGACCTGTCTGAATGAATTCCTACATAGAGTTGCGGTATTGAAGAGAAACAATTACAAGGTCCTCGTTCTATCGCTGGACATTAGTAACGCTTATAACTGCGTAAATATTGAGCGGCTACACAACATCCTAACTAGTGCACAAATTGATATCAGTTATTGCAACTGGATTTACAACTTTCTTTCCAGAAGAACTCTTAAAATGGGAAAAGAGGAGGTTATGGTGTATGATAGCCTACCACAAGGTAGTTGCTTGTCTCCCCTCCTCTTCAATTTATATACAGCCTCCCTGCATGAACTGGAAGATCATCAAACAATGATCTTTCAGTATGCAGATGACTTCTTAATAATGTCTTTCAATGTAGACTTCGATCTTGCTCTGAGTAACCTTAAGCGCAAAACAATAAAATTTAAAGACAAATGCAGTATGCTTAACTTAACTTTCAATCCTCTTAAATCTAATACCACATACTTTGCGAAAAACAGCATCAAACAGATTGACTTATCCATTGATGGAAAAGCTATAACCCAGCAAAAGAAATTCAAATTCCTTGGAAGGATTATTACTAATAGTCTAACTGTCAAGGATCACTTTACTAACATCTCGCCTGAAACAAATAATAGGACCAATATGCTGAAGTGTCTTACACCCATCAGAGGAGGTCTTCATCCCAAACATGCGTTAAATATCTACAGAAGTCTGGTCAGGTCAAAAATTGAATATGCCAGGACTTCATCGGCCAACGCTCCAGAATATATTAACAAGAAAATACTCGTTCTACAGAATAGCATGATTAGGAGATGTCTTGGCGTCCCAAAATCCACCCCCATTCACTCTCTCTATGCCCTGGCGGGTGAAATGCCCCCCAAGCAAAGAGCCAAATTACTAACTGCAAAAGAACTCATCAAGATTAAATCTAACAACCATGTCCTTTATGACATCATAGCTGATAACCCGGCTGTTAAGTCGAGCTATAGCTTTACGTATTATCAATTCAAAGATATTTTTGATAATATAACATTTTCTTCCTCTTATACACAACATAGAAACCTCACTGTAAGACTTAACACCCTTGCCAACTCTAAAAATAACACCTCTAATGAAGAAATCAACTCAATATATAATATGGAAATTGCTCACTATAAAAATAATGGTTTTATCATTTTTGCCACTGATGCTTCTGTTTCTTTACAGGCTACGGGCTGCGTTGTCTTTAACCACTCATATGGCCACAAATTTTACTTTAAAATTTGATTTAAATCATCATCCATGTTTGGAGAACTTTGGGCTTTGTACAAAGCCTTAGAGATTGCCAACGAGGATGGTTACAACAAATGTGCCTTCTTCACTGACAGCCTTGCCGCATGCAAGGCCCTCATCAGTGCAGATTCCAACAATTATCTAGTTGCTATGTTCCACAATGCACTCAACAGATCCAACGGAATGATTTGTCAGGTCATCTGGACCCCAAGCCACAGAGGGGTAGCCATTAATGAGGAAGCGGATCAAATAGCCAAGATGGCTACTGAATATGGTGCACCTTTAAATGTCCCTCTTACTCCCAATGAAGGATTACTCTGTATCGAAAATCGCCTTAAAGCAGAATGGAATGAAGAGTTTGTGAGTATCTCTCAACATAAAGGTACTCATTTTGCATCCATCGTCAACAATGTTCTAAATAAACCTTGGTACCACAACATGGAACTTAGTCCCAAAGACTCTAAGACTATTAATAGGCTAATGTTGGGCCACACTTACGATAAAGCGAGTCTGCATCGAATTGGAGTAAGTCCCTCGCCAAACTGCGAGTCATGCTCTGTACCTGAAACCGCTCATCACTTGCTCTTTGAGTGCCTGGAGCACTCAAATACAAGAAATAAATTTAACATTTTCTCAAATTACTCGAATCTAAAAGATATTTTGCTTTCAAAGCAAATTGATAATTATAAATCCCTGATTGGATTTATCAATGATACTAATTGTTCTATATGAACTATCTATCCGTACCGGATTATCGATTATAACTAACTTTGATATTAGTTTAGTTCTACCTCATCCCATGGGTGTTCGCTTTACTAATCTGTGATTAATTTTTACCCCCATCTACATTCCTGTATTTATAACCAAATTCGTTTAAGGATCCCAACAACCTGTGATATTCCCCACCATCATCCTACTACCCCCTACTCACCTATTACCCTTCCTATGGACGATCGTTCATCAACCTGTGACATCACTACCAATACATATACCTACCTCATCATATCGTTTAATTCAATCTACAATTACTCATTATGTTTTCCGATCCCACCCCCCCCACTTCTCCCAATCTACCTTTTCTTCCATTAGCAAACTGTTCCTGAACAAATCTTACTTGTGGAGCCATCGCTGCTGAATTCTAAGCCCTTACAGTCTTCAATTTGGTCCAGTTAAATCTTGTCCCTGTTGACAGGAATTTCCTGCTGGACTCTCGCTTCATTGTAAACGCTGTATACTACTTGCTGTCCATATTAGGACATCAACTGTGGAAATAACCTGGCATATGGTGCCTAGGAAGCATCGCCAAAAGGAAGCACAACTCAAAAAAAAAAAAAAAAAATTGTTATTGTAAGGTATTATTTATATTTATATGAAATTTTGAATTACAGTTTTTTCCATTCGGTTTGCTTTTCTACGCATTAAGCACGGTACTATGTTCCGGTTTCACGCTGAAATCCTATACAAAAAAACAAAGTTGTGAAAATATGAGTGAAATTTTTTCATTTGTGGTACAATGTTTTTTCAACGTGAGAAATTGACATTTTGCGCCGATACAAATTAATTGAACGCCGCAACAGCATTGTACTCCTATTTATTTATATTCACATTTGTCCGCGAGAAATTCAACTGTTGTGAATATTAGCAATAAAATTTCCTAATAAAGAATACTAAATTAAATTATCTGAAATAAAGACGGAAAATAATTATGTACATGGAATAAACGAGAAGAGTGACATACCGATTAGATAGCAAAGCAAAAAATGTGCAAAACACTGGAAGGACATGTTACTATATGTAATAATGTGGAATTTGTACATTTAGTATGTTTAGAACAATCGTGACGAAAAGCCTTGAAAAACTTTGTGGACGGCTAACGCTACCGAATCAGTAGGACAATGGAATTGGGCAATGCCTGTGATCTCGTTTTTAAATGGTTACAAAGAAAATAGTGAGTTCTTGCCAGCCATAGGAGTTGGCAAAAGAAATTCCGTTTATGGATGAAAGTTTAATTTATATATGTCAACAAATCTTTTTTCGGTTCATCAAAACATCATTTTATTTATTTATATTCGTGCAACAGTAGGAAATTATTTTGTTACTTGCAACCTGGCTTCTGATGCCTCACAAGCATCGCCATCGTATCAACACAAAATAAATAATGTATGTATAACAGCACAATGATCTTCAACAATATTTCCTTTCTGCAATTTAAATTAACTATTTTATAAGTCGGCATAATTTTATTTAATTGTTTATTGATTAGAATTTAAACTCGTGACATTTCGACACACACACTTCAAAAATGCAATGCGACTTTGTAAAAAAGCGTTCCATTTTTCAACTTGAAATAACATTTTGTGGAATTTTTTCAGCTTGGAATGTCACTTTTTTGTGTGTCGAAATGTCACTTTTATATGAATGTGTGTGTGCAATTTTTTTCCTTTTTGATTTTCTTGAAAAGAAACAAGAGTTATAATCAATAAACAATTAAATGGAATTATGCAGACTTAAATAGTTAATTAAAATTGCAGAAAGGAAATATTGTTGAAGATCATTTTGCTAATGCTGTGAGGCATCAGAAGGCAGTGTAATACAATGTTACAAATAAAAAAAACTTCATACTGTTGTACGAATATACATAAATATATAAAATGATGTTTTGATGAACCGAAAAGAATGTTTTATTAAATTATACTTCCATTCCAACTATGGCTGGCATGAACTCACTATGTTCTTTATAACCATTCCCGACATCACAGGCACTGCCCAATTCCATTGTCCTACTGCTTCGATAGCGTTAGCCGTCCACAAAGTTTTTCCAGGCTTTTTGTCACGATTGTTCTAAACGTACGAACGTAAATGTACATACGTCTTTGCACTTTTTTCGCTTTGCTATCCAATCAGAATGTCGCTCTCCTCGTTTATTCCATATACATAATTATTTTCCGTTCAGTTGATATAAGAAGTATCGGTATCAAATTTCAGTCACCTAACTCAATTATTGTAGTACATACTAACTTTGTACTAAAAGTAGTTGTGAATATAATTCTTGTGGAGGTTTACTGTTTGCGAAAAAATTAAATTTGGAACAAAAGGAGGACAAATCTAACATTTTTGAAAAGGGAGGGAGGACACTTGTTAAAAAGGAGGACGTATCGTAACCCTGCTTGTAGGGCCAGTCTGCAACTCCTCACATTCATATCCAAATAGTTCTTCATTCATGGCTCAGTTCTGGATCAGCAACAATCTTATAGACAGTCGGCACCCAATTTGCAAAGTATCCAGACAGCCAAATTGCAAAGTTTCGTCGTGCAATGGAAATTAGAGTTGGGTCGTTCCGAAACGAACTCGTTCAATTGAACGATTCCCTTGAAGGAACGATTGGAACTCGTTCCTGCTAAGTCGTTCTTTTAGTTCCATCGTTCACTTCGGATCTTTTGCTGTTTTTCATCTTTAGTTCATTCGCTCGTTCATTTTACTATTCTTCTCTTTCGAATAGCTGTTTAATTGTTGCCAAATTTATCAAACAATGATTTCTCTAGTGCTGTCACACTAAATTTATGGCAAAATTGAATGCTGGTGTCGTTCGGAGGTATCAATCTTTTACCTTCATCAGTCTTATTCACAGGGGTGCCCAGAATTGCCACATTACATACACACCACATGCGTTTAACAATTGTTATTGAAATAAAATCAGCATAACACATTTAAATAAATTAAAAATATATTTTCAATTTCCAAAATGGCAAAATTGTTTTTATCATGTTCATAAAAAAAGACTGAACGAGTAAACAAACAGCTCTTGTGATATTTGACCGAATGAATGTCATTTGAACGAAGAAGCCAAAAGGAACGATGGAACGAAAAGACTGAACGAGTTCCTTTACCGGAACGAAAAGGACCGGTCCGTTCAGTGAACGATAATGCCCAACACTAATGGAAATAGTTTAATGCCTCCCGTAGACAGAAATCGGCAAAACTATGAAATTTAAAGTTTCATTAATAATTTTCGGAAAGACATGAAGTCAGAGATCTACAACATCCACGTCCTGATAACGTGAAATATTTTTAAACAAAATCTCAATGGCAGAGGGAGTTAAAGAAAATTTACCATTGGACTTTCAAAACATCTTAAAAACATAAACCACGCCAATAACTTTAACAATAGGCACCAACAAATTAATCCATGGCCCACAAGGACGTTTCCAAAATCTTCCTTTGACAATTAATTTTAAGTGGATGGTATAACCACGACATGTACTTTATAAACATCTAATATTTTCTGCAACTATTACACCACCACGTTCAGTTAAAATATCCCTGAAAGACCTGTTAAAAACCTAGAAACTCTAGTGTATTCTTGTGTGGATATAGACCCTAAGCATATACATATATATACATTTGACAGTTCATTTAATTCACTAATAAAACCTGACAATTACAGAGGTGGAAATCTTCAGAAGTATTATTAAAGAAATCAATAACAATAAATCAAGCGGACCAGTTGAAATCTCAAACTTCATCTTGCACAAATTCCAGATGCCACTTTAAAATTGATGACCATATAAAAGAATTGCATAAATAATTGATACATTCCGTGTGCGTGGAAATCTGCTAATATCATCCCAATTAAAACGAAGACTACTGGCAAAACTCCACCTGACTACCGTTAAATATACCTACTGACCAACATTAGGAAAATATTTGAGAAAGTCTTTAAGAAGAAAATAGAAAACAAATTTGTCATAAACTCTATCTCACTTCCTCAATTTGGATTAAAGCGATTTAAATCGACGTAGCATGAACATCTGAAGTTTCACTCTGATCTGACAAAAAATCTAAGGGACGAAGTTTGTGCAGTTGCAATATCACTGGACAATGAAAAGGCTTGTCATAAAGGAGTCCTGTACAAATTGGTCGATAACGGTTTAGATACATACCTGCTTAAACTTCTCAAGAGTTATCTCTCATCCCGCAATTGTAGAGTTCAGATAAATGAGTCCTTTTCTGAAACACGTCCAATAAACAGCAGTGTCCCTCAGAATAATCGGGTCTTTTCACCGGCGACTTACAATCGCTGTTGGGGTTCGAATTCGCCCGGTATATTATTCATATCCTCCCAAAAAAGATTGTTTGAATTATGTTCGGGTGATTTCGACAATGGCCTTATCTACGTCCATAATTCAACTCCTATAGATGCATTAAAGATCGCAGCTTCCAGCTTGGCAGTATTAGCGCTTACTATAAAACATGGGTCATCAAAATAAAATAAATATTGATTCTAACTACAAAATAATATTGATTCTAACTATTAAGTACCCGGAATCCACTTCAACAAATTAATGAACATGGAAGAAGTCCCTACAAAATAATATTGATTCTAACTATTAAGTACCCGGAATCCACTCCAACAAATTAATGAAATTTAATGAACATGGAAGAAGTCCCTACAGAAGGGCAAACGGATTTCTGGAATGTTTTCCAGTTTAAGGTGGGTACTGTTTTTTCACTTGAAAAAATTCTACAAAATATTATTTCATGTTGAAAAATGGAACGCTTTTTAACTAAAGATATATTGCAATTTTGAAGTGTGTGTTCGAAGTGTCACTTTTATATGTATGTATATGCATGTGATTTTTTTTTGGCTAATATTCTTAAAAATAAACAGAAGTTTAAATTCTAATCAATAAACAACTAATTGGAATAATGTCGACTTAGAAAATAGTTAATTTAAATGCCAGAAAGGAAATATTGTTTGAGATCATTGCGCTAATGTTAAGCTTTATATAGACGATTGTCAGATCGAAAAACGTTATCAACCCTGTTAAAGTGCCGCAAATGTACGGACAATGACAGATTGCTAGGCAAAGGTGAATTGACAGTACAGACGATTCCAAGAAAACTTTACAATTCATATGCAAAAACACAAGACCACAGGACGGCAAATACTTCTGAAATTTTCGGTTTGAAATGGAAAGTCCCGATTTACGCGGGGCGATTTTTATATTCTCTTTTGAACTTGCCTTTGCGTTCCCACGGCTATTCCTAATTGTATTGTTGTTGTTTCAAAGTGCGAATGAAAAACCAAAACGACCGATTGATTCCAAGGAGCCTTTCACTATGATTGTGAAAGGCTTATTTCTGGTTGTTTTCACGATTCTCAGCAAGCAGTGTCCTATTAAAACCCTCTACTTAAATACGGCTACAAAAGATGAACTTAAATTTCATAGCAAATATTTGCTGTCCATACAGAGAACTTGTGAAAGCGATGGACTAGCAATTTATTTCCTTGTCCACTTTTCCAAATCGCATACACCTCTTGGAAGTGTGACGCTAATGAAAATACCTGCAACAACTCGTAAGTATTTTCTTTTTTCCGTTTAACGAAATGGCAACATTGATTTTTTACTCCATATGCTCCAAAACCCTCGCTAATATCCAAGTCACGAAGCAACTTTTGGCTCAAAAAAAACTCGCAATAATGTGGTCTAATTTGGATGTAATCCATGGATAAGATAATTTTGCCCAATGATTTGGCTCTGGACATGTACAATTACCGTGTCTATAGGTTGAACCCAACACATTGGCCAACATTGACAGGGATCGCGTCGATGTCGTACGATTTATGTTCTTTATATTTATCCTTCGGACAAAAAGAAGATAATTGTTAATGCCAGTGACCGGTAAGTATTGTTTGTAGATACTCCTATTGCTATTCAATTTTCTAAATGATTTCTTTTTCATTTATATTTTTAGATCAAGCGTACATACAGATTTCACAGTTCGAAACGCTTATCAATACATGGGCTGAATCAAATATCAGGAAAATATAAAATTTGTATTTCTTTTATTAAAATAAAAAAGAAAAAGACGTATGCTAGAACAACAAAAATAGTTTGTTAATCCAGCCGCTTTTTTCTGTTGAATAATAGCAAAATTATTTGTTAAAACGACTGTTTTAGTGTGCTATAGTAGCAGGCAAATTTGTGTGCTAGAATAACAAGCATAGGGTTGCTAAAATAACAGACAAAGTCTGCTTTCCTTTTTTCAGCAGACACAGACTGTTGAAACAACAAACATTTTTGCTAATGATACTCACAAAATTCTTTGAGTGCAGTCACCGGCCAGGATCACAGGGTGCTTAAAATAAATAAAACATGCATTTAATTTTATGTTGTAATTAATATTTTATTACATTACCTTTTGTTAAATAGCTTTTACATTAATGAGTCTAATGCCGATTTCGATTGTGGAAAAAGTGCAGCATTTTTTTTTGCAAAGTTTTCGAAAACTTCACTTTTCTAACATAATTTCGACCTAAAAAGTGCAAATATTGTTCAGTATTTCATATCGACGGGGTAACATTTTTTTTAGAAATGAAATCGCCATAACTCGATTCAAAACACTTTGATATTAGCATATTAATATTTTCAAAACATTCGAATAATTTTCTTCACAACAATTTACATACATATTAATTTTAACATATATATAAAGAATTATCAACAAAAACTTGTTTCCTTGCAAAAGTTGGTGTCATGAAAAAGACTTTTTACACGGACGGGCAGATACTCCGATCTGAAATCGAACTTATTAGTACGTAATGCAATTATAGGTATAGGTATACCCTCACTTTGTGAGCAATGTAAATATGCTCTGTATATGTACTAATAAATATTATAAGCTATTTAATTTTGGCATGTTCTGGCTCTTTTGGTATGGGAGGTACTAAAACGGTGTGGTGATAAATCGATAATTTTTTAAAGAACTAGGAATTTTTAAGACTTTACACTGTGTAAAAATGTTGAGTATTTATATGCATTGGTATTCCCGATATAAGTTGTTAACTTTTTGTACAAAATGGTATGTTTGTGTGAAAAGGGGCGTGCTAATAACGCCCACTTTTCAAAGTGTTGCATTTTACAAAATTTCAAGTATTTCTGTAATTCATAACAATACAAATTTTTAATACCACATTTCTTATTATTGGTATTTAAATACCTATTTTGGAATTCCTATGACAAAATGAAAGCTTTATAATTTAAAAAAAGAATCGTTTTGTATTGCTGCCCCACGAAAAAAATACATTCTTAAAAGCTCTTGGTTGTGAAAATCTACTGAAATTCAAAATTTTTCAATATGACATGACATTTTTAGTATGACATAGAAAAATTTATTGGAAATAAAAAAATTATCCCCAATGTTTCCAGCAAAAAATATACAGCATGTTGGAAGATTTGTGGTCGCTCTGGACCCATGCTTAATTAATTCCGATCATGTATGTACATATATCCCCACATTGCATAAGAAATAACAAAATAGAGATGTTTCTTTAAAGGAAGAAAATCATAGAGCAGTGACATTATTAATTTTTGAGATGCAAATATCACGCATCCAGAGTTCGTCTTCCCTTTCCGATACCAACACTAACAAGAAAACGCTG
This sequence comes from Eudasyphora cyanicolor, assembly GCA_963930755.1. Classification (NCBI taxonomy): domain Eukaryota; kingdom Metazoa; phylum Arthropoda; class Insecta; order Diptera; family Muscidae; genus Eudasyphora; species Eudasyphora cyanicolor. The sequence continues at coordinate 39,665,228 of OZ005734.1, read as the reverse complement.
AATAGTCAGTTTTTTATACACAAAATATTTATCATGTAATTTTGGGGTTATGACTGCTATCATTGAAAATTAATGCAGAATAGCAAATTGTATTTACTATCACAAATTTTATTACTATCACAAAAATGTTCTTGTCACTCGGTGGAGAATAGGGGTGTAAAGCTATAATCAGCTAAATTTTGGTGCGAAATGGGTTGATTATGTGTGGAATTGATTCTCCTAAGTAGTATATACAGGGTTACCATACGTCCTCCTTTCTCCTATTAAAAACATGTGGGATTTGTCCTCCTTTGAATTTCTCACCAATAATAAATAAATTAGGACGTATTAATCTGCTTCTAAATTAATGTGTGTATGTTTTACAACGAATCTAGTCGTTTGTTTTTTATCCAAAGAGTTCCTTTTATAACATTGACAAATTTTATCCTTATTCGCAGTACATACTACATGTAGCACTAAAGAATATAAGACATTGTCCTTAAAAAAAATAGTTTTTGATTAATTTATAATTTGATTATAATAAAATATTTATTTTTTCAGATTACTGATTTTTTTATGTTAAAAACTGTCCCCCGAAGGTTCCAAGAGCCCCTTGTAAATGTCACAAATTTTTTGTTTTTATTTAATTAAATTATATCCCCCAATTTACACAAAAAAAGTTGTTACATCTTGAACACAAACATAATTATCCCCTTAGCTTAGAGAGGAGGGTATATATCATTTGCTACGAGCCAAAAGTGTAACACATCGAAGGAGTGCCTTAAGACCTTAAGTATGTTTGTCGGATATCCGTTTTGGGTCATTTTAAGTCGAATGAGCAACGTCCGTCCGTCTGTCTGTCTGCTGGCTGGTGCGCACGATAACTCTCGAAAGAAGTAACCGATTGTCTTCAAATTTGGTATGTGGTAATATTTTCTTCTATCTCCGGCTAAGTTCGAAAATGGGCCATATTGGTCCACTTCTTCTAGTACCTCCCCCACAAAGGGTTAACATTTAGTGAAATATTGATTATTTAATAACTTCTATAAAACTTATTTAAATGTACATATAGTATTAGTTTACTAGTCGCTATTACCTCGAGAAAAATGGACGAAGTTGCCACGCCCCTTGTGGTACCTCCCACACAAATGGACCATTTTACACCAAAAGTTAACAGCATTTAACTTTATTATGTAGTGCATATAAATACTTGAAATTGTACACAGAGTAATGCTTTTATAGTAACTAGAGTCCAGAGAAAAGTGATAATTATTGGGAAGCCCCTTCTGGATCCTCCCGCACAAATGGACCATTTTGTACTAAAAGTAAACAGCTTTTAACTGTAATACAGGTGTATATACTTTAAAGATATTAAAGGCAATTTAAATTGATAATAATTTAATTAAAACAAAGAAATAAATAAATTTACTAATATTTTTTTGGGACTCAAGGTGAGGGGATTCATTAGTCGATTTACCAGACTGAACTTAATTGGTTTAACAACAGAATTATTTTAAGAAGTTTGGAAATGAAAACTAGTTACTATTTACACACATTCTGAATCAACAGATATGTATGAATTTTCGGAATGGAAAATGGTGCAGTCTCCTGGTGAAGTGTTTGAGCAAATAAAAGGCATTTCGTATTTTTCTTGGTTTTTGTCTTCATTATATGAATTTTTGTTTTTTATTTTTGTAATGAGTTTTTTCTTTCTTTCTATGAAATATATGAATTTCGTATTACTCTCTAATTTTCCCAGTAATACTTTAGTTTATATTTATTATATATTTGATGACTTTGTATTTTATGCTATTGCAAAATAGAATTATTATTATTATTATTATAATATTTAGAAATGGCATTTGTTTTCAAAAAAATGTATATTTCTTGATGGTTGTATGATTTGTGGATTTTTTAATATTTTGAATTACAATAAATACATTTAAATAAGCTATGTTTTTTTATTTGTTGGTTTGTTTTTTTTTTTCATCTATTTAGTTGTGTTTTTTGTTGTTTTTATTTTATTTATGTATGTTTTATTTTTTTTGTTTGTAGATCGTTTACGCAGCAGTTCGATCGATCATTGCAATCATAATATGTATCTCAAGAGCATCATCATCATCATCGTATTTACTCGTTATCATCATCATTATCAATCGAAATATTAAGAGTTTTTTTAATTTATAGATTTATTTACTGATCATAATCAATAATAATAATAATAATAGTAATAATAATAACTTTTAGTAATAATAAAGCGCACAATTGTTTTTAATGGGGGCTAGTGGATGGGGGGAGGAGGCGGTTGTTTAGGGGGTCGATCTTCTCTCATTCAAATGGTTTCTTTTTGTTGTGTATGCTTAGAAATGTATTATGTTTTATGTATGTATGTATATATATGAGTAGTCACAGTCATTAAATATATATTTATCTTTTTTGTTTTGTTTTTTATTTTAGTTTACACAGCGTAAATTGAAAAATGTTTATATTTATTTGGATCTTATTTATCAAGCAATTTATGGAGATTTCCTGGTATTTGGTTTACTCTTAATGGGGCTCTGTTGTTGTTTCTGTGTGAATGGATCATTGTTTGAATAATGAAATAATGCGTTTTAACTTTAAGAGTTATCTTCATTTGGAAGCCATTTTTTTCTTTTGTTTGTTTCTTTTTTTTAATATTTGTTGATTTACTAAAAGTACCAAATATTACTTATCTTAGTATTCTATATATTAGTTCATAAAACTCAGCTTGATTTACTTTTTTCGTTTTGCTCAAAAACAAACTTTATTTATTTTTTTCCTCTGTTTTTTCGAGTTCGATTTTTAAAGTTAAAAATAAAATTTCAACAAAAAGGAAAAACAAAATAAAAATTAAATTAATTATACTCGTTTACAGTCTCTTTCTTCTTTTACTTTAAAATTAAAAGGACTTCATATCGCGCGCCGCGCCGCCTTCGTTTGAGTGGGAGAGGGGTGTGATTTTTAACATTTTTTGTTTGTTACGGAATTACAAAACTCTGAATGCTAAGCTTAGGAGAAGGTTTGGAAGGAGTGCGTTTAACTGACTGTACTCAATATATAATATGTGAAGAACGGCTGGGTTCTTTTTTATTCATTTGTTGTTGTTTTTTTATTTTCTTGGAAACGACTAAAAGAAATGAGTTATTTTCTTCGCATTACGTAGTATTTTTTCTTGCTTTAATTGCAAAACTTATAAAAAGTATAATAGGATTTTAAAAACTTTCATTTTCTGCATAACTACTTTACGGTAAAAACTAAAATACTATTTTTTTATTAATTGATAGTGGTTGAGGGGGAAGAGAAGGAAGTCGTAGCGTTTGTTTGTGGGGAGGGTGTGACGGAAATGTTGCTCAGATGTGGTGGAGGAAACATTGCAGTGCTGCTGGAGGCTGCGGATACATTTACAGGATTCATGTACTGTTGTTGATGATGGCTGCTGCTGCTGGTACCGGACGTAACAATTGCATTGTCCGTCACGTCCATAGATAGCATGGAAGGATCTATGTGCTGCTGATGATGTAACTGCTGATGCTGTTGCTGCTGCAGATGTTGTTGTGTTGGGGGTGAAAGTTGCTGTGTGGGATGATGCTGCGGGGGATGAATTTGCTGCAGTTGCTCATGGGGCACATACATCACATGGCCGGCCAGGGGATCTGAGGCCACCATGGGTACCGTCACCGTGCCGGTTAAACCCAGAGCGGCTGCATTTGGAGGCAGGGGCGAAGCTAGAGCGGATGTCATTTGCGTTTGAGCGTTCTGTGCACGCATCATGAGACTGGCTGCCGCTGTATCGGTGTCGGCCACCGACCAATTCCTTTCCATCTGATTTAATGTTGTCATATTTGCTGGGGTATTTGTTGTTGTGGTTGCTGTTGCTGGTGGTGGCAATGTCTTTGTGGTCATCATTATGGCATTGTTGATGTTGTTATTGTTATTATTATTATTGTTGCTATTATTAGTATTGCTTGTTGTACCACCGGTAGCTGTGGTGGTGGTGGTACTTTGCTGCTGCTCATTAATCGTAGCACTAAACGTCCTTTCCTGGGCTCCATACTCTCCGAATGCTGCCCCTCCCTCCGAGAAGGTACTGCGCAATGTCTCCTCCAGCAAAGCTTGTATCTTATCCTGATCCTCAATATGTACAAAACCTAAGCGTACCAGTTCTTGTGTTAAATCCGAAGCGGTATCATTTTCTGTCACATCACACGATAGTTGCCGATTCATTTTATCATCCATACGCAGTAGAATGGTCATTAGAATGTCACTACTGCCCTCCTTCAACTTCTTGACGCTGCACATCATATTGACAATGCGGCGAGACTCAATATCGACAGGTTCGGGGGTGGCTGACTTCACGGAATCGGCTCTCTCGGGTGAGGCTGCTCTAGAGCGAAAATGTGGCGGTTTCTTGCCGCTAAAAGCCGTTAAGGGATATACACCATATTTGACATCCTCAACAAACTTCTCAAGTTTATCAGCCGATGGCACATCTGACAAGCGATATTCTCGTATATAAGTTCTCGTTTCAGTTGCGGCTACGGCTTGTGACACTTGGCCTTCTTCCTCACCACTGCCACCACCACCACCTGTGGGTGATTCGGCAGTTGATTGATTTTGCTGATCCTCATCAGTGGCCACATTTTCTGTATACTTTATATGCGCCATTACAACCTCGGGACGATTGTAACGTTGCATCATGCCATCAATAACAGTTTCAGAGAACATTGTACGATTTGATGATGAAAATATCAGACAATGGGCAGCCAGTAGTTTTAAAGAATGCACCTGTTATTGGGTAGTTTTTTAGGGGGGATTTTTGAAAAATGGAAAAGACATCAATATTTACATTCATAATTTGTAAAGAAATAATAATGTCACAAAACAAGTCAAATGTATGTTTATATATGTACATAAGTAGATACATGTACATAGTATGTGTATACAAATATAAAAGGTTGATATGTAAATAGCTTTACAAGCAATTGCCTTTTGGATATCGTAGTCGCCGCCGCTCTGGCTTGTGTTTAATTCAATTACTAATGAAGGTTAAATCAGTTGATTCCTTTTCAACGACAAGAGACAGTTCATATTAGAGGTCGCTTTATTAAAAAGTTCAATGGCAAAACTATTTGTGGCAAATATGTGTATTATAACTACTACGGTCGTAAAGAATATTCGCCATATGTATATCGCACAGTGTGCTAAATTGCTACAAGTACACATTAGTAGCGGTGTCAAAAAGAATACAATACATAAACAAATACTCTACTTCCATGCGAAAACGGGGGATACGTTCCAATATATGAAATACTCCTGGTAAAATAAGACCAAAATCACATAAGCAAATCGCAGTAGCCAACATTTTTTTAAATTAGAAAAATTTATTTTTTGCATCTCAAAAAGAGTTAATAAAAATAATGGTGCAGAAACTCGCGGCAGATCACAAAAAATCAGCCCAGAAACTGATATTAGTCTGCTGCCATATAGATCATTAGGATACGTCTGCAAACGGTTCGTCGTCATCTCGGGATTTTTTTTATCAATTTAATACAAACCGACTAGGTTTACCTATTACACTGGTCAACATTTTTTTGCGGCAGTGTTTCGCTGCCGATTTGGATGTACAGTTCTTGGCCTAAAAGGTAGTCTCTCTATTTTCAAGAATAGAGAGGTTGATACACATGTTATCACATTATAGCAAAACTCGAGAACCATTTATCCGAATTAGCTCGGGAAATTTTTAAAGAATCCACAATTAAAAAAAAGTATAAAGGTCGGACGTAGAATACAGTTTCAATAGCGCTTAAATACTTAATAGGATGGAACATACAGATGTGGCTATAACTAAATCTGAACCAAATTAAGCAGTATTCGAGCGTCCAGTAGGTGAGTTGGCAGCGTGCTCGCCCAAGTGATCGGGGGTCGTGGGTTCGATTCTCCCTCTAGTCTGTCGCTGCAAAACCTAGCCACATGGTATAAGTAACCCGGCATTTCCCGGAACCATAAAATTAAAATATAAATTTACTTTTTATTGTAATAAATAAATAAATAAGCAGTAATCGTTCCTTAATTTAGAACATTATTTCTACCAATTTTTTTAACGCTTCGATACCAATTTGGGAGGAACATATATCGATACCTCCATTCTAAACTATGCTAAGTGCAATAAGGTAGTTTTTCAGGAGAGGCGATCAAAGTTTGATGATTCTTTTTAAAATTGTGTGGAATTCCTTTATAATTCAAATCGAATGACCTTTACTGTTTGTGAATAACTTTTGATTGAGTTGAAGGATAAACACCAAATTTTGAGTATATTTTGGAATATTTATAAATTAAAAATGTAATCTCCTTAAAAACATGCTACGTCGACTTAACATGTTTTAGAATAGAGGTATCGATATATGGCCGCTATATCTTAATATGAACCAATTTTTCCCATATTTGGCAGTGCTCCTTAATGTAATAAGAAACCTCTTTCTGCCGAATTTCTAACTGATCGGATATTTTTGAACAATTTGGAATTGGACTACTGGCCTTGGACTACTATTAATAAAATGAAATGGAATTCTGTCATTCTGTACCGGGTTTTATAGTTTATGTGCACTAGTAGTAGTCCCTTTATGCGGGATGTACTTATTTCGAACGTAAGTCAAAGAACCTACCCTCTCCTAAAATGAGTATCTTCCAAAACATATGATTTAAGATCAATTTAATGAAATAGCTCCCAATTTTACAATCGCAGAAACGAAATATTTTGGGAATATGCTTAAAACAAGCAAAATTTTTATATAAGCTTTGAACATCGAGAACTTTTTTAAATGATTCATCTGGTTATTGTTGTTGTTGTGCTAGTAACACAACCTCATATTACTGAATCATATGAGCTTCTTTTGACTATTAAATTAAAATTATTATTAGAATATTAAAATCCATTGTAGGTTTGTTTATATCGCATGTTCTCCGAAACCTTGGGAGCTAAAGGGCAAACATTTTACAAATGTTGTGTTATAAATGTTGTTCATACAAAACTGATATCTATGTATCAACACTACGCATTCGCCAAACATCACTATCGATGGAAAAGTATTTGATACCGTTAGCTCGTTCATATATCTTGGGAGCATAATAAATGACAAGAGTGGAACCAAAGAAGACAATCTATACCGAATCATGAAAGGACGTGGTGCTTTTGGAGCACTGGAATATGTGTGGCGCTCTCAGATTTAACTCGAACGTCAAGTCTGTCATTCTTTATGGATGTGAGACATGAAACTTAGCGTTGGCTGAGATAAAGCTACTGCATGTCTTCATAAACAGGTGTCTGCGACGAATCATGATGATATTCTGGCTTAATGTAATATCAAATGCAGCTTTATTGAGTGACACCAAACAGAAATCAGTAAGCCAAGATATAACAGAACGTAAATGGAAATGGATAGATCATAACTTAAGGCAAAAGGATATTGCAAGACAGGCGCTAGAGTGGAACCCGCAATATGGCCGCAGAAGAGGTAGGCCTGTAAACACCTGGAGAAGATTAGTGGAGGCGGAGGCAACGCTGCATCAACGCTGTAGTGAAGTAAAGTATTTATCATTAAACATATCTGAATGGAATAAGTTTGTTGTGACCCTATGCTCCTCAATGGGGTAAAAAGGAATAAATAATAATCCATGATAAATGGCGGAGGGGTCAAGATATTTGTAAAATTAACATTTCTTGAAATTTAAAATACATATGCGTTTGTATGTAAAACTTGATGGAGCGGTAATGGTAATTTCATTATAACATATTAGGCTTCGCCTTTAGTTTTAGAAGCACATATTAGGACTTAACATTAATTATTTGTGTTGTGTTACTCAAATTAATTCCTGGAACAGGAGAAGAGTAACATGTTGGCATACCGAAAATTCAGCTTAGTACTTTCTTCTTGCCTCTTTTTTGTTGCGATGAGTAATTTATTACTTTTTTTATTAGTTTGTCTCCTAACTAAAACAGCTCCAATCCTACGCGCAATTTGCACGAAGTAAAATTGGTCATAAAGCTCCCGCACACTGTTTTACATTTAAACATGTATACTATGTAAGAACAAACAAGGCTACCTTATTATGATTTCGTACACTGTATGTACATATGGATGTGTGCGGCGCGCTTATGAGGAACTTGGTTGCGAAAGCATGTTAAGATTTGCTACTGCAGTGTATGAATCACTTTCTCTCTACACATACACGCCACACACAGTGTAACATACTTTCAGGGATCAATAAAATACGTGTAAATCGTTCTAAAACATCAACTTGTTCAATGATATGTTAGCAAAAAGGGCATAAAAAGTAAATTTTATGAGTTGGAGATTTCTTTGGCATTATAGAGATTTCGAATACCTATATACAAATGTATAAACAATAAAGAAAATAAGCAATAATTTATTGTTAAATAACAAATAAGCTTCTCATAAACGCAAAGTAGTAGTAGTATAGGAAAAGGAATTGAATCATCTTTCATTGCCCTTAAATCGAAATCAATCGAATTTTCAGTAAATTTCTAAAATTTCATTGCCAGGATTTGAACTTTGATCGATCTCTTGGTTCGATAGACAACAATTGTAAAATACCACGACCTGTGTCTTTTACAATTCTTAGGAAAGCCTGAAGGCACACCATACAATATATCCAAATTTTGGTTATCGTGGTGGTGATGTTGGCGCATTATTAGTCAGTCAGTCAATGTCCTACTTTACAAATGGTAGTTTATAATAAAGTTGCTGTTGCTGATATTAATGTTGTTGTTATTTATTTTCGTTCATTCGTCGTCTTCATCGTCACATATGAATGAAGTACGTGCACCGGCACACAAATACTTTCAGAAAACATAAAGACACGATCAAAATGCATAAAGCATACCAGCAAGAATAATAACAACAACTACGCCAACAGAGCCAAAACCCACCAACCGACAAGCAGATAAACTGACGGACGACGGACAGACAGACAGACGACGTATGGATAAAAATGTTGAAACAATTACTCACTCACCTCAAATAGTAGCGGATGAAAAAGCAAATCACTGGCTTTGGGCCTTTCGGAGCGATTCCTTCTCAAACATTTGTAGATTAGATCGCGCTGCAAATCATTTTCCAGACTATTGATGGTCTTTAGTATTGTCTCTTCGTGAATGGTGGTGTTGGGCTCACTATTCTGGATCTCTAGGGCGGCCATTTCGAGGGCACACATGCCAAAGGCGTAGATATCGACGGCGGCAGTGAGCTGACGGACAGCACCATACTCAGGAGCCATAAAATGAAGGGCACCATGTTCAACGGCTTTGTGCTGTTGCTGCTGCCGGATGCTATGATGGACTGCATCGGGCACAACGGTGCCAATTTTGACGAGGCCATTGTGTTGGATGAAAATGCTATCACAGGTTAGGTTGCCATGGATGATGGGCGGTACGCAGGAATGCAAATAGTTAAGCGCAGAAAGAATTTGTGTGCACCAACGACGCCACGCCTCCAAGGGGAGGCGTTTAGAGTTACGCTTGGTGCGTTTAAGGAACTGTTTTAAAGAACCGGACGACATGAATTCCGTAATGAAAATCACGCGCGGCCGTTCCGGATTTTCAATGTCTGTCCAATAGCGATGGAACTTGACGATGTTCTGATGATCAAGTTGCAGCAGATTGTCAAAGACCTGGCGCATCTTATCCTCCTGCGACTTGAGTTCCTGTATGTTGGTGTATTGCAACTCGTTCCAGACGACTTCGACACCCTCCTCTGTGTCCATAGCCAGATGGACACAGTCGATGCCGGGTATGTCACGTTGATCGACCTCCTCCCGTCGCTTCAGCCATCTCCCACAAGGAGACTCTTCGAGAATTTCACTTTCATCCTCCGAATCGTCACCCGACTCGCGCGGCGATGAATCAGCCATATTTACGGCATCTACTGATGAACTAGAAGTTGCTGTCGCACCACCACCAGCTATTATCTGGGGTGGTGTGTGCTGCTGTTGCGGCTGTGGTATGTTGTGTACATATTGTTGTGAACTGCCTCCACTACTACCGGCCCCACTGCCGCCGCCGGCACTACCCCCACCACCTCCAGCACCGACATTAGTGCCGATCTGAGCTTGATTATTACCGGACATTGACAGCTAAAGTGGTGGCAAACGCCTCCACTAGCTTTTTCGTTCTAAGCCGGCTCTTTCTTTCTCTCTCGCTCTCTGTGTGGGTTTGCTCTTTTGGGTGCTGTGTATTTACCTCTACTGTTGATTGCTCGTACTCGTTTAAAATTTCAATTAATCTCGGCTAGTTTTGTTTAATTTTCTTTCCCCGATGGCCTTGATTTGAGTCTTTGTTATCTATTTTCGCGTTTTCTGCTGCCCCCGTCGTCGTTGTATATGCTGCAGCCTTTTCTCTGCACCAACTTCTATTGTTTTTTTTTTATCGTTTTTCTATTTGTTTTTTTTTATTCAACAAAGTTTTTTTTGCAGTTTTCTACTCGATCGTTTCGTTTTTCGCATTTAATCTCTTCTTTCTCAGTTGTTTTGTTGTAGTTGTTGCTTTTTTTTGCTTCTGCTGCTGCTGTGTTTTTAAGGCGTATGAAGTTTTTTCGCTTGTACTTTTCACTTGTCTCTTGCCGTCTTGTCTTTTCGTAGGTTTTAATGCAAATAATTCGCCATTTTGCTTGTCGTTACACACTGAAGTTGTTCATTATATTCCAAGGCATCATTAAATTATTCATGAAAATTAATTAACAAAGCTTTAATTGCGAATTTTTCCCAAAAAAATTTCAGAAATGAAAATCAATTGAGAAAAAATTCGCCTCAAAAAATCTCGTCGCAAAACACTCTATCTTTGACAGATAGAAAGAAAACGTCAGAACAACAAAGTAAGCCAAAGCAAAACGTCAAAAAAAGTGCTGCCAAGTACAAAAAGTTTGCAAAAAATGCACAAACTTTCATTGGCAGCTGCTATGTCAGCAAATTATCTTCTTCAGCCGACAGGGGGCTTTTGTTTAAAAGTACGTCTTAATTCATTGCGCTTGCGTTAAAAAAATGTCAAAACTATGTGCGTTCTACAAAAATATGTAATGGTATTTCTGGAAAAAAATTATTTAATGTCTATTTCCAATATTTTAAATCATATGTATAATTTTTTAATGTGAATCAGTCCTTTTCAATATGCTTATTTGTGTCCTAATGGGAGAGGACATTAGGCATGTTTTCGTTACAAGCTAGTACTTTTAGTTTAGCACTTTGCAACGAAAACAACTGACTTCCACTAACTGGCACATAAGCAATAAGTGGCGGATTTTCACTATCTGGTAGCAATGGTGTCATGAGTTGCGAAGAAAGAACAGTGCGAAACAGACAAAAAATTCGTGAAAAGTATTTATAAAACATATATTTACTATTCTATGTTCAATTGTTTACACTCTTTTTGCAAATATTAAAATAATTTCCCATTTTTGTTCTTCTTTTTCCCATTAATTCACAATAATTGATAACAATCTCTCCAAAAATGGGATGCCATATTGCTAAATATAGGGTGCCCAATCTGGCAACATCATACTCGATTAAGACAGGAACACAAGCACCAAACTTCATCGGGAACTAATAGTGTTTAAAAGTGCTTAGCTCCCCATACAAATTAAGCACTTATGGTGTAACGAAAACACGCCTATTATATCCCGACATTTGCACAATCTGCCTTTGACACAACACTTCTTTGTAAAATAGGCCTTCAAACATAGTTCCAATTTAAGCGTGGTACTATGTTCATTTTTCGCGTTGAAATCCCATATAAAAACAAAGTCGCGAAAAAAACTGCGAAATTTTTTCGTTTGTGGTACTAGGCACGTTTTCGTTACAAGCTAGCGATTTTAGTTTAGCACTTTGCAACGAAAACAACTGACTTCCACTAACTGGCGCATAAGCAGTAATTGTCGGATTTCCACTATCTGGTAGCAATGTTGTCATTAGTTGCGAAGAAAGAACAGTGCGAAACAGACAAAAAAAATCGTGAAATGTATTTATAAAACATAAATATACAAGGTGGCGCAAAAGTAATCCTCCTATCAGAAAATGCTATAAATGGCGCAAAAGTAATCCTCCTATCAGAAAATACTATAAATTTTGCGATTGGCCCCTAATGTCAGTTCTGTTTTGACATTTGTGTAGTAAACACATGCGAAATACACGTTAATAAACAATGTTACGCTACACTGCTCCAGAACGCGGAATATTGCTGACTATTTATTTGCCCAATAATCGGTCGGTGACTTTGGCACAAAACGTCGAAAGGTTACTTTTGCGCCACCTTGTACTATTCTACGTTCAATTGTTTACACTCTTTTTGCAAATATTGAAATAATTTTAAATTTTTGTTCTTCTTCTTCCCGTTAATTCACAATAATTGACAACAATCTCTCCAAAAATGAGATGCCATACTGCGTAATATAGGATGCCCAATCTGGCAACACCATACTCGATTAAGACAGGAACACAAGCACCAAACTTCATCGGGAACTAATAATGCTTAAAAGTGCTTAGCTCCCCATACAAATTAAGCACCTATGGTGTAACGAAAACATGCCTACGTTTACTTCAACGCGAAAAATTAACATTTTGCGCCACCACAAATTTAACGCCGTTACCAATTTAATGCCGCCAACTTCGCACTCCCATTTGTTTATATTTATTTTTGTCCGCAAGAAACTCAACTGTTGCAAATATTAGAAATAAAATTTCCTAATTAACGGCCGTTTTCAGGTAGCTTCGTTAAATGTTAACTGTTACTTTAACGACCCGTTAAGAAAAAATGGCTTTCAAGAAGCTCCGTTAAAATTTAACTGTCAGTTAAACTGAAAATAAGTCGTTATATTTAACTGGAATATTTTCACCAGTTAAGTGCTTTAACGTGGAGAAAAATATGAATTGTCAAAAAACTAAATAAAAATATTCGAAAAAGGCTATCAAAAATGTCGGTCGGGTAAACCGACTATAGGCGTGTTTTCGTTACACCATAAGTGCTTAATTTGTATGGGGAGCTAAGCACTTTTAAGCACTATTAGTTCCCGATGAAGTTTGGTGCTTGTGTTCATGTCTTAATCGAGTATGATGTTGCCAGATTGGGCACCCTATATTTTGCACTATGGCATCCCATTTTTGGAGAGATTTTATCAATTATTGTGAATTAACGGGAAGAAGAAGAACAGAAATGGGAAATTATTTTAATATTTGCAAACAGAGTGTAAACAATTGAACATAGAATAGTAATTATATGTTTTATAAATACTGTTCACGAATTTTTTGTCTGTTTCGCACTGTTCTTTCTTCGCAACTCATGACACCATTGCTACCAGATAGTGAAAATCCGCCACTTATTGCTTATGTGCCAGTTAGTGGAAGTCAGTTGTTTTCGTTGCAAAGTGCTAAACTAATGTTTAGCACGCCTAATAATTAGGCGTGTTTTCGTTACACCATAAGTGCTTAATTTGTATGGGGAGCTAAGCACTTTTAAGCACTATTAGTTCCCGATGAAGTTTGGTGTTTGTGTTCATGTCTTAATCGAGTATGATGTTGCCAGATTGGGCACCCTATATTTTGCACTATGGCATCCCATTTTTGGAGAGATTTTATCAATTATTGTGAATTAACGGGAAGAAGAAGAACAGAAATGGGAAATTATTTTAATATTTGCAAACAGAGTGTAAACAATTGAACATAGAATAGTAATTATATGTTTTATAAATACTGTTCACGAATTTTTTGTCTGTTTCGCACTGTTCTTTCTTCGCAACTCATGACACCATTGCTACCAGATAGTGAAAATCCGCCACTTATTGCTTATGTGCCAGTTAGTGGAAGTCAGTTGTTTTCGTTGCAAAGTGCTAAACTAAAAGTGCTAGCTTGTAACGAAAACAGGCCTTATGTATACCTTCTCTCTGTGATTAGCGTAATTTAGAATATGATACTTCGTGGGAGCCAGTAAGGTCAATAGGCATTGCAAAGATGCCTAAAATATGGAACATACACATGTTTAGATGATTCATGGGGCAATTGTTTTCGAGTTATTCTTTCAATTTGTGTGGGGGTACCAGAAGGGGATGGACAAATGCGATTATTTTGAACTGAACAGTGGGTTCTCGTAAGACAATGCACAGAATTTTAAGTGTTTATATGTACTGATATTTTATCTTACAAGCTTTTTAATGTTGGTGTGATTTGGTCATATAGTGTGGATAGTAACAAAAGGTTGTGGCAATAACGCCCATTTTTCGCTGGACTAAAAATATTACACTGAACACACTTTCAAGTGTTTGTATGTACTCGTATTAAAGCTGTTAACTCTTGGTAAACATGGTCACTTTGTGTGGGAATCATCTGGATATAGCGACAGAGAACCTATTACAATGTGGAGACTTACAGAAGATTCGGATAGTTAACATTGAAAATATTATAGAATCAGAATCGGTAAGTTCTAGAAGGAGCGGACCAATAGCGCACTTCTTTGAACTGAGATAAATAAGTAGTTGTATTACCCACATATCAAATTTGAAGTCAATCGGTTACTCTTTTCGAAAGTTAAATTGCGCATCAGCCAGACAGACAGACGGAAATAGGGCACTGTTCAAATGAATTAAAAGGTCCTAAAAAGGATTTTCGTCTATACCTAGGTCATTTCTTCGATGTGTTATTCGTTTTTTCCATAGTATACGAAATACTCGTATCCTCCTCCACTAAAATTCATCTCCAGAGAAATGTCCGAAATGGCCTTGTCCCTTCTGGTACCTTCCACACAAAGGAGTCAAATCATATTGCAACTGAATAACTCATAAATCGATTGCAATTACGTCTTTCGTAAAAATTGTAACAGATATATTGTGCACGATTTTCAAAAAATAAAAACAAAAAAATGTCAAAATATTTTAGGAGTCATTCACAATAGTATTTAACATCAAGTTATCTAACGGAACCTTCCTGAAAATGAAATTTTTAACGGGCAGTTTAAAATGTTCGTTAAACTAACCGTCTGTTAGCTAACTTTTTCAATAAAAATAACTAACGGAGCTACCTGAAAACGGCCGTAAGAATAATAAATTAAATTATCTTCCGAAATAAAGAAAAAATTATGCAAAGATGTGAAAGGCAAAATAATTATGTTTATGGAACAAAACACTGAAAGGACATGTAACTAAATGTAATAATGTGGAATTTGTCTTGTAATTAGATACATATGTACATTTATGTTTGTATGTTTACAACAATTCTGTGCAAAAGCCAGGAGAAACATTATGGACGGCGAACGCTACTAAAGCAGTAGGACAATGGAATTGGACAGTGCCTGTGATCTCGATTTGGAAATGGTGGTAAAGAACATACATAGTTAGTTCTTGCCAGTCATAGAAGTTGGAAGAACATATTCCGTTTATGGATGGAAGTATAATTTATATATGTCAACACTGCCGCCGCCGGCACTACACCCAGCACCGACATTAGTGCCGATCTGAGCTTCATTACCGGACATTGACAGTGAAATTTGGGATTTCAATTTGCAATTTGGGATTTTTATTTTAATTATTTATTATTTCTTTGGTTTCTTGCAAAAAAGTTATGTACCCGACAACGAAAATTTAAAAGAAGTGTTGAGAAAGTATCGGCTACTGCAAAAGTACCCGATACCGATTGTTTTTCATTGGAATCTTCACACATCTACATAGTCCAGATTCACACTTGCAATTTTTTCTGCTGAATTGCAGTGTTTGTGGGAGAGGGACGCAGTCGGTAAGGGGGGAGAAAAAAATCTTCCGTACTCACAATTTTTTTGCAATGCGTTTTGCGTTTTCTTTCGCTGTAAAGTTTTTCGACATTTCCACAGTGCTTTTCATTTAATATTCGTTGTCTTGTGCTCGGTTCAACATATGTAAATTTGTGCGACATACATTTTAATAAAATTTAATGAGTTTTTATGAACGGTGAAAATAAAAAATTGTCGAAACAGAATACATTGTCTGAACGCAAATGCAATTTCAAAAGAGAATTGCAGAAAAAAATTGCAATTGTGAATCTGGACATATATATATAAGTCCCCATTTACATGGTACTTTTTTTTAAGTAACTTATCGACTTATTCTCTTTTGAAAAAGTATCTACGTTCACACACGTACTTTTTTTCAATACTTATACTTATTTTAATTTGTTTTGTTTCGGCTTTTCCTGTGGGAATTGTTGTTGTTTCTAAGTGCGGACGAAAAACCCAAAACGATGAGTACGACATACTTTTCCCCCCTGTTTCCGACTGCCTCTCTCGACAACCGATAAGTATACTTATTACTTAAAAAAAAGTATCATGTAAATGAAGACTAATATAATGTGTGTTTGTTTGTTTGAACCGAATAGATTTTACGACAAATTAAAAACAAACAGATCTAAAACCTCCCAGAAAACAAAACATAGAAATTCTATCTTCAATTAATTTTCAAATTTACTGTCACTGACATTGGCACTGTATGGGTATAGATATATGTATTTTACATTCAAAGTTGCGACGACACTGAGAAAATAATGTGTATAATGTGAAAATAATTTAATTGATTTTAAATTGTATATTTACCATTTTATTCGTTGTCTCCAATACTCCAATTCTTTTTCAAATACATCAAAATTTACAACCAATTGAGGCAATTCTGGTCTTCCTTCAGCAATGTATTGTGAAGCCAAGCGACAGAAATACTTCACAAAAGTCCATAACGGGCGTGTGGTATAATATGGTATGGAATATCTAAAACGAGTTTTTTTCGAAATCGAGAATTATTGTGTAATTATAATTAGTGTAATTATATATACATACCTGTATTGCGTGAATTGTCTTTCCAATCCTACAGAGGAACATACACCATTTGAAATGTGTTCGACTCTTGGATACCTGTGGTACGGTAATAAAAATCAACGATTTTATACTTGTAAGTAAGAAATGTATACTTAAAAATTTTGTCGTATCAATAGACAATTGCCTTCGTAATTCTACTTCAAATTATTTAATGGTATTTAATTTTTCTCTTTGAATGGTACAAAATTATATCGCATTCATGTACCAGAGATGTTAGCAAATTGTATAACGTACATGTGGTGTCAATTATATACTCTCTGTTATACATTTCTCATTATATGTGAACGAGACCTCTTCTCTTGCAGCGCTGAATTTGAGGGGTAAATAAAAATAAATAAAGTATTTAATAAATAACATTATTTTTACTTATTGATGGCTGGAAAAATTCCTTAGTCCATGGATGCGATCCCCTGGCATTATCTGCAAAATATTTGGAAGTTGACGATAGATATATGTGTGGCAAGGTAGCCGGAAGAACTTCTTTAATGAATCCGTATTCTACATTTGTTAGTAATCCGTTTTTAATCACTGCCTTCCGAATGTTATTAAAGATATGCGTTATGTCGTACAAAATTAAAATATTATTTTCTTCTCCACTAATTAGGGGACTTATGTAACTGTTTCTATAAAAAATGTTATAAACATTTTGTAAAATAATAAACCAAACTATCAAACTATCCTACCCATCAATATTTAATCCACTTTTTTCCAAATGATTTAGAAAATGCATATCAAATGATGTCACAATAACATTTAGTCCAATTTCTCTAACGTCTCTAATAACATCTTTTAATTCTATTTGGAAGTATTATATTGACCTAGAGGTACAACATAGTAACACAGTACTATCTCCCATCCATTGACAATTCCATTGATGGAGTATACGGGAACATCTCTTTTAATATTGTCGATAGACAAATTCAATTCGTCCGAGGAGAGACAAACTAATTTATCTTCTTCGGACATATTCTGCACAATATTTCTATATTCACGAAAAACATTGTGATCAATTCCAGGTAAAATATGTCGCACCTATAAAGAAAATATTTCTAATTTTTTATCCGATTGGGAGCAATATATATATATATATATATATATATATATATATTACCGGTATCCAGTTTAAAATATTGGCAACAGTTGGCAAATTGAAATTTTCCGCTGGACAATAGTCAGGATACAGCTGATTATATTTAAAATATAATGATAAGCTTTTCATCCTCTGCTCATCAGTCAGTGCCACTTCGTCACCCACAGCGCCAACATCAGCGCCACCTTCAGCGCCAACTACAACCCAAACATCAGCGCCACCTTCAGCGCCAACTACAACCCCAACATCAGCGCCACCTTAAACACCAACTGCAGCGCCAAGTACAACCCAAACATCAGCGCCACCTTCAGCACCAACTTCAGCGCCAACATCAGCGCCACTTTCATCCATCCTACATCCTGTTCATCACCAGAAGTACCTTCATCCATCCGCACTTCTTCAAACTCCTCAGGAAATTCAGCACCTTGAACGCGACCTATTATTACACAGTAGTGTTTAAAACTCGGCAAGTTTTTCCAAGCAAGTGTCAAAGTTTGTTGGTGATTGCTTGGAAAAAATTGCTGAGTATGAATCAGGACTTAGGAAAGACAGAAAGTCTGGCTGGGCCGACTATATCAATGCGAATGAAAATCAAGATATGTCCAATTTTTACTTGTAATGTATCTATATAACTCACGCAAATTTTCCGTTGGAAGCGATCTTGTAGGTAGGCGAGACATTGGAAAACCAAGAAAATGGTTGCTGCACAAAAACAATTTTGAGGAACCTGACTTTCCTCAACTCCCATACGAAGGAGCCACTGACTCCTTCTGTGTCTCGTCCTTTCATTTCCATTGCTGGGAGCTCTGAATATGGAATAATTTCTTATTCCCACAGTTTCCGGATTATCTTGTAATCCACAAATTATTTAATGTATATTTCTAATTCAGTATATTTCTGTGCCTCGTGATTATCCACTTTCCAATATTTTAAATCATATGTATAATTTTTTAATGTGAATCAGTCCTTTTCAATATGCTTATTTAAGTCCAAGAGGGAGCCATTATATCCCGACATTTGCACAATCTGCTATTGACACAACACTTCTTTGCAAAATAGGCCTTCAAACATAGTTCCGATTTAGACGGGCTAAACGTTCAGCGGATTATCGGTGATTTGTGGGTGAGAGGGGCAACCGGAAAGAGGGGAGGATAAAACTCTCCCTGAACATTTTGAGTTCTTCGTTCAAGTTCAAAGGAGAA
Organism: Eudasyphora cyanicolor; assembly: GCA_963930755.1. Lineage (NCBI taxonomy): Eukaryota > Metazoa > Arthropoda > Insecta > Diptera > Muscidae > Eudasyphora > Eudasyphora cyanicolor. Next base: position 39,646,048 of record OZ005734.1, on the reverse strand, counting down.
TTTGATGATAAGTCCAGATTCACACTCGGCAACTTTTTCCAAGCAAGTCTCAAAGTTTGTAGGAGAGAGAGGTAGTGAGCTCTTTCCGCCTGCCTCTCTCTCTCAAACAAACATTGACACTTGCTTGGAAAAAGTTACCGAGTGAATCTGGACTAAGCTGCTGGAAAAACTTGCCTAGTGTCTCGAGGGTGATAAAGAGAGCCAGAGATATTAGGCGTGTTTTCGTTACACCATTGGTGCTTAGTTTGTATGGGGAGCTAAACACTTTTAAGCATTATTAGTTCCTGATGAAGTTTGGTGCTTGTGTTCGTGTCTTAATCGAGTATGGTGTTGCCAGATTGCGCATCCTATTTTTCGCAGTATGGCATTTCATTTTTGGAGAGATTGTTGTCAATTATTGTTAATTAACGGGAAGAAGAAGAACAAAAATGGAAAATTATTTTAATATTTTCAAAAAGAGTGTAAACAATTGACATTGAACAGTAAATTTATGTTTTATAAATATATTTCACGAATTTGTGGTCTGTATCGCACTGTTCTTTATTTGCAACTCATGACACCACTGCTACCAGATAGAGCAAATTGTGTAATATGTCAGATGACATTTACATACTTGCCTATCCTTTGTACGAATGAAATGAAATAAAAGCTTTTATTTCTTATCTACCTCTTAAAGGAACAAGTCGTGTTTGATTTATAGGCATCTCACACAGAAATCCGCCACTTACTGCTTATGCGCCAGTTAGTGGAAGTCAGTTGTTTTCGTTGCAAAGTGCTAAACTAAAATCGCTAGCTTGTAATGAAAACATGCCTAATATTCTCTCAGCAGTACGACCTGTCAAAATGGGATTTTATGGAAAATATTCCAAACATTCAAATATTGTTTGAGAGACAGCTCCGGTCGTGAGCGTACTGATTTTAGGCCTATAGGAGTAAACTCAAAATTAAACTAAACTAAAAATTTAATAACGGAAGCATCTTCTGATATTTTGTTTTCACGGTACGTTTACGTGACCTTTACATCCAAAAAATCAAAAAAAAAAACAATAGAAACATTAGACTTATGTATATTTACACTTACTTATGTACTTATCGACTTAAGTCGGTTCAAAAACATATTTTATTGTTCGCTCAGTCCTTTTCAATATGATTATTTAAGTCCAAGAGGGAGCCATTATATCCCGACATTTGCACAATCTGCTATTGACACAACACTTCTTTGCAAAATAGGCCTTCAAACATAGTTCCGATTTAGACGGGCTATGGTACTGATGGTGATAGATGGTGATGTACCATCAGTTTTCATTATTTCTAAGATTCGATTTAATAGGCATGTTTTCGTTACAAGCTAGCAATTTTAGTTTAGCACTTTGTCCATATTCACACAAAAAATTGCAAGTGTGAATACGGACTAAGGAGGTAGAAAAAAATCTTCCGTATACGCAATTTGTTTGCAATGCGTTTTGCGTTTTCTTTCGCTGTAAAGTTTTTCGACATTTCCACACTGATTTTCATTTAATATTCGTTGTTTTGTGCTCGGTTGTTCAACATATGTAAATTTGTGCGACATACATTTTAATAAAATTTAATGAGTTTTAATGAACGGTGAAAATAAAAAATTGTCGAAACAGAATACATTGTCTGAACGCAAATGCAATTTCAAAAGAGAATTGCAGAAAAAAATTGCAAGTGTGAATATGGACTAATGAACGGTGAAAATAAAATATTGTCGAAACAGAATACATTGTCTGAACGCAAATGCAATTTCAAAAGAGAATTGCAGAAAAAAATTGCAAGTGTGAATATGGACTAACTGGCACATAAGCAATTAATGGCGGATTTTCACTGTCTGGTAGCAATGGTGTCATGAGTTGCGAAGAAAGAACAGTGCGAAACAGGCAAAAAGTTCGTGAAAAGTATTTATAAAACATACTTGCTATTCTATGTTCAATTGTTTACTCTTTTTGCAAATATTAAAATAATTTCCCAGTTTTGTTGTTCTTCTTCCCTTTAATTCACAATAATTGATAACAATCTCTCCAAAAATGTGATGCCATATTGCTATATATACGGTGCCCAATCTGGCAACATAATACTCGATTAAGACAGGAACACAAGCACCAAACTCCATCGGGAACTAATAGTGCTTAAAAGTGCTTAGCTCCCCATACAAATTAAGCACTTATGGTGTATCGAAAACACGCCTAATGTTCCTTTCATGTGTTCCCGATATTACCAATTAATGCATATTGATTTTCAACGTACAAATTATGCATCTGCAGACCCTATTCGTAGAATGTGCATGGATTTTAACACTTTATGCTAGGTTATTGAAATAGATGTAGCAATTGATTTAGTAAGATCTCGAATTACCTCTTTTTTAAATGTGTAATGTAATGCAATTGTATTCTAGGCATGTTTGTGTGTCTATATAACTAGAAATATTTTATTTTTTGCATGTGCTGCTGTTGATATTTTTCTGTAGCTGGTATTTCCACCCTCTACTATTAACGCGCCATGGTCCGGATCATGGTGTGTACACAATCCCTACGTTATGGGGATGTGGCCCACTCGGTCGGAAGTGGCTGCGTTGGGACCGTTCGTTAAAAAAAACGAAAACTTATAGTAGAATAATCGGTAGTCATGGTAATTGTATCACTGATCTGGTTTACTATGTGAGATATCGATATCTGGCATGTGATATCGATATCGGTCATTATTATGTGTATTGATATTTCAATAAACGATGCTCATTCTATTGTGAGAAGCTGAAAAGACTACAAACTTTAACATTTTTCACCAATTTATCAAAATAATGTCTGGCGAATGCCTAAATTTTTTTGCGGGGGAAAATTGCAAGTGTGAATATGGACTAACGAGCGACTATCAAGCCTTAAGGCTGTCTTAAGACTATCAAGCCTAAAGGCTGGGATTAGTGTTACCGTTGGAAAATTTCAGAAAGGGGCACAAAAAGGGGATTTTTCCGAAAAACGGGACACACGTTCATAAAATAAAGTGGCATGCTTTTTAAGGTTCTTATATAAGGCAAAATACAATAAAATCAAAACTTGTACACATTTTCTACAAATTTGTAAAGAAATTTATAAAAAAAAACTATATGACATTACATTTTATGGGCCTTGTCACAGAGCTTATTATAATGAAATCCAAAACTCTAAATTATTTTTATTGCTGAATTGCTGCAATTTTCATGTGGACCTGATATATATAATTTTATAAATTGAAAAATAAATTATTCGCACAGTTTCTGCTTTTAACTAGTCTGCATTTACATGATACTTTTTTTTTAAGTATTAAGCATACTTATCGGCGTTTTGTGGGCGAGAGAGGCAGTCGGAAACGGGGGGAAAAAAAGTATGCCGTACTCGTACTTATCGTACTCATCGTTTTGTGTTTTTCGTTCGCACTTGGAAACAACAACAGTTCACACAGGAAAAGCTGTAATCTTCCCCGCTGGTTACACTTTGGGAAATTGAACCCCAAAGCCTCTTAAACGTGTTGCCCTGTCATTGGCGTTGCCGGTATGCTGGCGGTTTGCGCGGCTATGGCTCGCCGGATGGGGGTGGTTCTTGCCGCCGACAAGGCTGAATGAGGGGATACAAAAAAGAAATTCATACCGGGCTTGAAAAAAAATATAAAGAGGAAGGGTGCCCGAAATAGATCTTACATGGGAAAAAGAATGAAAATAAAAGAAAAAGAAAACACATAAGGAAAAGGGGGATACCTACTCACGAACCATCCTGTACACTCAGACAAAACCGAAACGTTTCTTGGCAGGTGTTTTGCCAAGGTTAGCCCTCCCACAGAAACCTTTAGAGGTTTCACCTTGATGCCGTTTGCTTCGGTTTGGCATCCCAAATTTGACCCTTCACTTACCCGTCTTTTATCCTCTCCCTACCACCCTTAAAAAGGCCTTAAGCCGAACACATTTTAAAATTTCTTTTCAAAAAAAAACATTATAATTTTCGTTTTATTATGTGAAAATATAGATTAGCATGAAAATTTCAATTAGCATGACCTCTAGTTGGATTCAATATAATTCCATAGGATTTCAATTTTATTCAATTATGTAATTCAATTTAATTTCACCAAAAAAAATTATGGAAATTTCAATTTTAATTTAAAGATTTTGCTCGATTTAATAATATATTTAATTTAATTCTATAGGACGATTAGCTCAATTTAATAAAATATATTAATTCTATCATAATAATTCCCCTTTCTCGTTCTATATTTTCAGGAATGGCGACTGGGATGCTGTTCCTTGGCGGTAATGACGTCAAGTGACTGATCTGTCACTGAAAATGGCCGGAAATTGTCGGATTTCCCCAAAGGTAAGTGGCCCTCAGCTGGTATATATATATAAAATATCTTCTCAGTATGAGATTTTTTTTTTTTAAATTATGCCGTATACGTCTGCGTTAGCTTCGTGTCCCCAAAAAGTGTCGTCCGTATCAATCTGTCCGTCCGAATAGTATAAAAGTATGTATAATTGTTTTTCTTGTTTTTTTTGTGTATGAATATATTTGTTCTTAATTTTTTTCTCTAAAGTTTCAATGTGGTGATCATTAATTGTTTCATCATTTCTTTTTTTTTTTACAGGTGGAGTAATCAATTGGTGTTTGCGGGCCTGAAAATCACCCTAACAAAAGGTTTACGTCTCCTACCCTGGCCTGAGCTCAACCCCGAGTATATCGCGCACTTTTCCTATAAATTTTGAAAAGGTATGTAAACTACACTATTGAAAACAATTGTTTACCCCTAATAACCACTATATTTTCTTTTCTTTTCAGGATTACCCAAATATATACATATATATTTTCCGGTCCGGCCGTCCGTCTGTCTGTCCGGGTATAAAAGTTGAGTTTGGTCGGTGTTTTTGGGGATACCGGGCACGCCAGGCTTGGCTATGCTAATCAGCGCCTCCCTCGTTGGATTGGATCCTGAGTTGCAGTGGCTCCCGCTGGTTGCAGTAGTTTTAATATGTTATCAAATTTTTAGATTTTGTTTCGTTTGTATATTTGTGTGTACAAGTTCACTTTTGTTTGTTTAAAAACTTTGCACTTTACTTGTTTTTATTTTTGATGTAAATAAAGCGAATTTAAAACAATCCGTGTAACTATTTTATTTTATATTTCGGTGGGAATATACCGGTAAGTAGATGATGGGGAGCCACACGTCCAATCGTCGTCCAGGCAAATCAGAAAAAGGCTCGAAATTTCCTCCTTTTTCTAACAAGAAACTTCTCTTCCTCACTTCCTTTCTCCCTAACATCTGACATTTGTTTATGTTTCGTCAAAACACAGCTTATTGTGAATGACTGTTCTTCTTCTTTTTTCATAACTTTCTCAAGTCACTTAACCCTCATATGATCGCACACCACAAAGCCGAAACAAAACAAATGAAAATAAGTTAAGTATTGAAAAAAAAGTACGCGTGTGAACGTAAATACTTTTTCAAAAGAGAATAAGCCGATAAGTTACTTAAAAAAAAAGTACCATGTAAATGGGGACCTACGAATTTCCGAACGGCATATGTGATATGTCCATATATCGGAATGGACGTGATCGGGTTATGCAATATATTTCGATAATAATACCTGTGTTTTACTCTAAAACAAATTTAAAAAAGCTACACAAAACTTTTTTGTGATGTATACTATCTAAGTAAATATATGAAATATCATATATTTTACATTTATTTTTTTATTTATCATTACTTTTTGGCAATTTATTGTCTTCATACGTTATTTACGTACATTAGTACGTAAAATGCTGCTTAAATAGTGCCAAAATATAATTTTGTACAAAAGTGGCAGAAGTGTATAAAAGTGGCACCAAAAATGTGAAAAGTGGCACATTTAGTATCCCAAAAGAAAAGGGGCGCAAAAGTATCACGGCTGAAAAAAAGGGGCAAAACTGCCCCTTTAGTCGCACAACGGTAACACTGGCTGGGATAGGCAAAGGCGACTGAAACGTGTATTTAGCGTAACCGTAACATTTTACAAAACAATAAAAACGTGCCATACGACATTCACAAAAATATAGCAAGAATGTAATTTTATTTTGTACTAATTACTAAGATTTTAAAATTGTAGTTATTTTTTATTAGTACCGATAATGCCGGAGAGAGAGGTGAAAAGCTCTTTCTGCCTACCTCTCTCTCCTACAAATTTAGACACCTGCTTAGAAAAAATTGCCTCGTGTGAATCAGAACCTACATTACAAAAGTTTCACATAGTCCAGATTCACACGAGACAATTTTTTCCAAGCAAGTGTGAAAGTTGGTGGGAGAGAGAGGCAGGCGGAAAAAGCTTTCTGCAAAAAATTGTCTTATGTGGATCAGAACATACATCTCTTCTGTACTAATTGGTTTATGATTTTATTGGCATCACTTTTCAAACAGCTAATTCGTTACGCTGTGGCTACGTTTGCATAACCCAGCCTTTGTTACCGGTTACCATACGATACATTTGTATCTAGGTGTTGAAATGGAAGGCGATTCAGAATAGCATAATAACTTCTCTGTAAATATGCTGTCGTTAATATAATAATAATAGTTAATACAAAAATAAATTGATGTGTAATATAAAGATGTATTCAAATTTATTCCGCTCCTAAATATTGTCTATTAATATAATCCCATTTTCAGAATCTTTAAATCGCTTATTGGCAACTCTATGAAAAACAGCTGAAGTCAGTAAAGACGCCAAGAAAAAACCAAAAAACCCTTTTTTATTTGTTTTTAATTGTTACAAACAATCCTTTGGAAAACAAGAAATGGATTGTATATTGGGTCGGACGACGCAGTTTTTAGGAGAAACTGGTACTTTGTTCACGGATGAAAAGACGGCAAGCGCTAGAGCTCGGGTAAGTTTTTGGTTATGTACAACATTCCACAGCAGCCCTCCAGTGCCGGTAACCCGAAGAATATGAAGTATGTCGTATATCCATCAAATGATTGTATGTTTTCCTCCAAACAGATCGTTGAATGGTTCAATGAATTAAATACAGCCGAAGCTCAAGCAAAATGTGAATTACTGGTAAAAATCCAAGAGACCATAATCGGCTCTTATGTTGAATTGTTGGAAGAATTTCTGGAACCTATTCTATCGTTGGCACATGATACCAATATGGATGTGCGTAAGCAAGTTGTTGGATTTATGGAGCAAATATGGTAACGCATGAATTCTATTTTATGTAATTTTTTCTTCATGTTAAAGTAAATGTTGAATTCTCTTTCTTTATTCAGCAAAGTTAAATCGGAGTCTTTGCCACAAATTATCAATTTGGTATCTATGTTGCTGCGTGATCGATCTCCACAAGTTATAAAGCGTGTTATACAGGCTTGCGGCAGCATCTATAAAAACGGTTTACAGTGGATTTGCGGTCAACAAGAGTTAACCGATAGCGGTGAACAAGCCTGGAATGTACTCAGTTTGATAAAGGCTCAAATTCTGGACCTTATCGACAATGATAACGACGGCATACGCACCAATGCCATTAAGTTCCTCGAAGGTGTTGTGGTACTACAAAGTTTTCCCGACGAAGATACACAAAAAAAAGAGAACGATTTCTCCTTGGAAAGTATACCGGAAACATTAAAAATTATAAAAAGACAAAAACTTGAGGAGGAGGCTTTAAACATTTTCGATATTATGCTGAGGTTTCACGGCGCCACGCACATTTCTTCGGTTAATTTGATAGCATGCACCAGCAGCTTGTGTACCATAGCCAAAATGAGACCTAGCCTTATGAATCCGGTGGTGGAAGCATTTAAGAACTTAAGCTCAAATCTGCCACCAACCTTAACAGATTCACAGGTTAGCTCTGTAAAAAAAAGTTTAAAAATGCAATTGATTGCTTTGTTGAAAAATAAAGGCTCCTATGAATATCAGTCGGCCATAAAACATATGCTCTTGGACTTGGGTGCCTCGCAGGGAGAAATACAAAGGGCCATACCTAAAATGGATAAACAGGAACAAACGAGAAGACAAAAACGAATTCTGGAAAATGCCACATTGAATTTGAGCAAGAAAATGCGTTTAGGTCCGCAACACGATAGAGCAGATAAAAAGGAAAAATCAAAGGAACAAGAAATGGTGATCGACGAAGATGAGTTGGATAAACAGAAACAAAAATCTACAAAAGTGAATGAAAAATTTATAGCAGAAAACTTAAGATCTACTCAGGTGGCAGTAGATTTGGTTATAGATTGTTTGCCAAACCTACCCGAAACTGCCCCAGAAATATTTCTCAAGGAATATGTGCCCATTAAGGATCTTTCCATACCTCAGCAAATATCCAAAATATCGAATGTATTGGGTCAACAAATGACTGAACAAAAAATTGGTCCCGGTTCGGCGGCATTCAGCAAAGAACCGCCTATGAAACCTAAAGCTGTCGAGGTAATGGAAGTGGATGAATCATCATCGGCCGCAGATGAGGAACAAATGCGTAAAGAAGAAGCCACAAAAAAGCTAAGAGAAAATATGGAACGTGTCAAAGGCGAACAGGAGCTAATTGAACGTATGAAACAAAAAGCTAAAGCTTTAAAATTGCAAGAAGTTACAAAACCTTTTTCCCGGTCCATGAAAGAGAAATTCTTACTGGATTCGGTGAAACGTATATTGCACTCTGAACGTCAGTGCATTGCGGGTGGCGTTTCTGCCAAGAGAAGAAAATTGTTAACTGTAATGGCTGCAACATTCCCCGATAATGTGCGATACTATATTTTTGATTTCATTATGTTGGATATAAAACAGCGGATAGATTTGGCTTTCTCTTGGCTTTATGAGGAATATTGTTTGCTACAAGGCTTCACCCGGCATTCGTATGTCAAATCGGAAAATCGTCCAGATCATGCCTACAATGAACTGCTAATAAAACTTGTTCAGGGTGTAATAGCCAAATGTGAATTTCGCGATAAAATTTTACTCTTAAGACGGATATGCCTTGAAGCTCCTATTCTACCGGATGAGGTGTTGAAGCCATTTTTGGCACAAATTCTATTAGAAGATTATACACCACATGGTTTGGAATTGCTTAAAGATTTATGTGCTCTAAGACCACCACGCAGAGCCAAGAGTTTGAGATATTTACTGCATTTTAGTGTCCACGAGCGTGCCGATATAAGAGACAAAGCCTTGGAGCATGTTATAGTACTTTACAACACGCAGAAATTATTGCCTCCTCGTATTAACGAATTCGCAATGGAATGGTGTACATTTTTAGAAAGGGAGAACCCACCGGCTGCTATCTTCGGAGAGGAATATGGCAGACCGGATGTTGAGACTGCTTGGAGAGAAGAGACCGCCAAGATTTGTCTAACCGTAATGTTGGGACTCATGCCTCACAAGCCAGACTTATACCTAGAGAAACTCACACAAATTTATGCTAATACCTCGGCAGATTTGAAAAGAACCATTTTGAGATCTATTGATGCCGCCATTAAAAGTTTAGGAGCGGAAAATGCTATACTTTTAAAAATTATCGAAGATTGCCCCAAGGGTTGTGAAACTCTAATTATACGCATTATTTATATACTAACCGAAAGACAGCCCACACCTCAACAAGAATTAGTCCTTAGAGTACGAGAACTTTATGCCAACAAAATAAAAGATGTACGAGTTTTGATACCCATCTTAAGCGGTCTTACTAAAGCTGAAATTTTGAAAGCTTTGCCAAAACTGGTAAAACTTAATCAAGTAGTGGTAAAAGAAGTTTTCAATCGTTTATTGGGCATTGGGCCGGAATTCGCCAATCAAACTATGGCCACAACTCCAGCGGATATACTGGTGGCTTTGCATAATATAGATACAAACGAATGTGATCTCAAATTCATTGTGAAAGCTACTTCAATGTGTTTGGCCGAGAAAGAGGTGTTCACGCACGATGTTCTAATAGGAGTGCTACAGCAATTGGTGGAAATTGTGCCCATACCCACACTACTAATGCGGACAATTATACAAAGTTTAACGCTATACCCCCGATTGGGTAACTTCGTACTCAATCTATTACAGAGGTTAGTACTCAAACAAGTATGGCATTTTAAAGTTATATGGGAGGGATTTCTGAAATGCATACAGCGACTGAAGCCCAGTTCACTGTCGGTTTTGTTACATTTACCATTGCCGCAATTGAATGCTGCTCTTGAACAATGTCCCGACTTGAGACAACCACTGTTGGAATATGCTCAAAGTATTGAAGAAGAGCCCATGTCGGGTGTAACACCGCAAATTATGGATATAATAACTGGGAATTCGTCGGATGTTTTTATTACAGTAAGTATTTTTGGGGTTTTTTAGATCCATTTTCGTGAAATTAGTTTTCTAATTTTTATTTTTTATTTTAAACATAGGACGACAGTGGCGGTTTTATTTCGGTGGAAAATATCAAAAAAGAGATTGAGGAGCCCATGGAAATATCCACAATTTCTACGGTCTCCACTGTGCCAGTCATTAGCACGGTAGTAGCAGCAGCCCAACCACCTGCTTTGTTTCCCGATGTCAATCAACCATTGCCTCCTGGAGAGGAATAAATTCCTGATTAGGTTTTAGATTTTCTTTTTAATTCTAAGATTTATTTTATGTCTTTTCAAATAAGGAATATGAGCATTTTCGATGAAAGTTTTTGTAATGAAATTCTATTACGTGTTTTATCTGGTTTAGTATGATTATTAGGATTTCAAATTTAAATATTTTTCTGTCTGGAAAATGGATTAATGACAAGAAGGTTATATTTTTTTAATTTAGCTTCGAATAATGTATGTATGTATATGATGTTCTTTTATGCAGTAGATACGTGTCACAAGAAAACTCATAAAAATACTATACTTGGTAAAAAAAAAAACAATAAATGAAAGCTCCTTGTTAAATAGAGACTAAACAATAAAAGGAACTAAAATTTAAAAAAATTAGAACCAAATGATATCTGTACTAAATAATTTTTCCTAATATACATATGGTGAAATTCATGAAAAATGTCCTGCCTAAAAATAAAGGTTGTCCAATTTTGTTCAAATTTTGTTTATGAATGGTGCTATATACAAATAATATATCCGCCAAGATTTGGAAATTTTCGTTGAATATTGGTAGCATGGGCGGTGGTCCAAAATTTACTCTTCATGCCAAGGTGTTGTTGTTTGATTATTTCTTGTGCTTCAACCACCAAATATAAGAATATTTTGTGACACGAATGTTGAAGATTTTTTCATGGGCTTTCGAATAGTTAAATCGTTTTTCGCAAAAATTTGCAATCTGACCTCATAAACGCGAAAATAATCACAAAAAATTAATTTTCGCGGATTCGGATATAATTAATTTTTTTTGAAATATTTTTAGATTAATAAGCTGATTTTCCCCCACATGTGTGCAGATTTTCAAGATGGCGTTTTTTGACACTCCTGAGGAAATAATTTTTAAAAATTTCTATATCTAAAAACATTGGGTTTAAACATTTTAATGTTTATATTTTGTTGTTTGATCGTTATTTTTTTGCATAAAAGTAACTTATGATACACTAATCTTTTGATTTTATACACTTCCTTCCAAATTTGCTCATTATTGCAAAATTAAATAAACAATGGATTTTTGCGGTGTTGGTCTTCATTAGATAATGAGTTTAAAATTTAATCACAATCACAGTCTAGTGGACTTGATTTAAAAATTATTTCCTCAGGAGTGTCAAAAAACGCCATCTTGAAAATCTGGACACATATGGGGTAATATCAGCCAAATTCGGGGAAAATCGGTTCAGATTTAAAAATAGTCTCAATGTATATGTTACACCCGATTTGACATGTAAGCGCTGTAGAAACCTTACTTTATATCCGATCAGTATGAAATTCGGCAGAGAGAGTTTTCTTATTACATACACTGAACACTGCCAAATACTCATCGCAATGCCCATTTTCGCATTGTTAGGGAGGTGTAGGGTATTATATAGTCGGCCCCGCCCGACTTTCTGTCTTTCCTTACTGGTTTTATCTTTATATATAAAATCCTTTGTACGTTTGTTAGTAACGCATGATCTCCGAAACCATAAGAGCGAATGGGCTAAAAATTTAACAATATGTTCAGTTTGGCGTCATCTGTGTTTTAGAATTATTTTTACCGTGATAAGTTGGCGAGTGGTCAAGATATTAACAAAATTCGCATTTCCACATCGATTTGGCTGATATTTAAAATGTATGTGTGGTTTGTCTTGATAATTGTTTGTATGTATGATTTTAACCGGTAGATGGCGCTGTAGTAGACTTATGGTGAAGATTCTCGGGATGTATGAATTTTAACTGAAATAACAAACTAATACGTCCTAAACAGAACGGGCAAGACAACGTCTGCTGGGGTCAGCTAGTATAAAATATATTTGGAAATTTTTCTAAACAATAACTTTGTTTGTGTGTAAATATATATTTTATTTATGAACGCAAATGTACTTTGTTCTAATATATAAATATATGCGTTCCAAACAAAATTTCTTGATTTTCACTCCTGAGGAAATAATTTTTAATCAAGTCCACTAGACTGTAATTGGGATTAATTTTTAAACTCATTTTCTAATGAAGACCAAAACCGCAAAAATCCATTTTTTTTTATTTGTGCAATACCACGTTAAATGAGCAAATTCGGAAGGAAATGAATAAAATCAAAAGATTAGTGTATCATAAGTTACTTTTATGCAAAAGCTGAACATCTAATAACGATCAAACAACAAAATATAAATATTAAAATGTTTAAAAACAATTTTTTTAGATAGAGAAATTTTTAACAATTATTTGCTCAGGAGTGCCAAAAAACGCCATCTTGAAAATCTGCACACATGTGGGGGAAAATCAGCTTATTAATCGAAAAATATTTCAAAAAAAATTAATTATATCCGAATCCGCGAAAATTAATTTTTTGTGATTATTTTCGCGTTTATGAGGTCAGATTGCAAATTTTTGCGAAAAACGATTCAACTATTCGAAAGCCCATAAAAACGATTCAACATTCGTGTCACAAAATATTCTTATATTTGGTGGTTGAAGCACAAGAAATAATCAAACAACAACACCTTGGCTTGAAGAGTAAATTTTGGACCACCGCCCATGCTACCAATATTCAACGAAAATTTCCAAATCTTGGCGGATATATTATTTGTATATAGCACCATTCATAAACAAAATTTGAACAAAATTGGACAACCTTTATTTTTAGGCAGGACATTTTTAATGAATTTCACCATATGTATGATGTATGTTCGATTACCTAACAAAGGGACGCCATTTCCGATCCAATTGGAAGTTAGGTTTCAAAATAAAAAAAAATATACATATGTATTGTGGCATCGGCGAATTTCAGTAAAGAAACGCCTATGAAACCTAAAGCTGTGGAATGTAGCTCCGTTGTAGAGATAATGGGAGTGAATACACTCAACAGTAGATGAGGAACGGAATATGGAACGTGTCAAAAGAGACCAGGAGCTAATTGAATGTACGAAAAAAGCCAAAGTTTTAAATTAACAAACCCTTTTTTCCGGTACTTGAAAGAGCAATTCCTTCTATATTCTGTGAAACGTATGTATGTTCCGGCAGGCATTTGTATGAGAAATCGAAAATCATCCAGATCTTGTCTACAATAACGATATAACAAGAAGCTCCAACTCTATTTTGGAGAGGAATGCGGTAGGCGGGATGTTAAGGCTATCAAGATTTGTTTAAACGTAATGTTGACACTTATATCTTAAATCTCGGCAATTTTGATAAAATCTAGGTGTTTTTTTTCAATGTTAAAAACAATTCGATCCAAGTAAAATTCGTCACCATTAGCAATACTAAAGATTACTTACACCATATTTAGAAATGAATGAAAATTTTCGTTTTTTTTGCTTCGAATATTTTTTTCATAATAAATCCATGGTTTATTGGTCTTTTTGGTTTTCTTTGTATTGATATTGAATAAATAAATAAAAAATCTCTTATAGATTCATATCATTATATCTATATACCGAAATTCTGGTAATGACCCTTAAGAAGTTCGGAAAAAAACACTAAGGAACGGTTCCTTAGCGTTCTGTACCGTTCCTTCGTCGCGAACGGAACAGTATCGCAACCCTTACAAGAGAACAGAAGGCGTGTTTTCGTTACAACATAAGTGCTTAATTTGTATGGGGAGCTAAGCACTTTTAAGCACTATTAGTTCCCGATGAAGTTTGGTGCTTGTGTTCATGTCTTAATCGTGTATGATGTTGCCAGATTGGGAACCCTCTATTTAGCAATATGGCATCCCATTTTTGGAGAGATTTTATCAATTATTGTGAATTAACGGGAAGAAGAAGAACAAAAATGGGAAATTATTTTAATATTTGCAAAAAGAGTGTAAACAATTGACAATAGAATAGTAAATATATGTTTTATTAATACTTTTCACGAATTTTTTGTCTGTTTCGCACTGTTTTTTCTTCACAATTCATGACACCATTGCTACCAGATAGTGAAAATCTGCCACTTATTGCTTACGTGCCAGTTAGTGGACGTCAGTTGTTTTCGTTGCAAAGTGCTAAACTAAAATTGCTAGCTTGTAACGAAAACATGCCTAGAATACACTAAACATTTTTTTTGTGTTACTGTTCGCGAACGGTACCACTACGATAACGTACCGTTCTAACTACACGACGAACAGTATCACTACGTCGTTGTGATACTGTTCTATGAACCGTACGTTATTGTAGTGATACCGTTCGTCGTGTTCTAAGAAGTAGTGGTACCGTTCGCGAACAGTAACATTAAAACAATAAATAACAGGCATGTTTTCGTTACAAGCTAGCACTTTTAGTTTAGCACTTTGCAACGAAAACAACTGACTTCCACTAACTGGCACATAAGCAATAAGTGGCGGATTTTCACTATCTGGTAACAATGGTGTCATGAGTTGCGAAGAAAGAACAGTGCGAAACAGACAAAAAATTCGTGAAAAGTATTTATAAAACATATATTTACTATTCTATGTTCAATTGTTTACACTCTTTTGCAAGTATTAAAATAATTTCCCATTTTTGTTCTTCTTCCCGTTAATTGACAATAATTGATAAAATCTCTCCAAAAATGGGATGCCATATTGCTAAATATAGGGTGCCCAATCTGGCAACAACGAGCACCATACAAATTAAGCACTTATGGTGTAACGAAAACACGCCTATTATACTAGGGAAAAAACACCGGTGACAGTTTAGGGACTAAAGGCTGAGCTAGGCAAACAAAACTGTAAAGGTGTGTACAGACGATTGCCAGATCGGCAAACGTTATCAACCCTGTTAAATTGTTGCATATGTACGGAAATTGACAGGTTGTTAGGCAAATGTTAATTGACTGTTCAGACGATTGCAAGAAAACCTTCAAATTTCATATATTTTGTTAATATTTATATGGAGGATTGCCAATTAAAATATTTTATAGACAGTGCTGCCAATAAAAAGTTTTTCTGGCAATGGCGCCGTTGTCACATGCATAAACTTCGCACATCAACAAATCTGCAAATTATCTCACAATGACTTTTCTGTCAACGTTGCGAGACAAAAATTGTTTGTTCACACGGTTGTACGTTCACAGGGTTGCATTTTTCCGCCATTTTTCGAACAATGTTGTCCGATCAGGCAATCGTCTAAACATACCTTAAGTTAACACCGGTAAACGACTGCGTCCCTCTCCGACATACACTGCAATTATGCGGGGGAAATTGCAAGTGTGAATATCGACCCAGCCTTCAACCAGCTGATTCGTTACGCAACGCGGGGTTACGGTCACGTTTGCCAAAAGGGCCTTTAATTCCCAAAATATCTTCAATTATTCCCCCAATTAAATTATAAGAACAAAAGAAGTTGGCTACTCTAGTCTAGTGTCAAAACAGCTGATCGTAAACAAACCCCACAAAACCTAAACGTTTGCGGTCGTTGTCAACATGTGATTTCAAAACAAAAAATGCTCGAATAGCCTAAAAACCGCCGCATCGCAAATAATGTTTGTTTTCCTAAAATGAATTTGCAATCCGAACAAACTCATATTGTCGAAGAAAATGGAAACAAATTGCAAATAAGTACTAATAAAAGAAAATGTGATGAGGACGAAACTCATGTACCAAACAAGAGGATTGCAACAGAGCAAAGCAAGGCAGACGAAATCTATGTTCCACAAAGTCCAGTCAAACCAGAAGAGCAGGCGGAAAGTGTAGCTTCAACTAGCCCAGGAAAGAAACAGAAAAATCCAAATACATTTGTACCACAAAGTC
Source organism: Eudasyphora cyanicolor (assembly GCA_963930755.1). Lineage (NCBI taxonomy): Eukaryota > Metazoa > Arthropoda > Insecta > Diptera > Muscidae > Eudasyphora > Eudasyphora cyanicolor. Next base: position 39,629,763 of record OZ005734.1, on the reverse strand, counting down.
CGAAGAAACGTTTGGAACTCCAAGCCTCAGCAAAACAACAACCTAGTAAGAATAAGGAGAAATTTATCTATGGCAATTATAGCCAATACTACGGTTATCGCAATAAGGATAAAGACTTCCACGATATACGATTGGATGTTTTTGAAAAGTACAAAGATTTGTTCAAAAACAAACAGGTTTTGGATATAGGCTGTAACACGGGATTCATAACCATGGAGGTGGCCAAAAAGTTCGAGGTCAAATCTATGGCAGGCTTGGATATAGATAAACAGCTTATAAACCAAGCCATAAAGACAATAATACGACATAAAAAGGCTTTGCCAATAAATAATGAATTGAAACGCTGTCACCAGTTTCCTTTTAATGTCACATTTGTACAGGGGAATTATGTCCTAAGAGATGCTGTGCTATTGGAAATCGAAAGACCTCAATTTGATGTCATACTCTGTTTGTCTATAACAAAATGGATACATTTGAACTTCGGTGATGATGGTTTGAAATTGGCTTTTAAAAGAATGTTTCTACAACTACACGCCAAGGGTGTATTGATACTGGAAGCTCAGCCATTTGATAATTATGGCAGGCGCAAGAAAATGAATGTAAGCCAAAACAAATAACCATTATAATAACAATTAATCCAATAAATGGAATAATATTCCTTTTTAATTATTTTTTTCAGGAAACAATATTTACAAATTACAAAAATATGAAATTTCTACCCAAACATTTCGAAGACTTCTTGTTATCACCCGAAGTGGGATTTACAAAAATGGCTTTAATGGGTGTACCTGATCATTGTAAAAAGGGGTTTAAAAGACCTATACAAATATTCTACAAAGAATAGTTTAATTCGAAAATACGAAAACAATTAAAAAAACTCTTGAATTTGAACGTAACTGTTTTATTTCGCCGTTTTCATTTTCTTGTTGGGCGTCATGGGAGTCGAACTGAGATTTTTTAGTAAAGTTGGTAAATGCTTATCTAACAAATCATCGGTCCTTTGGAATTGGCTTTTAAAAAAATGTTTCTACAGTTACACGACAAGGGTGTATTGATACTGGAAGCTCAGCCATTTCATAATTATGGTAGACACACAAATGACTAAAACATTTATCAAGTAAATGTAATAATATTCCTTTTTAATTATTTTTTTTTCAGGAAACAATATTTACAGATTACAAAAATATGAAATTTCTACCCGAACATTTCGAAGAGTTGTTGTTATCACCCGAAGTGGGATTACAAAAATTACCTTAATGGGTAAAAAGGGGTTTAAAAGACCTATACAATCATTCTATTGAATTAAATTACTATTGAATTTAAACTTAACTGTGTTATTTCGTCATTTTCATTTTCTTGCTGGGCGTCATGGGAGGCGAACTGAGATTTTCTAGTACAGTTGGTAAATGCTTATCTAACAAATCATCAGCGCTTAAGGTAAAATTACTATTGGCCCATATTGTTTTTAATTGGGCTAGCACCAAGCCCATTTTCTTTTGTGTCGGACAGCCTCGTTCTTTTAAAACATTGCCGTTAATGGGGAATTTAGGCACATCCCAAGCTTTCAAAGATTTATACAACTCAGTTTTGTGTTTGTATTTCAGTAGTTGTTCCACAAAATCCCGATTGGCATAAGGCTGTAGACATAATTTCTGGTAATCTATTAGCGACTGCAAATCAACATCAACCTAGGCGAAATAAATAATTACATTAAAACATAATATGTACTTAAATGCTTTCTGAGAGACCTCTACCTACCTTATCCCGGTTCTGGGTTATAAAGTAAGCCAAATCACGTTCAAATGACGACAGCCTTAATCTTTCATGTAATTTCATGGCATCTTCTACAGAATTCATCAGCGATATCATCAATAATATGGGGTAATGTGGTTTCTCAAAATCTTTTAGTGCTGAACAGAGACGTTTAAACTCGGCTACATTGGGTTCACTGGGTAAACCACAGTGGGGAGCCAAACCACAATTTATCATTTCCAGCACCAGTTCTTCAGCAAAGTTACCCACTACAATTTTTTGCACCTCCGACCATATACGTTCGCTGCTTACCCTTGCCAAACCCTCAACATTTTGGCGTATGGCCTCTAAAGTTGGTTCATCATGTTGATTTGCTTCTCGCGCAATGCGACCATAAAATCGGAAATATCTTAAAATTCTTAAATAATCTTCTTGAATGCGCACAGCCGCATCGCCGACAAAAACAACTTTACGCTGTTGTAGATCCTCATAACCATAGAAGTAGTCATAGACCGTGCCATCGAAACCCAAAAACATGGAATTTATTGTTAAATCACGTCGATTGGCATCCAGCTGCCAATCCGTGGTAAACTGTACTTCTGCATGACGGCCATCGGTCCTTATGTCTATTCTCAAAGTGGTCACTTCAAAGTTCTCCTTGTTGTTGATGCGTGGTGTTATGGTGCCATGTTTTTCTCCCTTCGCATTTACCATACGTACCTTTTCCTCCTGAAACATCGCCTTCATTTGGTCCGGAGTAGCTGTAGTGGCAAAATCAATATCCTTTGGTTTGAGGTCCATTAAAATGTCACGCACTGCTCCACCAGCTATACGCAACTCATGATTGTATTTTTTGAATAACTCCACCAGAGTTAACAGCTCCTCCGAGAAGATACTCTTAAATTCTGGTGTATCGATCTTTTTGAATGCCGGATCAGCACGCATTTTTTCTGGAACTCCTTGAACTTTTGCTTTAAACTCTTTCGTCTGCTGTGATACAGACATAAGCCGGCACTGCTGTCGCCCCTCAGCTGAGATTCTCACTAAATGTCGACCAAAGATTCTCACTAAACTCAAGCTTTTAATAAACATAACTTTTTAAAGCCATTGACAGAGAAGACAAGGCAGATTAAGAAAAAAATTAAAATACATACTGTACATACATGTTGCATTGTTGTTGGTGTAACATATGTTTTGTATAAATGCATATGAGTAGCCCTGTGTTGTGGAAATTTGCGACCGGATTAGTGGCACAAACGCATCGTAACGTTGAATGCGAAGTGATTACCCAGACGATTATTGACAAAATCAACGTTATGTGCAAAGTATGTAGAAAAAAACGTTTTCATTGGAATGGTTAAAACCGAAATGCCCTTGTTACAGATTTAGCCCTAAACCTTTCACGATTATCACATAAATACAAAATACGCGTACCTCCGAAGAAGATTTAAAAAGAACTTTTCTATAGGAAAAGTTCATCGTTAAGTAGTTATCTGATGTGCAGTGTACAGAAATTTACTGATTAGGCCATAGGGATTAAAGTCATTGAAATATAA